>CM035419.1:85161459-85291459 GCA_020310875.1 Ceratopteris richardii | reverse complement strand
TAACTACTTATACATCAATGAAAGGACGCTCCGGTGACGATCAGAGAAGGATCACCAGACTGTCTGTCTGGGCAATTGTATTCTGTGAAGTTTGCCGTAGTGCAGTATTGGGAAATCTGTGTTGTATTGTGTTTCGTCTTTGTTTGGTTAAGTTAACTTGTGATTGATACAGTTTCAGTAAGTTAAGGATCATCAGTTTGTATTACGGTAATAGATAACTCTGACGCTGCGGACTGATAGAGTATTAACCTGCGTATGATTAGTAATTTGGCGTAAGAACGAACGATAGTTTGAGTAGTAAACAGTAATAACCAGAGTCTTGAATGTTGATGTGTTGCTATATGAATAAGTTAGTTGGGAAAATCAAGTATAGGGCCTCTGACTAGCAGAACCCGTCCACTCCTGAGAACCCGAAAGAGTTTAAACGCATCTCTAACGGCAACGCGCGTTTAACAAATCCCTATGGAAATGAAAAGATATGAGGTATTGGAAGCTAGCACATATGTTTTTCATGAAACCCACACTATTCATTGCACTACACAGGTGCATGCAACATTTTCACATTCCTAGGACAACATCTTTTCACACACCCCACAAGACAATATGGTTCATTCTCTATCTACTGCATAATAAATTTTTGGAGATTGACTTTCCCCAATCGGCTACAAATCAACTATATGTGGCTGACACTCAATGGCCAAGAAAACAATTAATCCATGGATGTTTTGCCATCATGCATATTGCATAAATAAGTTTGACCTATGAATTACCTATGGAGCCAACACTCACCAAGGCACAATAGACCTTTGAGGATGGCACAATCTCCACTTTGGTTCAATCAAAGTGCATGTGTGGAACCATTCCATGACTTAACCATACAAAAACATCTCCAACCCCATTTCCATTCCCCTCGGGACCACCAATTATAGTCCCATCATTCACCATCCTCACAATTAGAACCATCAACTCTAAGTCTGACAATTGAGCCCCAAAGTGTAATGACATAACCCATTCTTGTAGATCACTTTATGTAAGTATCAAAGTCCCAAAGCACTAGAAAGGGTTTTGTGTTTCCCATTGAAGGTGATATAGTACATGAGCAACAACTATCATTTGATTTTGAGATACCTCCTATTTAGGGTTTTTTGAAGCTTGATTATTCACATACAAGATTTGTCTCACAAGATTATGAAGTACCAAGTTATCAAGAGTCAAAATGGATAGGAAAGAACAAAATCAACCCAAAGAAGAGGAAGAAGAATAACAAAATCTAGGCTACAGAGAGGATAATTAAATATTATATGCACGAGTGGAGGAAATTAAAGCAAAAACATAGGCTAAATGAAAATAGGAACCACACATTCATTTAGAAAGATCTCATGCTGAGTAGGTTTGATGAATCTTTCATGGAAACAATGCATATGCTAATGTAGTTTGTGAGTGTGGTTAATGCCCTAAATTGAGGGATGCTAAGAGTCTCTGAGGCCATGAAATGGGTTGGAGATGGAGACTTGACATGTGGCACCTCAACTTGAGAATCCATCTTTTCATCAATGCTTTTCACAACATTTTCATCCTCATAGGTAGGTATCGACACTACTCTTCACTATTTCCACCTCACCAATATTGTCTATTCATCCAATGGACATCTCACCTCACACCACTATTCCTGGACTCCCCACCACTTCCCTTGCCCTATCCTCCATTCCCCCTCTTCCACCACCACTCAATAGCATATCAACTACCCCCTCGACCATCCTCTTCCCCTCTACATTTTCACTACCACATTCTAACTTATGCCCCCATTGTAGTTGTCTAGTCATTATTGTTTGTGTTTTCACTCCCATCTACCTTAGATAGGTAGCAAGATCAAGATTGTAATGATAGCTAAGTCATTTTCGGATTTTCATCTATCTTTAACACCCTACCCACAAAGCTATGAGTATCAATTATAGAGGTAATAATGGTGTGTTCGATCCCACACAATGCTCGAATGGCTTAAAGTAAACAACACACAACAACAAAAACCTAAGGCAGTTTAAGGGAAGGGGAAGATGACACATTAAACATGCAAACACAAAGAGTTTGGTCAAATGTAGAGTATGTAAGCTACGTCATAATCCTTCGCTCACAGTAGCCCTTCCTAGTAGTTCAATGAGAAATAAAATGAATGTAAGGATCAATATGGGTTGTGGATTACACAATGCCATCTTTTCTTAATTGAAAATTGCATTCATCTAAAAGATTAGTCATGCTTATATCAATGTGCATGGACCATTGCAGTTGTCCAAAACCATATTGGGATTTCTTTCCCAAAATTTTTTTTCCAAAGATGGAGGAATCTCCAACAAGAAGAAGATTAAATCCAACATCAGTTTGAGTAAGTTTTAAGAGGAATTTCCTTAATATCTTTGCATCTTGGTCCCAACGAATGCTCACTAATCATGCCAACCCCTTGATTTTTGTAGCCCTAACAGCCTCTATGGAATAATTATAGAGTGTTATTCTCATTTAGAATGGATAATTGTAAAAAAAAGTTTAATTACGTTACTTGAATGGCACCCATTGCTAGAACTCAATACTCTGCATCAGTGGAAAAAAGAAAAAATGTTCTCTTCTTAAATACTCTGCATCAGTGGAAAAAAGAAAAAATGTTCACTTCTTAAAGAACTTAGTAATGGCTATACTAAAAATAATCATCGAGCATCCCCTTATGCATCTTCCATCGTCTACATCACTTACCTTATGTAGGTCTCTAGACCAGTTTAGTGTAAGATCATGATCATTAATATATAACATACCATCATTTATGTATTTGAGGTATCTAATCCTTAATTTCATGAATATGATTTGGTAATTCCATAAAAATCTTGGTTGTTTTGATCATGTATAATTTCTACAAAAATCACTATTTAACTTTATTTGAAATTTTAGGTTGGGCCAATTTCGAATAATAGAAAAAGAGAGGAAAGCATGCACTAGAGATGAGCGAATCAAATGTAGTGAGAAAGATAGTATATGTCCCATATAAAGAGAAGATTTTGTATCACACATGTTAATTAGGTTCCAGAACATTTGCAAAATAGCTTCGGAGTCAAGATTGCACCTCAAGACATCCCTGAAGCGATCTCAATCTCATTCACACTCACACTCTCACTCAAAATTGCAATCATAATCTCATTCATAATGGAAAAGTCGGAATCGTAGATTGATCTTTCATAGTGCAATATTGCCCAAATTGGAGTTTTTGTTCCTCGATGGAGAAACGGCATGATACTCAAAATTTAACAAGAATCATGTCTTCGAGTGTTGCATGCCAAATTTTTTTTTAATTGTTCGTTTAAGTGGTCTATTGCTTTATTTAACAAACTTCTCAATATTAGAAGAAACCATAATGGCAAAACACAGACACAGACACATACACACACACACATATAATGTGTGTCAATGACTAAAACATGCATGAAAACATGTATGCACTAACATCTGTGTGTGTGTGTCAATGACTAAAACATGCATGAAAACATGTATGCACTAAAATCACAACTTCAAATGACAATAGGGAAGCGCATGTGTTGGAAAGATCAGCCCTTTTGTAGCCATATAACTCAAAATTTGTTGAAAAATTAGAGACAAAAAGCGTTAGCTCTTCACTTTGCAGAATTATGTCATATATTTCTCATCATATTTTATCCATGTAATTTTGGAAATGTTGGAGCTTCAGTTATTAATTATGCATAAAGATAGGATCATATAAAGGAAGTTCATGAAGACATAAGTAAAGAAAAGGAGATTAGAAAGATTATAAAGCTTGGACATTCAAAAGTATGCCTATGTGAAGGGGCAAATTCACATGTGTAACATATACTTAGAAGTTGGATCTAGAGTTTCATTGTACTGACTGTAAGTTCCTAACATTATGTAGAGGGAGTTAGGCTATTCAAGGTGAGAGATTTTGAAGAAAAGATCTTTACAATTAGAGCCTTTTTGTGGTTATGACCAGAATGAGGCCAAACCACTTTTTAATCATCTTGCATATAGCAAATGAACATATTTGTAGAAGGAATTGAATGGATTCTTAATGTATGAAGACATCGAAGTCGATTTATAATTGTATGTGCCACAATGGATAATTATGAGGATTAGGTGCAAAATTTCATGAACTTCTTAGAGTCAAATATCAAAGTAATATGTAAAGCTCTTAATGAGTAATACCTCAGTTCAAAGCTAGAATCATCAACTAAATTGTGTCAAAATATCTTTGCAAAACAAGACATGTACTCAAAGCGTCAACTTCAACACTTCACATGTGTCGAATTGAAGAAGGTAGAAGACACTTTGAGACATAGTATAACTTTTGTAGAGGATTGAAGTTATTTATGAGGTAATGTTTAAAACTATTGAGTGGAATGAGTTACCTACTTTATTAAATAACTTTTATTAGTCATTGTGTATAAGAATATTTGGCATTCATAATAAATGAGAGACAAAAAATTGAAGCTAGATTTCTGGAAGAAAAAGGTGAATGTTTAGAGAGAGTAAGGGATCATATTTATTTCATAAAGTTGTTATAGTTTTAGAGTTTGAAGTTTTTTTAAGCTAGTGACGATTTTGGAGCACTTCAAATATCTCATTAGCTTAGTTCTACTGGTGTTTCACACATCAAAAAGTGGTATCAGAGAAGAAAGATCCTAGAGAGTATAGAACAAGTTGCAGACATAGAAGGTCTTGGAAGCTTTCATTGAGAAGATAGAGGTTGAAGCATTTAACATTAAAAAGCCTATGAAGTTCAGTTTAAAATCATTCTTGAGTGTAAAGATCTACAAGAAGTAACATTGTTTGCATCTTAAACATAGAGGTTGTAGAAGAAGCAAGGACTTCATGGCAAATCATATATCCATTGATAAATTGGAAAGATATAATTATCCTACTTGGGTAATAAGAATGGAGGCCTTACCTATGAGTAAGGATCACATGATTTATATAATAGCTCAAAAAGAAAATCATGTGTTTGAAGATGATAGTTGATGCAAAAAGGAAGAGCTAAAAGCTTTAAAGCTATGGCAAAAGAAGGATGCAAGTACAAGAGCTTATATCTACAACACGATTTCAAATCAATTGATGGAACACATTAGAGGTTTGGTAAGATACATGGAGTGAATTGCAAGGTCACTTCCAAAACACTAATAAGCTAAAAAATTTAGCCTATGGTTAGAGTTCACAACGTTCAAATAGAAGTAGATTCAAAGAATTAGTGATCATGTCACTATTGTAACATCAAGCTTACACTATGCTTGAGGTGGATTTGATCTACATCAAAAAACTATCATTTGGATTATGTCAAAAGAATATCCATTGAAGAGTTCTTTTACTTATCCTCATTTAATGTATTTTTTAAAAGATTATTTATGGATCTTTTGCCATTGTAAAATCCTAGAGCTTTACACATGTAAAATTAGAAAAAGATAGCTAAAATTCCATGAATTTGAGGTGGTTGAGTTGTAGTCAATGAATCAATCAATCAACTAAAAGTAGATCAAACTAGATCTTCATTTTCCTTAGATTGTACGAAAGCGAACTGATTCACTCCAACAACTAATCCCACCTTCATTTGGATTCAAACTCCAATTGTAGAAGTCATGAAGCACTTCATGAGTCTATATAAAGATTTCAAATCACTTTTAAATTAAATGAAAGCAATATACATACACTTGTGGCCATCATTGTCTTGCTCCTTCGGTTTTTGCATCATCTTCTTCAACAAAAGTAAGTTTGCAGAGGCTACTACGCTTTCTACAAAGCTCCGAATTGGATGTGTGAGCACTCAATGCAAAGATATTATTGTCTAGCTTATGTGTATAATTTTTAAAGCATTTTGTTTTGTAGATTGGGAGAAAGATTAATTTTTTGTGGCTCAATGTCTATCTCTATGCATTCCTGAAAAATAGGGGGTATCACTATTGAGTGTCATGTTCATTACAAAAGCATATTGTGCTTATTTCTTGTACTCTTGTGCATTCTATACACTCAACCCTATGTGTGTAACTCCTCAAAAAGTAGTTTTTCCAATTTAACCATGTTGGTTGTTATGAGAATTTGAAGTTGATTGTCTCATCCAAAGATACCTTTTGATGAATAGATAAGGATTTGAGTTGCTAGGTTTGAACCCTTAATCTTGAAGGTATGTAACCAACCTGTAATTCCAAGATCTAGGAGCTTGTTTCAATCCCTATGATGCTTTCTTAATTTTGCAAACATAAGACGCATGATTAGGGTTTTCAAAACCTAGAGGTTGTGACATGTATACGTCTTCACTTATCCAACCATTTAGAAATGCATTTTTTACATCGAATTGGAGTCTCTAATTTCTTGGAGTAGCTACACATCAATTTTCTGATTGTAGTCATCTTAGCAACTCGTGAGACTGTTTCCTTGTAGTCTATACCATGAGTTTGTGAGCATTTCCTTTCATGGCCTTTTCTCAATTAGCATTTCCTTTCATGGTTTTTTCCCAATTAGCATTTCCTTTGCCTCCTCATAGGTAGAGGGTTCTTCTGAAACTGAGTCTTTTGCCAAGTAGATTGAATTCTTTGTAAGAAATGTGGAATCATATACATACCATTCTATTTGTTTCTTTTCTCTTGTTGATCTTCTAGGAGCTTTCTTACAACATTCTCCACACTCCTACATGTTTTCTTTGTCCTTTCCCTTTCATCTTGGTCATCATTTGCATCACTTCTTGGATCCTAGACCTATGTATCATGATTGCTTCCTAATTGATGAGAATCATGATCAAGAACATATGGTAGAGTTACCTTTTGTTTGTCTTCATCATACTTAGACCTTTTTTATTCAAACACAACATCTCTACTTGTGATGAATTGCTTGGTTAAATGATTATAGAACGTGTAACCCATCTGAGCTGAGTCATACCCAAAACACATTGCCTTTGTTGGGCCGCCTTTCATCTAGCATACCTCTTATTTGTGATGGTTCATGAACATAAGCCAAACAACAAGACAACTTGCAATGTCCAAGACTAGGTTTTCTTCTGTGCCATGCTTTGCAAGGAGTCATACCTTGGAGTGATTTGGATGATAGTCTATTAACAAGGTACACAATAGTTAAAATAGCCTCTGCTCATAGATAATGTGGCAAACTCTTCTCTTTAAGAGTTGTTCTAGCTGTTCCAATCAATTTATTGTTTCTTCTCTTTGCAATTCCATTCAGATGAGGAGAGTACCTAGTAGTCGTTCCCTTTTTGATACCTTTATCTTGTAAGAACTCATCAAACTCTTTGGACAAGTATTCTCCCACTCCAGCAAATCTGAGCTTCTCCTCCAATAAGTTGTTGTGGATGTAGCCTTTGCGGTTGAATGGTTGTCTTTGTTCCTTCCCAATCTAACATGCATCACATGTGTTGATCATGTGTTGCTTTGATATGTTTTGCAGTCCTAGAATACTTTTATCCCTATATTTTTCCTTTAAGGTTCTTTCATTCACATGAGCAAGTCTCATATGCCACACTTCAAGCTAACTTAGAGTTTTAGACCCAAAAGTGAATAAAGCGATGTTGTTGGTTTCTCCTACTTAAAAAGTAAAGAGCCTTCCATGCTTCTCACCTTTGGCTATCTTCTTGAAGCCTTGACATGGATCTTCCGAAAAAGCTCCGTGTTGGGTGAACCTAACTTGCAGGCCTTTTTCAACTATTTGACCTACACTTATTAGGTTTTTAGTGATAGTGGCTACATACATAACCTTACTCATAATGTTTGTCCTACCATTGGATGCTTTGAAATTATCAATCTTCTCCACATTGTGCTTTGTTTCATCCCCTACTTGAACTTCATGTCTATGCGTCGGACTTTCCAAATCAGATAAAAGAGCAATGTTGCGTGCAACATGATTTGAACATCCCCAATCTATGTAGAACAAATGATCATATCCTTTACCTTCTTTGTGGATTAGATCATTAGAAGAAATTAGTCTTCATGTTCTTGATCTTTAGAATAATTTTTGTAGTCCCTTCTATTAGGGCATCTATGGTTCTTGTTGAGCTGGTGCCCACCTCTACCTCTATTTATCCTATATCTACCTCTTCCACTTCCTTTCTCATTCTTCCCACTGAATCATCAATTTTGAGTGGTGTGGTTTGTATTATCACAGATGGCACAAGCTTGAACATTCTAACATTTTTCTTTGTTAAGCTTTGGTCCTTTGTTCTTCCCTTTCCACTTGCTTTTGCTTGTGAAGTTGGCTTGGAAATTCTACTCTTCATCTTCTTCCTTCTTCTTTCCTTTCAAATTCTCGTCGTTCTTATCTGCATATAGAGCACTAGTTGAATTTCCATGAAAGGAGTTGCCTTCCTTTATGCTCTTCTTGGCCTCTTGATTGAGGAGTTTTCCAAGAAAGATGTTGAAGTCTAGAGTTTGCACATCCACGATGAGATCGTAAACTGCGGTGAAAGATTACCATTGCTTATCACTTCTAATCCCATTGAGAATTTTCCTCATGATGGACTCTTCTTCAATGACCTTTCCAATGGATGCTAACTGATCCACAACCTCGTTGACCTTGGTAACAAATTGTATGATGGTTTGTTTAGGTTTCTTCTTCATTTGGTTGAACTCGTTCCAAAGATGATTTTGAACAATCGACTTCTGAGGCAAATCATGTCAAAGGAAGATGCAATGGTACATTTGAATGTAGAGGAAATGAAAGAAGAAGAGGTAATCAGAGTAATAACAAGAAGAATGTTGGATATGTGGATTGAGAAATCATTTGGCATATGCTTGTTGGCATAATCAACAAAGTTAGAATAAAAATTAGAACAACAATGTTAGAGGTAGAGGTGGAAGGTATGATAATCAATTTCAAAAAGGAAGAAAAAAGTCGAAAAGGTGGTGATGGTGGAGGTGGAGTAAGAAATCAGGGACAAAACCAATCCTATAGCACTACCTACTACGATTCTGCTAGTGATACACAGAATGAGAATCATACAACATTGATGATGAAATCCATTAATACATCAGATAAAGAATAGCTTAAGATATTTCATATTAACTTTGTTTGTTCTAATCATTTATCAAGAAACATAGTCTTAATTTCATAATTATAAGGATGGAATACTAGAGCTCATCCGTATAGATATATGGGGATCAACAAACGAAGGATCAATCAATGGCTCTAGGTATTATATCCCATTTATTGATGATGCTAGAAGATGGATTACTCTTTGTCTTAAGGGAAATGTCAAAAGTGTGGGGAGCTCTCAAGCATTTCCATCCATATGGAGAAAGAGTAACAGGTCAAAAGTTAAAGACCTTGTCTAATGGACGAGGATAATACTTATCCATGAATTCAATGGTTATGTTAGGAATGTAGTTATCAAGAGAGAGATAACTTCTAGATATACACCTCAACAAAATGAATTGGTAGAAAGAAGGACTAGGAGCTTGGTTGATTTTGCTAGGGCCATGCTTAAAGAAATAAGTATCCGAATTATCTTTCGGTTAAGGCTCTGAATATATCTACTTACCTTATGGATAGGTTGCCATGTACAAATCTTGATGGAATGACTCTGTACGAGGATTTCTGGGGTAAGAAACCAACTTTGGATCACTGTAAAGTATTTGGATCAGTTGTCTATGTCTATGTACCATCTCAACTTAGACAGAAGTAAGAACCAAAGGTAGAAAAATGTTTATTCATTTGATATGATGAAAAGTAGATGGGTTTTAGGTTGTGGAATCCTCTAACCAAACAATTTCTTGTTTCTAGAGATGTAACATTTGATGAATAAAAAAGCTTGTATGTTGAAAAAATTTCATTATTTGAATATTTTGAAAAAGAGGTAAGAAGAAGTGAAATAGTTAAATCAAAAGTGCAAGTGTATGAAGATGAAGATCATGGGCAAGCTAATACATCTAGGGCTGGATCATCAAGAAGAAATGAAGATGCACCTAGATTTGATGAAGAAAGCTATTCAAATACCCATAAAGAGGATGAACCAAGAAGATCAAGTAGAATAAGGAGACAAAAAACAACGTATTCTTGTGATATTTCTTATAAGAATATCAAAAACTATGCTTATATGGTTAAAAAAGATGAGGAAATTATGATGACGCCTATTGCTCTAATGGGCTACTAATCTTTGTACATTCTAGTGGTAATACATTCAGTATTATGTGTTGTGCTCCAAGCTTCTTGTTCTTGCTTGTGCTATTCGTGTGCTTCCATTGACATCTAACTCCAATAATTGGTATGAGAGTAGGTCAACGGCTCATCTAAGGCATTGTTGACACCTCTCTAGTTGCAATCACATCATTGCACGAATTTTGGTGAGCATACTTAGGCTGTTTTAGAGATCCGAGCTCATTTCGACCTCCAAATACACTATATGGTAGCGTTTCTATAGGCTATTTCATCTTTTTGAGCCAAATATATATACAGGTTTTGATTCGCCACTATAATCACCTCGAAGTCTACTATAGGTTTAGCAGAGCTCGTCAGGGTACTTCTGTTTAAATTTTTCAAATACAATCATTTTTCTGCATCAGATTGCATGTTCATTTAGAAATGCATTAAAGTCAAAAGACATATAGTCCCCCTCAATCAGAAGGAAGGGTGCCCATTTTACATGCTGACAGATTCTCAACCAAAACCAAAAAGTGTTTGAAGCACATAAACACTTGAGACTTTGCTTTGACTAGATATACCCATGCATGCCTAGTAAATTCATCAATGAAAGTCACGAAGTAAAGATAGTTTCCAAAAGAAGCTGGAGTAGCCCGAACTGAACCATGTTTTGGAATGGAGGAACGCTGCATTTTGCCCACAATACTGCCTTCACAAACATGTTTTTTGGGTGCCTCAAGTTTGGGCGAAGAGGACTCTATTTATGATTTCTATAGGGGTAGCAAACTAGCAAAATTCAGATGACCAAATTCTGGATGCCAAAGCTTTCCATGTGACATAGCCTGAGAATCATGCACTGCACATGCCGAATCATTCACATATCTTTCATAGTCTATGAGCTTATACAACCCATGACATAAAATGCTAGAAGTAGTAACCACATTGCCATTTGACAAATCATGAACTATACACTTGTCATCAACAAATTTCACAACCAAGCCAATCTTGGCTAAAGCCAAAATTGATAACCAAATAAAGAATCTCACAAAGTGAAAGAACTACCATCAGCAGTCGTGAGAATGATCTTACCAACTTCTATGATAGGATCAGAGGATTTGTTGGCACATGTGACAGTATTCCCTGTAGGGGTAGGCTCAAGTGAAGTGAAGAAACTACACTACGAGGTAACATGTTTGGTTGCCCTACTATCAAAATACCAAACATGTGAGTCTACTATAGACATACACTGTTCATGAGAAAATGGGTCAAAACTGCAAAGAGTAGTAAACACCCACTTTTGATTCTGCACAACATTAGTAGACTCTATTTTTTGTCTAGAGGCATTTACAACAACCATTCCGGTGTCGGGAAGAAGGAGGTCGTGGCGGGAAGCCGGTGTATGGGGTTGGATCAGGCCCCTCTCTGGTGCCCCGTTCCCGCTGTCCTGCGAGCGGCGTCTGCGCGCTGGTGCCTCGCCTGTGCTCTCCGGAGCGTGCGCGATCCTCGTAGGGTCCCTCGCCCCTCGGAAGTGTCGAGACGTGGGACCGTGGGCGTCCGAAAGAGACGATCGGGTACCGCAGTGATACACGTGATAAAGATCAAGCTCGAAGATACAATCTGAAACAGAACTAAAGCCTCCAATAAAATGAATGATACAATACAGGCCGCTACAGTGCGGGCCGATGGTACAATAAAACCGCTACAGTGCGGTGCGATGATACAATAAAAACGCCGCCGCTACAGTGCGGATCGGCCGATATAAAATAGATCCCTCGCTACAGTGCGAGAAATCGCCTACGGGATTCCGCTTCGATCTTCGCGGTCCAAGCTTTTCTTCCAACTTTACTTCGGACCGTTCTTTTCTTCAAGTATCCTCCGCAATGGCCTTCCGTCTCTTTACTTCAGATGATCAAAACCCGCATAAACCTGGAGAAGCGTTCCACAGAAGAAACCCACAGGGTGGGTAGTACTCTTTATCTTCAGTCTTCAATGCTTTCACTCATGGAAAAAATATTCCCTTTCTTTTAAATTTATTTTTGTATTCTACACCTTTTCATTTTACTGAATTGTATATGTCTATTGAATGTTCTTTCCATCTCTCTCTTACTTTTATTTTTCGAATCCTTTGCGCTTTTTCAAGTATTGCTGTTTCATACCTCGACTACAATCCTCATAACGATATCACAAGCAAGCATAATGAACATGTTCTTGAACTCATCATCAATAAGTGTTCAATTAACACTAATTTCATCACCATAAGCTAGATTTAAAACAAGTTCGGTTAATCCTTCATCGTTTGTATTTCTACTTTGAACCTTAAATTAGTCTTAGTATTTAATATCCTTTATGTGGTTCTCTGTACGTATTGATCTTTATGTTAAATCCTTAATTCTTTGATGATTTACTCATTTCTCTTAGTAACGACTTTTATGCTTTTCCCTTAGTACCCAAGACAGGCAACACACCCCTGCGATTCATTTTTGTGATATAGTATAATGGACGGAAAACAAAGCATAGACAACTATCGATAATTCATAGTTCATCTTTAGATCTTTCTATCTCCATGGTTTTATGACGTCATTTTACTTTTAAGTCCATCTATGCCAATCTCTATTTATTCTATCATTTCGCCAGAAGATATGCCTTTAATGCTTTTTATTCTCTCTCTCTCTCGATCTTTCTTGCACTATGTCTTCACCGCCTCCAAGCTCTTCTTTCTAAATCTGTCGTATCTATGTTCTCTTTCTACATCCGAAATCACCAGCCTTATCCATCTTTGCCACCCTTTAATCAAGCCAATCATCTCTCTCTATAACTGTGCTCTGCAACAGCATTCCTCCATCTCTTTGCCGCCAGCAAGTTTTTCTCCTCCGCGCGCGCATCTCCTATCAGTAGCTGGCTCTCTCTCTCTCTCTCTCTCTCTCTCTCTCTCTCTCTCTCTCTCTCTCTCTCTCTCTCTCTCCACCTCAGCGCGATTTACCCAATCAAACCTCTCTAGATCTTTGTCATGCGTGCGCATCCTCTACCGCTGCCAGATTTCCGTCTCTCCCTCTGTCTGCCGTGGTACGCAACAGTAGGAGTCTCTCTCTTCGTGTTTCAAGTGCGTAGGCTGTCAGCTACATATTTCTTCCAGATGATGCACGCAACATGCGCTAGCGAATGGCCCTCTGTCATGCTCTCTCTATCTCCGGGACTTTCTACACAGCCGCAGCGCACAAGCAGCAGCCAGCAGCGCCGTGCCATGCCTCTAGAGCAACACCGAATCTCTCTCATCCGTGCGAGTTCTCCGACAGCCACATATTCTCTCTCCTCTCTCCGTTAATCGCGAACACCAAATCATCTCCACCAATGTCAACGACGTCTCCGTGCCTCTCTACTCTCTCTCTCTTCCCTCCGGCTTTCTCTCTCCACATCATACTCCTTCGCGCACACAATCAGCTACCTTCCTTCCTCTCCCTAACACAGATGCGTGCGCAATCATCCTAGTTCTCTCTCTCTATGGTCAGCATATCAACAGCGTCGACTTCATCTCTCACCCCTTCGTGTTCTGCTGCGTCCATTTGTCGGTCGCTACTCTCTCTCTTTCTCTCACACAACGCGGCCAAAAGCAATTCAGGGCCTCTCTCTCTCTACCGTCTGTTCCACGTGCAGCAGTGCCCTCTCTCTCCTCCTCATATGTAGAGAACGGCTTCCGCTACGTCAGAAACGCATGAAACATCTCTCTACAGAAGAACAAGATGGCAGAAATTTGGAAGACCATTCTCTCTCTCCACGGAACCTGCAACGTGTCGTCGCCAGAAATCTCTATCTCTCTCCCGCATCCAGCATATACTCTCAATGGAACATACATATGATAGCATAGATACATACACCCATAGGTTTTCTGAAGCATCATGACATAGTTCTAATGGGTCGAAAAGTTTTACACCTAAGATAAAGCAAGGGATGCATTCTTACAAAACTCATACACAACTAACAGAAAGAGCACCTCCATCTCGGCCATCATGGAAGTATCAAGAAGGAAGTAAAACATGAATGAATAAGTAAGGTCAAGGAGCATACCTGTAGGAAGGTTCCACAAGAAAGACCACGGGGAGGAACAAATGTGTTTAGGCACCTATTTATAGGCCTCCCCACCCTTGGACTTTCCTCTAGAAACTTCCAACCTACTTAACCAACTTTCCATTTTGAGACGACCATGCATGTTCACTTACTATTATTGGAAAATCCCATCTCTTGATTCTATTTTTTATTTTTGTCCTTTTTATTTTTCCTAAATTAATATTTTGGTTTCACACTGTATACAAGGTTAATTAATCTAAGGGTTTGGGCGAGGATAAACACCAATTCCAAGGGTCCGACCTAGGGTTCTTGGTCGAGAAAATTAGGGTTTTGCTCACAATTATCTCAAGCTCGTCAATTCATGGATTTGTTTATAGTTCGGACCTAAAATCCAAGGGTTTCCAAGGGTTCAAGTCCAGTTTTTATGGGGTTTTGAAGGGTCAAGCCTAGGTTTTTATGGGTCTAATATCTGTTGTTTATACACACAGGTGTAACATACATCTCAAACATGTTTCCGCATCACACAATCAATCAATTCTGCCATATTATGCATGAAATATATCCCTCTTTAGTCAAAACATCACACAAAAACTCAAAAACAATGAACTTTTGAAAAAGAACTCAGTGCACACTCCCTGCGGGATTTCATCCCGACATTCGCCCCCGCTAAACCTGCACATTGTCCTGATGGGCACACACAAAAACATCACACAATCAATCAATTCTGCCATATTATGCATGAAATATACCCCTCTTTAGTCAAAACATCACACAAAAACTCAAAAACAATGAACTTTTGAAAAAAAACTTAGTGCACACTCCCTGCGGGATTTCATCCCGACATTCGCCCCCGCTAAACCTACAAGATCCAACAGAAGAGTATCAGGGTTCTTTTTGAAATCTCTTTACACTTTTTATGCGTTTCTTAAATCATGATCTCATGCAGTCATGCAATCTTTTATAAAGATTAGTATGAATTTTAGAAAATTAGGTAGATTCAAGCTTCACAAACATCATATTATGTTTCTGCGTCTGCAATCTGACAAGCAATCACATGAATAAATCGTTGGCTTTCTAGATCTTCTGTTTGTTCAACTGGTTCAGCTCGAACTGCTCATTCTAAGTACTAGCATATATATATGTTTCTACTAACTCAGTTTGTAGAATATACCTCGATTCCCACTATTTATTTCCTACTTGTCCAGCTCTCCATTAGATCTTTCTTTCTTTTTCTTTTTCTTTTTCATATTTCTTTTTCTTTTTCTTTTCCTCTTCATCTCAGCTCAACATTTCTTTTTATCTTTTATTTTTCACAAATCGGCCTATGTCGAAATCGGGTGCGACTCATGGACTTGTCCACCCGGCCAAGTTTGTTCCACCTGTCTGCCGACCCGGCATAGTGCACGACATACACAACGTTAGCCCTGCATGAAATCGACGTCAGCTCATGGCTCTGACCACCCGGTCACAGTGACTCCACCCGCCTACCGACCCATACAGGCGCATGACAACAGATAGGTCAGGCCTACGACGAAACTAGCTACGGCTCGTGGCCTTGATCACCCGACCAAGGTGGTTCCACCCGCCTACTAGCCCATCGTAGCGCACCAACAACATACACGCACATATAAGCTGGCATGAGTATGAATGTTTCTTTATAAATCATGATCCATATGGAGGTAAGATCTCATAGGAAATAAATACTAGGATCCAAAGTTTCCCACTCACTAAGTGTTCAAATCAATCAGCATATACATGCACTCGGTCTAAGCATGTCATCACATTCCCAAACTTTCACTCCCAAAAGTCTCTAGTCCACTAACTGATCCTATTCATATAATTTCTAGCCGCTCATGCTTCATGCAAACCCATAATAGATCTTTGTTATCTTCATTCTACATGATTTTCATAAACTCATACATATCTTTATCACACACAGTAATGCAATGCAAATGCTCTGACAGAGAGAAAACACATCTCAAATCAGAAACGTTTCACCTGGTCATTTTTCTTCATTTTGATCCAGCTTCTCTTTAATTCCATGGTCTATCATTCTTCATCAGCATCAGCCTCAGTGTCATCAGTTCCCTCGAGTGTCATCAGTATCCTCCAGTATCACCACTATCCTCCACTGTCATGAGTATCCTCCAGTATCACCACTATCCTCCAGTGTCATCAGTATCCTCCAGAATCGTCATCATCAGCATCATCATCATAATCATCATCATCAATGATGATAAACCATCTTTCATCATCATTCATCTTTCATCAACATTCATCATCATACATCAATCATTCATTAATCATTTCAATTATAATCATTCACTAATCATCAACCATCATCAATCAATTATCATCAATCATTATCAATCATCATCAATCATTATCTTTCAGTCATCATCATCATCCAATAACTCTTGATCATTTCCATATATTTCTATTACGATTTCTCTTCTATCCTCATTCAATATTTGAAAATATATCTTGGAAGGTTAAATTTTTACTTCTCTTACTCTTCTTCATACTTTTAGAAGTCTTTAAAGTTGTCTTTACACTTCCCTCGATTTGCGCAATAATATGATCAAGTAACTGTTTTTCTACTTTGTTAACTCGTTTATCACATTTTATATCTTCTTCAATCTCTTCTTCACTCTTTTCATGTTCAATTTGTTTGTCAAAGTTTAATTGAGACTGTAATTTTGCAACCTTCTCTTGATCAAATAGATTCTCATTAGTTAAAGGGTTCGAATCAAATGATACATATACATTCTGATCTTTCTTTGATTTCTCTCTTTCACACTCTCTTTTATGATCAATTTCCATCTGTTCTCTCAAAATCTGCTCAATATTTTGCTTCTCGACCTTGATTTGTCTACCTTTAGTTTCTTCACTTGGCTTCCCTTGAATCTCAATAGTTAGCAAGCTCTTTTGTTCATCATATTTATTATCTTAATGAGTTTTTGGTTTCCATATCTTTTGAACTGATTTCGATCTAGTTTTAGTCTCTTCAAAATACTCTCTCATTCCACCTTTTCCTACATTCAAATGCAAAGGTGTTTGCTCTTGATATTTACAAATTTTTCCTTCATGCTCACTTACAAGTCTATGTCTGCATGCACTCTCATATGCTAGACAATCCCAAAACACATGTCCAAACTGATCGCACCAAAAGCAACGTATAGGTCTCTTCTCATCCCAACTTGATTTCCTAGGTGTCACTCTAGGTGTGGGTTTTCTAAGGCCTACTGACTCTTTCTGTGAAGATATGCTTTGGACTTTTACCTCATGCTCATTATCACGTTTCCATACTTGTAGGTCATTAACTTGGTTTGTCAACATGTCAACTTTATGTTTTAATTCAAAAATCTCAGAATCCATTTCATTTTTTAGGTCTTTAATGCTTATGCCCATCAGCTGAATAGTATCAGATATCGCATTTATAGTTTGCATTAAGGTCATCACAACACTAAACTTTGATTTTATGGATTCATTCATGTTAAATTCTATTTCCTTAATTCACTCTTCGTATTTCGTAAATTGTTCCTCAATCATTTTGTTCATTTTAGTTTCTTGTGCACAGATATATGGACTAAACTAGTGCAGATAGAGAATGCTCAAGCTCAGACAACAAGACAACCTTTCTGTTCAATGTGTGTATGAAACAATGCAAATTCAAATAACTTGAAATGTTGGTACCTGGAAATCTCTGTCCGATGCCGAGGTTCCCGTCTATCTTCTCAAGGAGTGGGTGACACGTCGAGGATCACCGGGCAACCGCCTCGCTTCACGTCGGGTTCAGGTGTCGGGAAGAAGGAGGTCGTGGCGGGAAGCCGGTGCGTGGGGTTGGATCAGGCCCCTCTCTGGTGCGCCGTTCCCGCTGTCCTGCGAGCGGCGTCTGCGCGCTGGGCGCCTCGCCTATGCTCTCCGGAGCATGCGCGATCCTCGTAGGGTCCCTCGCCCCTCGGAAGTGTCGAGACGTGGGACCGTGGGCATCCGAAAGAGACGATCGGGTACCGCAGTGATACACGTGATGTAGATCAAGCTCGAAGATACAATCCGAAACAGAACTGAAGCCTCCAATAAAATGAATGATACAATATAGGCCACTACAGTGCGGGCCGATGGTACAATAAAACCGCTACAGTGCGGTGCGATGATACAATAAAAACGCCGCCGCTGTAGTGCGGATCGACCGATATAAAATAGATCCCTTGCTATAGTGCGAGAAATCGCCTACGGGATTCCGCTTCGATCTTCGCGGTCCAAGCTTTTCTTCCAATTTTACTTCGGTCCGTTCTTTTCTTCAAGTATCCTCCGCAATGGCCTTCCGTCTCTTTACTTCAGATGATCAAAACCTGCATAAACCTGGAGAAGCGTTCCATAGAAGAAACCCACAGGGTGGGGAGTACTCTTTATCTTTAGTCTTCAATGCTTTCACTTCATATAATCAGCATCCACATAAACCTGTAGGAAGGTTTCACAAGAAAGACCACGGGGTTGGGGTAAAATCATGTGAGTGCTTCTCAATAAATAAGAACGCACTCATGAAAAAATATTCCCTTTCTTTTAAATTTATTTTTGTATTCTACACCTTTTTATTTTACTGAATTGTATATGTCTATTGAATGTTCTTTCCATCTCTCTCTTAATTTTATTTTTCGAATCCTTTGCGCTTTTTGAAGTATTGCTGTTTCATACCTCGACTACAATCCTCATAACGATATCACAAGCAAGCATAATGAACATGTTCTTGAACTCATCATCAATAATTGTTCAATTAACACTAATTTCATCACCATAAGCTAGATTTAAAACAAGTTCGGTTAATCCTTCATCGTTTGTATTTCTACTTTGAACCTTAAATTAGTCTTAGTATTTGATATCCTTTATGTGGTTCTCTGTACGTATTGATCTTTATGTTAAATCCTTAATTCTTTGATGATTTACTCATTTCTCTTAGTAACGACTTTTATGCTTTTCCCTTAGTACCCAAGACAGGCAACACACCCCTGCGATTCATTTTTGTGATATAGTATAATGGACGGAAAACAAAGCATAGACAACTATCGATAATTCATAGTTCATCTTTAGATCTTTCTAGCTCCATGGTTTTATGATGTCATTGTACTTTTAAGTCCATCTATGCCAATGTCTTTTTATTCTATCATTTCGCCAGAAGATATGCCTTTAATGCTTTTTATTCTCTCTCTCTCTCGATCTTTCTTGCACTATGTCTTCACCACCTCCAAGCTCTTTTTAAATCTGTCGTATCTATGTTCTCTTTCTACGTCCGAAAATACCTGCCTTATCCATCTTTGCCGCCCTTTAATCAAGCCAATCATCTCTCTCTATAACTGTGCTCTGCAACAGCATTCCTCCATCTCTTTGCCGCCAGCAAGTTTTTCTCCTCCGCGCGCGCATCTCCTAGCAGTAGCTGGCTCTCTCTCTCTCTCTCTCTCTCTCTCTCTCTCTCTCCACCTCAGCGTGATTTACCCAGTCAAACCTCTCTAGATCTTCGTCATGCGTGCGCATCCTCTGTCGCTGCCACATTTCCGTCTCTTCCTCTGTCTGCCGTGGTGCGCAACAGCAGGAGTCTCTCTCTCCGTGTTTCAAGTGCGTAGGCAGTCAGCTACATATTTCTTCCAGATGATGCGCGCAACATGCACCAGCGAATGGCCCTCTGTCATCCTCTCTCTATCTCCGGGACTTTCTACACAGCCGCAGCGCACAAGCAGCAGCCAGCGACGTCGTGCCACGCCTCTAGAGCAACACCAAATCTCTCTCATTGGTGCGAGTTCTCCGACAGCCAGATATTCTCTCTCCTCTCTCCGTTAATCGCGAACACCAAATCATCTCCACCAATGTCAACGACGTCTCCGTGCCTCTCTACTCTCTCTATTCTCTCTTCCCTCCGGCTTTCTCTCTCCACATCATACTCCTTCGCGCACACAATCAGCTGCCTTCCTTCCTCTCCCTAACACAGATGTGTGCGCAATCATCCTAGTTCTCTCTCTCTATGGTCAGCATATCAGCAGCGTCGACTTCATCTCTCACCCCTTCGTGTTCTGCTGCGTCCATTTGTCGGTCGCTACTCTCTCTCTTTCTCTCACACAACGCGGCCAAAAGCAATTCAAGGCCTCTCTCTCTACCGTCTGTTCCACGTGGAGCAGTGCCCTCTCTCTCCTTCTCTCATATGCAGAGAACGGCTTCCGCTACGTCAGAAACGCATGAAACATCTCTCCAGAGAAGAACAAGATTGCAGAAATCTGGAAGACCATTCTCTCTCTCCACGGAACCTGCAACGTGTCGTCGCCAGAAATCTCTATCTCTCTCCCGCATCCAGCATATACTCTCAATGGAACATACATATGATAGCATAGATACATACACCCATATGTTTTCTGAAGCATCATGAAATAGTTCTAATGGGTCGAAAGTTTTACACCTAAGACAAAGCAAGGGATGCATTCTTACAAAAATCATACACAACTAACAGAAAGAGCACCTCCATCTCGGCCATCATGGAAGTATCAAGAAGGAAGTAAAACATGAATGAATAAGTAAGGTCAAGGAGCATACCTGTAGGAAGGTTCCACAAGAAAGACCACGGGGAGGAACAAATGTGTTTAGGCACCTATTTATAGGCCTCCCCACCCTTGGACTTTCCTCTAGAAAATTCCAACCTCCTTAACCAACTTTCCATTTTCAGACGACCATGCATGTTCACTTACTATTCTTGGAAAATCCCATCTCTTGATTCTATTTTTGATTTTTGTCCTTTTTATTTTTCCTAAATTAATATTTTGGTTTCACACTGTATACAGGGTTAATTAATCTAAGGGTTTGGGCGAGGATAAACACCAATTCCAAGGGTCCGACCTAGGGTTCTTGGTTGAGAAAATTAGGGTTTTGCTCACAATTATCTCAAGCTCGTCAATTCATGGATTTGTTTATAGTTCGGACCTAAAATCCAAGGGTTTCCAAGGGTTCAAGTCCAGTTTTTATGGGGTTTTGAAGGGTCAAGCCTAGGTTTTTATGGGTCTAATATCTGTTGTTTATACACACAGGTCTAACATACATCTCAAACATGTTTCCGCATCACACAATCAATCAATTATGCCATATTATGCATGAAATATACCCCTCTTTAGTCAAAACATCACACAAAAACTCAAAAACAATGAACTTTTGAAAAAAAACGCAGTGCACACTCCCTGCGGGATTTCATCCCGACATTCGCCCCCGCTAAACCTGCACATCGTCCCGATGGGCCAACCTGTAAGATCTAACAGAAGAGTATCAGGGTTCTTTTTGAAATCTCTTTACACTTTTTATGCCTTTCTTAAATCATGATCTCATGCAGTCATGCAATCTTTTATAAAGATTAGTATGAATTTTAGAAAATTAGGTAGATTCAAGCTTCACAAACATCATATTATGTTTCTGCGTCTGCAATCTGACAAGTAATCACATGAATAAATCGTTGGCTTTCTAGATCTTCTGTTTGTTCAACTGGTTCAGCTCCAACTGCTCATTCTAAGTACTAGCATATACATATGTTTCTACTAACTCAGTTTGTAGAATATACCTCGATTCCCACTATTTATTTCCTACTTGTCCAGCTCTCCATTAGATATTTCTTTCTTTTTCTTTTTCTTTTTCATTTTTCTTTTTCTTTTTCTTTTCCTTTTCATCTCAGCTCAGCATTTCTTTTTATCTTTTATTTTTCACAAATCGGCCTATGTCGAAATCGGGTGCGACTCATGGACTTGTCCACCCGGCCAAGTTTGTTCCACCTGTCTGCCGACCCGGCATAGCGCACGACATACACAACGTCAGCCCTACATGAAATCGACGTCAGCTCATGGCTCTGACCACCCGGTCATAGTGACTCCACCCGCCTACCGACCCATACAGGCGCATGACAACAGATAGGTCAGGCCTACGACGAAACTAGCTATGGCTCGTGGCCTTGATCACCCGACCAAGGTGGTTCCACCCGCCTACTAGCCCATCGTAGCGCACCAACAACATACACGCACATATAAGCTGGCATGAGTATGAATGTTTCTTTATAAATCATGATCCATATGGAGGTAAGATCTCATAGGAAATAAATACTAGGATCCAAAGTTTCCCACTCACTAAGTGTTCAAATCAATCAGCATATACATGCACTCGGTCTAAGCATGTCATCACATTCCCAAACTTTCACTCCCAAAAGTCTCTAGTCCACTAACTGATCCTATTCATATAATTTCTAGCCGCTCATGCTTCATGCAAACCCATAATAGATCTTTTTTATCTTCATTCTACATGATTTTCATAAACTCATACATATCTTTATCACACACAGTAATGCAATGCAAATGCTCTGACAGAAAGAAAACACATCTCAAATCAGAAACGTTTCACCTGGTCATTTTTCTTCATTTTGATCCAGCTTCTCTTTAATTCCATGGTCTATCATTCTTCATCAGCATCAGCCTCAGTGTCATCAGTTCCCTCGAGTGTCATCAGTATCCTCCAGTATCACCACTATCCTCCACTGTCATGAGTATCCTCCAGTATCACCACTATCCTCCAGTGTCATCAGTATCCTCCAGAATCGTCATCATCAGCATCATCATCATAATCATCATCATCAATGATCATAAACCATCTTTCATCATCATTCATCTTTCATCAACGTTCATCATCATACATCAATCATTCATTAATCATTTCAATTATAATCATTCACTAATCATCAACAATCATCAATGAATTATCATCAATCATTATCAATCATGATCAATCATTATCTTTCAGTCATCATTATCATCCAATAACTCTTGATCATTTCCATATATTTCTATTACGATTTCTCTTCTATCCTCATTCAATATTTGAAAATATATCTTGGATGGTTACATTTTTACTTCTCTTACTCTTCTTCATACTTTTAGAAGTCTTTAAAGTTGTCTTTACACTTCCCTCGATTTGCGCAATAATATGATCAAGTAACTGTTTTTCTGCTTTGTTAACTCGTTTATCACATTTTATATCTTCTTCAATCTCTTCTTCACTCTTTTCATGTTCAATTTGTTTGTCAAAGTTTAATTGAGACTATAATTTTGCAACCTTCTCTTGATCAAATTGATTCTCATTAGTTAAAAGGTTTGGATCAAATGATACAGATACATTCTGATCTTTCTTTGATTTCTCTCTTTCACACTCTCTTTTATGATCAGTTTCCATTTGTTCTCTCAAAATCTGCTCAATATTTTGCTTCTCGACTTTGATTTGTCTACCTTCCGTTTCTTCACTTGGCTTCCCTTGAATCTCAATAGTTAGCAAGCTCTCTTGTTCATCATATCTATTATCTTCATGCGTTTTTGGTCTCCATATCTTTTGAATTGATTTCGATCTAGTTTTAGTCTCTTCAAAATATTCTCTCATTCCACCTTTTCCTACATTCAAATGCAAAGGTGTTTGCTCTTGATATTTACAAATTTTTCGTTCATGCTCACTTACAAGTCTATGTCTGCATGCACTCTCATATGCTAGACAATCCCAAAACACATGTCCAAACTGATTGCACCAAAAGCAACGTATAGGTCTCTTCTCATCCCAACTTGATTTCCTAGGTGTCACTCTAGGTGTGGGTTTTCTAAGGCCTACTGACTCTTTCTGTGCAGATATGCTTTGGACTTTTACCTCATGCTCATTATCACGTTTCCATACTTGTAGGTCATTAACTTGGTTTGTCAACATGTCAACTTTATGTTTTAATTCAAAAATCTCAGAATCCATTTCATTTTTTAGGTCTTTAATGCTTATGCCCATCAGCTGAATAGTATCAGATATCGCATTTATAGTTTGCATTAGGGTCATCACAACACTAAACTTTGATTTTATGGATTCATTCATGTTAAATTCTATTTCCTTAATTCGCTCTTCGTATTTCGTAAATTGTTCCTCAATCATTTTGTTCATTTTAGTTTCTTGTGCACAGATATATGGACTAAACTAGTGCAGATAGTGAATGCTCAAGCTCAGACAACAAGACAACCTTTCTGTTCAATGTGTGTGTGAAACAATGCAAATTCAAATAACTTGAAATGGTTGTACCTGGAAATCTCTGTCCGATGCCGAGGTTCCCGTCTATCTTCTCAAGGAGTGGGTGACACGTCGAGGATCACCGGGCAACCGCCTCGCTTCATGTCGGGTTCAGGTGTCGGGAAGAAGGAGGTCGTGGCGGGAAGCCGGTGCGTGGGGTTGGATCAGGCCCCTCTCTAGTGCACCGTTCCCGCTGTCCTACGAGCGGCGTCTGCGCGCTGGGCGCCTCGCCTGTGCTCTCCGGAGCGTGCGCGATCCTCGTAGGGTCCCTCGCCCCTCGGAAGTGTCGAGACGTGGGACCGTGGGCGTCCGAAAGAGACGATCGGGTACCGCAGTGATACACGTGATGTAGATCAAGCTCGAAGATACAATCCGAAACAGAACTGAAGCCTCCAATAAAATGAATGATGCCAATACAGGCCGCTACAGTGCGGGCCGATGGTACAATAAAACCGCTACAGTGCGGTGCGATGATACAATAAAAACGCCGCCGCTGCAGTGCGGATCGACCGATATAAAATAGATCCCTCGCTACAGTGCGAGAAATCGCCTACAGGATTCCGCTTCGATCTTCGTGGTCCAAGCTTTTCTTCCAACTTTACTTCGGTCCGTTTTTTTCTTCAAGTATCCTCCGCAATGGCCTTCCGTCTCTTTACTTCAGATGATCAAAACCCGTATAAACCTGGAGAAGCGTTCCATAGAAGAAACCCACAGGGTGGGGAGTACTCTTTATCTTCAGTCTTCAATGCTTTCACTTCATATAATCAGCATCCACATAAACATGTAGGAAGGTTCCACAAGAAAGACCACGGGGTTGGGATAAAATCATGTGAGTACTTCTCAATAAATAAGAACACACTCATGGAAAAATATTCCCTTTCTTTTAAATTTATTTTTGTATTCTACACCTTTTTATTTTACTGAATTGTATATGTCTATTGAATGTTCTTTCCATCTCTCTCTTACTTTTATTTTTCGAATCCTTTGCGCTTTTTCAAGTATTGCTGTTTCATACCTCGACTACAATCCTCATAACGATATCACAAGCAAGCATAATGAACATGTTCTTGAACTCATCATCAATAATTGTTCAATTAACACTAATTTCATCACCATAAGCTAGATTTAAAACAAGTTCGGTTATTCCTTCATCGTTTGTATTTCTACTTTGAACCTTAAATTAGTCTTAGTATTTGATATCCTTTATGTGGTTCTTTGTACGTATTGATCTTTATGTTAAATCCTTAATTCTTTGATGATTTACTCATTTCTCTTAGTAACGACTTTTATGCTTTTCCCTTAGTACCCAAGACAGGCAACACACCCCTGCGATTCATTTTTGTGATATAGTATAATGGACGGAAAACAAAGCATAGACAACTATGGATAATTCATAGTTCATCTTTAGATCTCTCTAGCTCCATGGTTGTATGATGTCATTTTACTTTTAAGTCCATTTATGCCAATGTCTTTTTATTCTATCATTTCGCCAGAAGATATGCCTTTAATGCTTTTTATTCTCTCTCTCTCGATCTTTCTTGCACTATGTCTTCACCGCCTCCAACCTCTTCTTTCTAAATCTGTCGTATCTATGTTCTCTTTCTACGTCCGAAATCACCTGCCTTATCCATCTTTGCCGCCCTTTAATCAAGCCAATCATCTCTCTCTATAACTGTGCTCTGCAACAGCATTCCTCCATCTCTTTGCCGCCACCAAGTTTTTCTCCTCCGCGCGCGCATCTCCTATCAGTAGCTGGCTCTCTCTCTCTCTCTCTCTCTCTCTCTCTCTCTCTCCACCTCAGCGTGATTTACCCAGTCAAACCTCTCTAGATCTTCGTCATGCGTGCGCATCCTCTGCCGCTACCAGATTTCCGTCTCTCCCTCTGTCTGCCGTGGTGCGCAACAGTAGGAGTCTCTCTCTCCGTGTTTCAAGTGCATAGGCAGTCAGCTACATATTTCTTCCAGATGATGCGTGCAACATGCGCCAGCGAATGGCCCTCTGTCATGCTCTCTCTATCTCCGGGACTTTCTACACAGCCGCAGCGCACAAGCAGCAGCCAGCAGCGCCGTGCCACGCCTCTAGAGCAACACCGAATCTCTCTTATCCGTGCGAGTTCTCCGACAGCCAGATATTCTCTCTCCTCTCTCCGTTAATCACGAACACCAAATCATCTCCACCAATGTCAACGACGTCTCCCTACCTCTCTACTCTCTCTATTCTCTCTTCCCTCCGGCTTTCTCTCTCCACATCATACTCCTTCGCGCACACAACCAGCTGCCTTCCTTCCTCTCCCTAACACAGATGCGTGCGCAATCATCCTAGTTCTCTCTCTCTATGGTCAGCATATCAGCAGCGTCGACTTCATCTCTCACCCCTTCGTGTTCTGTTGCGTCCATTTGTCGGTCGCTACTCTCTCTCTTTCTCTCACACAACGCGGCCAAAAGCAATTCAGGGCCTCTCTCTCTCTACCGTCTGTTCCACGTGCAGCAGTGCCCTCTCTCTCCTTCTCTCATATGTAGAGAACGGCTGCCGCTACGTCAGAAACGCATGAAACATCTCTCCAGAGAAGAACAAGATGGCAGAAATCTGGAAGACCATTCTCTCTCTCCACGGAACCTGCAACGTGTTATCGCCAGAAATCTCTCTCTCTCTCCCGCATCCAGCATATACTCTCAATGGAACATACATATGATAGCATAGATACATACACCCATAGGTTTTCTGAAGCATCATGACATAGTTCTAATGGGTCGAAAAGTTTTACACCTAAGATAGAGCAAGGGATGCATTCTTACAAAACTCATACACAACTAACAGAAAGAGCACCTCCATCTCGACCATCATGGAAGTATCAAGAAGAAAGTAAAACATGAATGAATAAGTAAGGTCAAGGAGCATACCTGTAGGAAGGTTCCACAAGAAAGACCACGGGGAGGAACAAATGTGTTTAGGCACCTATTTATAGGCCTCCCCACCCTTGGACTTTCCTCTGGAAACTTCCAACCTCCTTAACCAACTTTCCATTTTCAGACGACCATGCATGTTCACTTACTATTCTTGGAAAATCCCATCTCTTGATTCTATTTTTTATTTTTGTCCTTTTTATTTTTCCTAAATTAATATTTTGGTTTCACACTGTATACAGGGTTAATTAATCTAAGGTTTTAGGCAAGGATAAACACCAATTCCAAGGGTCCGACCTAGGGTTCTTGGTCGAGAAAATTAGGGTTTTGCTCACAATTATCTCAAGCTCGTCAATTCATGGATTTGTTTATAGTTCGGACCTAAAATCCAAGGGTTTCCAAGGGTTCAAGTCCAGTTTTTATGGGGTTTTGAAGGGTCAAGCCTAGGTTTTTATGGGTCTAATATCTGTTGTTTATACACACAGGTCTAACATACATCTCAAACATGTTTCCGCATCACACAATCAATCAATTCTGCCATATTATGCATGAAATATACCCCTCTTTAGTCAAAACATCACACAAAAACTCAAAAACAATGAACCTTTGAAAAAAAACTCAGTGCCCACTCCTTGCGGGATTTCATCCCGACACCGGCCTCTTTCTTCTTTGCCTCTTTAGCAGCCAGTTTTGGACAAATCTTAATGACATGATCATTTGCTTTACACTATTTGCAAAACAATTTCTACTTTTCTGATTTTTTCTCATCTTTGTCTTCTTTCTTTGAATGTGCAGCATTTGTAGATTTCTTCTTACTAGTAGAAGAGCTCAATTTTCCTTTTCCCTTCTGACTAGCCACGAAAGCTTGATCTGCAACACGCATAATGGACGTATTCTACCTAGAGTGATCTTCTTGCAACGGAATAGAAACTAACTCTTCAAATGAAAGGGCATTTGGATTGAATTTCATCATCAAACGAAGAGTCGAAGCAAAACTTTGATATGAGTCAAGAAGACCATTTAGAACAGTCTACACAAGTGAGATATCTAGTATAACTTGATCAAACGAAATCAGATGTTCCTTCAAGTCCTTGATCTTTGTCAGAAAATTATCCATAGAATAACCTTCATTCATATGTTCACTTTCCAACTACTTTCAGAGGTAGGAAACACGAGCCTCATTCCAACTTGGTACAATGTGATAAGTGTATCCCAAGCTTCCTTAGCTATCCTACAAGAGCGAATGTGAGGAATAATGCCACGTTTGAGAGACAAGGCTATCAATGCATGTGCCTGAGCATCTCTGCCATCCCAACGGATTTGCTCTATAGTAGGTGCAGCAAAAACCATAACACGAATAGGAATCTATAGAATATCACCATCTTTGACACCATCTCCATCAGCTATAGTACTGTTGGAGTTAGACGTCTACGGAAGCACGTGAACAGCACAAGGAAGAAGAAGAAGCTTGAAACACAACACACAAGACTGAATGTATTACTAGAGAATGTACAAAGATAAGTAGCCCATTAGGGCAATAGGCGTATATACAAGCCGGGGGAAAAAACCTCCTAAAGAGGCAAACAAGTGCCCTGGCGGTCCTAGTGTGTTCACACACATCACTACCTAAATATATCAACAAATCCCCCCTAGGAATGTGGAAATCACTCCACAAAAGGAAGTAAGCCCAAAGCTTTACTGAAAGCTTCAAACTTCTCCCGAGGCAGAGCCTTCGTGAAAAGGTCTGCAATGTTCTCCTGCGTGGGCACATATGCCAAGCTCATCTCCCTAGTAGAGAACCTCTCCCTGACATAGTGATAATGCACCTCAATGTGCTTAGTGCGAGCATCGAACACAGGGTTCCTCGCAACTGCCAATGCGCTCTGAGTGTCAGTGAAGATGGTGGTGGCAGAAGACTGACCAACACCCAAATCAGCCATAAGGCGTCTAAGCCACACACACTCAACAGTCGCTGTGAAAGCTGCCCTATACTCAGCCTCACAACTCGAAGTGGCCACAGTAGGCTGCTTCTTGCTCAACCAAGATATACATGAGCTACCAAGCATGAAGCAAAAACCACTGGTGGACACACGAGTGTCATAGCAACGAGCCCAATCTAAGTCAGAAAAAGCATGCAAATCTGGCGGTAGTGATCCCCCCTTGGGATAAAACAATCCAAGTAGCCGAGTACCACTCAAGTAGTGAGAGATGCGCTTAACCGCCTTCTATTGTGTGACTCCTAGGCAATGCATAAACCTGCTCATCTGTGAGACAGCAAACTAAATATCTGGCCAAGTAATGCATAAGTAAATCAAGCATCCAACAACCTGCTGATAGAGAACAACATCAAATGCATCTCCAACATCATGAAGACTCAATCCTAAGCCTGTCTCCATAGGAGTGGCAATAGGCTTATAGTCTTCAAGGCCAAAACGCTGCAATAATGTGTCAATATATTTCGTTTGACACAAAGCCATTCCACCATCAACTTGCATAAATTGAATGCCCAAATAGTGATGCAAATGCCCCAAATCAGACATCTCAAATGAGGCATGCAAATCAGCCTTAAAATCAACAATATGCTTCTCAATAGGACCAGTGAGCAGCATGTCATCAACATAGAAAACAATGATCAGAAGCACATCATTAGCACGCTTAACATATAAGGTGCTTTCAGTGGGACTGTTCTCAAAACCATGTGCAATCAGATAGGCATGTATCTTCTCATACCAAGCACGTGGTTCTTGCTTTACACCATATAATGCCTTCTTTAACCTACACACCTGGTTTTCATGCCCTTTCTGCACAAAGCCACGGGGCTGAAAAACATACACTTCTTCATGCAAGTCACCATTCAGAAATGTTGTTTTAATGTCCAACTGATGTACATTCCAACCATGATGGGTTGCAAGTGCACAAATGCTCTGAACAGTAGTCATACGGCATGTAGGTGCAAAGGTCTCATCAAAATCAATGCCTCTTTCCTGTGCATAACCCTTTGCAACAAGCCTAGCTTTATACCTGTCAACTCTACCATCAGGTTTACACTTCAACTTGTATACCCACTTAGTGCCAATGGCCTTCTTGCCAGGAGGCAAGTCATATAAAGACCATGTACCGCTCTTCATTTTAGCATGATATTCAGATTGCATAGCAGCCATCCAATTTTCTGAATTCTGTGCTTCATCAAAAGAAATAGGCTCATTCTCATCACAGAGACTAGAGGCAGCCATAGCATAGCAATCTGATGCAAAGGAGGCACTATGAGAGCTTGAATGAGTATGATATGATAAAGGTGCATCTAAATTGTTGTCACGCAAAGTCTGCACCAGCCATTTTGGCATAGTTTTTGCCTGCTCAATATCAGCTCTCTCAACATCAAGTGCATCATGTAAATCTGCATCAGAAATGGAATGATTTGCATCATCATATGAAACCTACAAAGGCTGAGAATTTGCCTCATTAGGACCAGCACTAGACTGTCCACCTGTAAAAAGAGGCATCAAAGTATCATACATGTCTTTGGAGCTTACAGATGTCTCCTTAGTACATGAAAGCAATGGCTGAATAGCATCTTCCACAAAGACAACATCACGGCTAACCACAATGCGTCTAGTTTGTGGATGATACAGACGATATCCTTTACTTTCAGAACTGTACCCAACAAAAATACATTTTACTGCCTTATCATCCAATTTTCTACGATGTTGTTCAGGCACTAGTGCATATGCCAAACAACCAAAAACACGTAGATGAGCAACAGATGGCTTGCGGTCATGGCAAGCCTCATATGCAGTGATAGACTGCAGTGCTTTAGTGGGACACGTGTTCAATACATATGCTGCACACATGACAGCCTCAAGCTAGAAACTATGTGGTAAAGCTTCACTTTTGACCATGCACCTCGCCATCTCCATGAGTGACTTGTTCTTTCGTTGAGTAACTCCATTCTGTTCAGGTGTATACGGCACTGTACACTGGTGTTTTATCCCACGTTCATCCAGAAATGCATTAAAATCTGAAGACATATATTCCCCCCCTCGATCACAACAGAGGGTGCCCATTTTACATGCTGACAGATTTTCAGCCAAAACCAAAACCTTTTTGAAGCACATGAACACTTCGGACTTTGCTTTGAGTGGATATACCCATGCATGTGTCACTCTAGCACAATGGTGAGTACCAACGTGAGGAGATACACCTCATAAATGTCAATCCGTGGAGACGTGAGGACTGGTATGAAGACCGTGAGCAAGTGATGGCACAAGTGCATGAGTGAAAGCACACAAGCATGCACACACATACACACACACACACGCACAAAGTAAGAGCAAAGAGTGGAACAATGGAAAGCTTCGATTATACAAGAGCTCTCTTACAAAACTGAAATCTACAACAAGCCAACCTCAAAAATGAGCTCTCCAGCCCTTTTTATAGTTTTTGAGTGGTTTTGGCCCTATCCAGACCTAGTGTCCGGCCTAGTTAAAAAATAGGTTCCGGGGCTTATTTGGGGGCTCAAACGGAGTCTAAAAATTATGAAAATTGGTAGGATGGTAGTTCTAATACTCCTCAAGCTCGAGGACTCCTCGGCTTGAACAAAATGGAGCTACAAAAATGGAAAATGGTATTTACAATGGTTTTTTAGTGATAAAAATCACTATTTTTGTAGGGATTTCTTCTGAAAATTTGACACGTGCTTCTTGGAGCTCCCTACTTGCTCCTTCTTCTTGTGTGTCCACTTCCTTGATGCGCTTCCATGCTTTGTCCTTCATCTTGAGCTTCAACACTCCCCCCCCTCTTGAGTCTGTCGTCCCTGACAGACCCTTGTTGTAGTGGTCGTTCCATGTAGCACGTTGAGAGGTAGCGTCCTTTGCGTCCAACCGGGGCGACCCCTCTTCCCAATGTATCCTGGTCGTTTGTCTGGTTCTTCACGTTGCCACTGTTATCTCTTGCACTTCTGCCTTGTATTCCATCTGGATGGTGCATTTGTGAGTTTTCCAAAACTACTAGTTGCTCAAAGGAGGTGATCAGTGTTGATTATGAGCAACTCTCGATCGTGGACGGCTTCCTTGCTCTTGTAGTGGTCACCCTGATGTCCTCTGATTCTTCCAATGATGGCTTTCATAGTTTTCATGTCAAGTACTTGTAACCCATAATGTATGATGGTTAAGTGCATTAGTGCATGGGTTGAACAAATTATGTGCCTTGTGCATGGCCTTGTAATGTGGCCCTACGTATGCGTACTTGGAAAATGCATGGCAAGAAGTATGGTGCAAGAGATTGGGTCTTGAGCTAAGTGCTCAAGGGTATGCTGACGAAGAGGTTTCCTAATCGATCATGGTTATAGTGTTGTTAAAGCATACACGGCTTACCATGGTGAAGGGTCCATTGATCTTCATCTCTTCGTGTTGTAGTTCCATCATGGTGTTTGACCCTCGTCTTGTCCTTTTTGTTGATGGATGTCCTTGCTGAAAGTTCGCTGATGAGCATTTTCAAGCACAGTCCCCTTTTTTTTTTTTTTTTTTTTGGAACAATGGAATCAAACAAGAAGAAAGAGGTTAGTATCAATAACATATTTTGCATGTGAAAATTGTGTCTCATGTGCCTGGGATTTCTCAATTGTGTCTATGCACGGCGATGTAAGGTGGCCCTATATTGATGCATACTTTGGAAATGCATGACCTGAATGGTGCAAAAGACTGGGTTATGCCAAAGGCACATGGTTGCTGTTGGTGGAGGCTTTGATGTTACTTGCATGCTGGATGAATTCTTTGATTAGAGGTGTCGATTGGATCTCCAAATGATGTAATCCTCCGGGTTGGAATCCATTTTGGAATAGGGTTTGGTACTGTAGAGATCACCTCAGGCCACCTCATCTGTGGATGCTTTCCAAACTTTGGTATCTCGTGTGGTTGGCCTTTTGGTTCCGAGGATGTTGTTGGTGCTTTTGGCTTCCAAACCCATATCCTTGATGATTGCCTGCTTATTTTTGCAGAAGGGTTGAGTTTATCTTCTTTGGGTCTTTGTGTATTATGCTTACCCTTTCCTCTCCTTGGCTTCTTTGTTGAGACCTTTTGCATGGTGGGGAGTATAGGCCTTTGTACGTGTAAGAGTTTCTTGGGTACCCACATCTGTAATCGCCCTTGTTGAGCTGTAGCTAATTTTTTAGGCGCCCAAATTTGTACCTGATTGTGGTCGACCTTCTTTGATAGCTTCGGTACCCAAATTTGTTGGATTCTTCGTGCTTGAGCCTGTCGTAGGTGCTTGGTCCTTCTTTTTTCATGGTCGATCTGGTTGGGTGGGAATCTTTGAGGCAACGTCGATGGTTGCACTCCTTTCTTTACCCAGATCTGCTTCATGCCCATAACTTCTTTCTTCTTGAAGGCTGTTTGTCTATTTAATAGACTGGCTATCTTGCACTGTTTTGTTTGCTTCTGAGGTTGGACTAATGTGGATGCTTTACTCTTTGAAAAAGATGAAGGTTCTTCTTGCCTTTGCGACTGTCCTTCCAGGATCGTGTCTGTGTGGATCATAGATCTTTCAACATTTACAACATCTTGTTCGAGAAGATTAGCCTTAGAGGACAGAAGAGAGCGTGTGGTGTCTTGGTCAGTGGCCATGCAATTCTCCAATTCTAATGTAATGCATTGTTCATGTGCCCAAACATGAAGAAGTTGACTTCTTAGATTCAAGTTGACAGCATGGTCGTAAATCCAATCTTGACCCAAGACAAGTGGTTCTGTGAGGTCCTCATCATGACACACTAGCATTTTGACTTTTATTGGAACATCTTGAAGGTAGATGGGAAGTTCCACCTCTCCCAAACAAGGGGTTTCCACGCCTCCTAAACCTATGAGATAGGCTTCTATCGGCTCGATGCTCAATTGCAGGTCTTGGCAGTATGAAAGTCTAACTGCACTAGTTGCTGCTCCTGAGTCAACCAATGCTCTCACAGTCCTTACACTCTTTCCTTGTCCTACTTCTATGGTCACAAAGGGACGTCGATCAATTATTTGAGAAGTAGTTATGCCCGATTTTTGGCACATGTCCATGTGATATTTTGGAGCTTTTGTGTTGACATCTAGGCCTAGCCGCCGTAGCTTATTTCTTCTGATGCGCTCTCTCGCCTCTGCTTGTGCTTCTTCTCTAACCCTTAAGTCCTCTTCTTTTCGCTTCTTAGCAGTGTTGAGTCTCATGAGCACTTCCTCTGTAAGAGGTTCTTGATATAACTTGACTCGGCATCCACTAATATAGTTTGGTAGGATATCACCTTCTAAAGTAGCCAATTGAACTGCGCCGCTAGTGGAGAGTCTATTAATGATCATGGGTCCATATCCTCGTTTCTCCAATTTGCGGGCATGTTGCTTTAGCGTATAAACCAGCACTAGATCTCCTTCCTTCAATCCTTTATCCTTTACATGGGCATCAAAGTATGCCTTTTGCCTTTTCTTTGCAGCATAAATGCCTGCTGCTGCCCGTAGCCTCGTCTCACCTAAGCGTTCTAGATCAAAGATCCTGGAGGACAACTCATGTCCATTCCACTCATGCTCTTGTGCTACTTTCAAGGCTGGGATTAGGAAGTCCAATGGTAGCACGGCATTCTGTCCAAAGACCATCTGAAATGGGGTAGCATTGAGTACCGTTTTGTAGGCAACTCGGTATGCCCAAACAGCATGATGAAGCTGTTTGTCCCAATCAGAGCGTTTATTATTCACCAGTTTTGTTAATACGTTACATAGGATCTTATTCGTGCTCTCGGCCTGTCCGTTGGCTTGTGGGTGATAAGGGGCAGACTTCTTGTGTATCACCATGAATTCTTGAAGGAGATGTTCAATGAACTCATTCAAGAAGTGCGTACCTCTATCACTAACCAACTCTATTGGTAACCCATATCTAGTGAACACATTTTCGAATAAGAACTTAGCCGTCGTTTGAGCATCATTCTTTGTCGTGGCTTTTACTTCCACCCACTTTCTAAGGTAATCTGTGGCTACAATAATGTATTCTACATGGGAGTTTCTAGCTGGGGGGTTAATAGGACCAACAAAGTCTATGCCCCACTTCGAGAATGCGCGCCCTCCCATCATTGGCCTTAAAGGCATCTCATCTTTTCTTATCGGATATTGGGCACGTTGGCATGTGTCACATTTCTTCACATAAGTATGTGCATCCATATGAAGAGTGGGCCACCAAAGTCCTGAGAATAGAATGGTCTTAATTACTCTGTCAGGCCCAAAGTGTCTACCTGCAGCACCACTGTGTGCGGTTTCTAAGACTTTCAAATAGTCTGATTCATGAACGCACAGTCTAAGGTAACCATCCTTGCCTCTTCGATATAGGTTGTCTCCTACTAAGGCATAGTCTTGAGCCTCTTGCTCCATGCTCCGTTTTCTTGCAAGACTAGCCTGATTGGGTAATGTTCCCGATCTCATGAACTCAACCAATGGAGCACTCCAATCTGGAATTAATGACACATGATAAAGAGTGGCATGCTCCACTGGGGGTCTCTTCTGACACACTGGACAATTCTGGATCCACTCCTGTATTTCTTTGTCCATGCTAGGCCAATACACTCCTAAACGTTTTAGATTCTGCAATGTTCGTTGTTTAGGGTAGTGATTTCCTAGCAGTCCCTCATGGGCTTGTTGCAACCAACTAGTATGTTCATCGTCCTCGACACAACAAGCTAATACGCCCTCGGTATCTTGCTTGTACACACTTCCTGCCAATATTTGATACTTTTGTGATTTTACAATTTCTTCTTTGCTTGTCTTCACATTTTTATTTGCAGGTCCGAAGGTTAGGACTGGTACCAACTTATTTTCCCATTTAGGAATAACTTCTAAATTGAACAGATAAGCATCGGGCAATTCATCAGACACTCCTTGCGGTGGCTCTCCTGAAGTGATGCGAGAAAGATGGTCTGCCCTAAGATGGGTTCTACCTTTCCTGACAACAACTTCAAAGTCGTATTCCATTAGTAAGAGGAACCATCTCACTAAGCGGCCTGTATTGCAAGGTTTATTGACCAAATACAGTAAAGCTTGATGATCAGTGAAAAATTTGAACTTATTGGCCAATAAATAGTGTCTAAACTTCTTCACAGCATATACCATGCCTAAGCCTTCTCTCTCCGTTGTGGTATAATTTCGTTCAGCTGCATTTAATTGCCTACTAGCATATGCTATCGGCAAATCTAGGTTTCCTTCACCTGTGGGTTGTGCTAGCACACATCCTATTGCATGATTGGAAGCATCTACATGGACATGAAAGGGTTTGCTCCAATCCGGAGTAGTCAATATTGGTGCAGTGCACAAACGTCTTTTCAGCTCGTTGAAGGACTTCTCGCATTCCTCGTTCCACTCAAAATTTGTTAACAGGCCAAAAAGAGGTTTAGCTATGATGGCATACATGTGGATAAACCTACGGTAATATCCACAATGGCCCATAAAGGATTGTACCTCTTTAACATTCCTTGGCCTGGGCAGCTCTGCTATTGCTCTTACTTTGTCCTCATCTGTTGAAATTCCATTCTTAGAGACAATGTGACCTAAGATTTTACCTTGTCGTACCATGAACACACACTTCTCTGGGTTCAGACAAACTTGATAATCTCTACACTTGTTGAAGATTTGTCTGAGCTCAGGGATGTGGTAACTTCTTTCTTGGGAATGAGCGCATAAATCATCCACATATACTTCTAAGCTCTTCCGCAAGAACTCTTTGAAGACATGACACATGAGCCTTTGGAATGTTGCAGGTGCATTGGTAAGCCCAAATGGCATCACACGAAATGCAAAGATTCCCCATTCTGTGGCAAATGCCGTTTTGTGTTGATCTTCGGGGGCAATGGCTACTTGGTTGTAACCTGAAAATCCATCAAGGAAGCTATAAACTTCCTAGCCTGCAACACGCTCCAATAGATGTTCGGTGATTGGAAGTGGATAACTATCTCTGATTGTAGCGGCATTAACTTTTTTAAGGTTAATGCACACTCGCAATTTCCCATTCTTCTTTGGCACCACCACAATGGGGGACACCCATTCAGTGTGCTCAATCTCATAGATGAATCCAGCCTCAATCAGCCTGTCAATTTCCTCCTTTATTTTGGCTGCATAATTGTCATTATATGTGTAGGGCTTTTGTTTGGTGGGCTTGGCATCAGCGGTCATCGGAATCGTATGAGAGCAAATCTTTGGATCTACTCCTTTCAAGTCTCTATAGTGCCATGCGAACACATCCCTATATTCCCTTAATAGAGCTACAAGCTCTGCTTCTTCTTTTGCATTTAGGTCATCTCCTATGTACGTACATCGTTCTTCGTTCCCTTCAATGGTCACTACAATTTTTTTGGTCCTTTCTTTATTGTCATATGTTTCTCCTATAATGGCCTCTCGCTTAAGCATCCGTACCAAAATTTTTCGGTCTTCCAATTCATATTTCTTGAAATTTTCTGGTACTTCAAACAATGATTCTTCCTCTTCTTGTTTCACCGCTTTTCTTTTCTTTTTCTTTTGACCTCCTTCACTTCCTTCCTTTGAATTTATCGTTTTAATACTCGTGAGGGGTTCTTCTTCTTTTTGGGTTAACACTCCTATGTCTTCTAAATAGTGTTCCTCTGAGTCAAAGTAAGTATCCATCACAATGGATTCTAGATCATCGTCATTCTCTTCTTCTTCTATGAACTCACTAGGATCACACTCTTCCAAGAGGGGCTGACACATGAACACTGAGATATCATAACCCTCCTCATCACAATGAGGTGTCCATTGTTCTTTGTTGACCGCAATGTCCATGGTAGCTAAGATTTCTGCCCAGCCTTGAGGCTCAAATTCCTCATCTGGAAAAATCATCGGTGTATAGGCTGGGTCTTTTATTGGTCTATCTCCTAGGGGAGTTCCTTCTTCTCTCGCTTTTAGGCGCTTTTCCTCTTCCTCTGCGACCTTGCACATCCACAAGTGAGTATCTTCATGCAGCCAAGATGGATCAGGTGAACTTCCAGAATGCACAGAGATTGAATCTTCTTTTGCTTTGTGGATAGGATTCCACTGTAGGGGTGGTACATCTCTGAAGGTGTAATCCTTCAGATTGACCTTGGTTGTGACCCCTAAGTGTTGTAAGTACAAGGAGTTGGTTCCCCAATCCTGTACTATTTGCAATTGTCGTAGGAAGGGTCTTCCTAGGATCATCTCATAGACATTATTTTTCTCAAAGTCACATATAGCAAATGTATGTTCAAACTCTACACCACAAGTGGTTAGAGTTATCCCTTCAAGCAATCCTAGAGGTCTTTCAAAATGATCATCTGCCATTTGAAGTTTCATTCTCGTTGGTCTTAATGTGGGTTTGCCCCATCACTTCCACAAGGAGGTGGTCGCAATAGCAACACCAGCACCCGAATCTACAATTGCTTTGGTTGTGTAACCTTGATAGGTGATCGGAAGATAAGTGTTACCTTCTTCACCTTCGCTCATGTCTCCAATCTTGTCGAGAGGTATCTCTGGAACTTTTTGCTTAGAGCCTACTTTTGGCATATTGGATTCAAGTTCTGGAACCTGATCCTTCACATGATTCCAGAGCTCAGGTTTTGCTATGAGCAGCTCTTCCACAGTGAGATGACATTGAACCTTAGTGTTCTTCACAACATCAGTGTTTCTTGGAATCACTGAGTCTTCATTTCTTACCAATATTGTGGGAGCTCTGATCTGGAGAGATTCAGATTCCCATGGGCCTGTGAAATGAGGCAACTCTTGTAAGGAATTAGATTCAAAATCTAATCTCTCATCTTCTTGTTGCTCTGCTTGGTCTCCATAGATAGACGGAATGTCTTGGGGAAATTGATCATGAAGATCATCAATCTCCGGAATAGGAGGGGAATTACCCTTCTCCTTGGCCCATTTCTCTTCCTGTATTTCCCGCAAGAACTCTTGAGAGTACTGTTGAATTGAAGGAGGTATTCCAGCATCCGTGGAATTAGGAACATAAGCTCCCATTGGTGGTGAGCTTCCTCTCTCAATAACTGGTTGAGCCTGTGGAGGTAAAGGAACTTGTGGTTTGTTTACCAACTGCTCTAATCTTTCTAGTAAGCCCTGGAAATGCAAATCCGGTTTGACAGAGTTTGTCTGATTGAACTTTTGACTAGTCTCAAGTATAGCTTGAGCTTGTTCTACCATTTTCATACACATTTTCATCCGTTCAATCTCTAAATCTGCTCTAGGGTAACTCTTGTCTAGGTTTGCAGCTATTGGCCCTTCTTGAAGGCGAGCCTGGTAGGCTTTGAACATCATGTCCAAGCCTTCTGGGGTTGGATCTGCAAGAACAGACCCTGATTGCGGTCTATTTACAATGGGCGGTGGGGTGGAATGAGGTGGAGTGGATGGAGCTTCGGCATGCGAGGGGCTTTGAGATGCAATGTCTTCTATTTTTGTTTTGGTATCCCTTAGGCTTTCTTCTAGCTCGGATAGCTTTTTGTTCCACTTGCGATTAGCCTTCTCTCTGGTATCCTTCCATGTTCTTGGCTTCCTCTTACTAGGCTCTCCTGACTCACTTGAATCCGATTGCTCGGATGGTTTTGCTTGTTGTGCAGCCTGTGCCCTAGTAACTGCCTGTACAGGAGCCACATTACTGCTACTTGAACTTGAATCTGCCACTAAGCCTACCACGTTGATGGGTGTAACCTTGGGTGCACTAGAGGGGTTTTTCGGACACTCTCTAGGAAGATGTTCCTTGCCACACTCAGGACAAAAGCCTTGTATTGTGATGTTTTGTCCTAATCCCAGAGCAGGTTGGTGGGGACATTCACGAATGAAATGATCGCCCTGACATTTAAAGCATGGTCCTCTAGGGGCTTGTGGTCTTACTTGTCTCACTTGGGGCCTAGTATTTGGATTTGTATACATGACATTGGAGTATTCTGGCTCCCAATTTTGTTCCATAGGTGGTGCCTCATATTGATACTGAGAAGCCTCGCTTTGCTCAGGTGACTCTATATAATAAGCATGTGGACTATCTTCATGGAAGTAGTCTGAACCATGAGCGTGAGAATCATTTTCTGAGACCAATGGGGTTAGTGGCACCAATGCTCTATTAGGGTTCTCCTCCGCCATTGTATATTTAACTGGGATCACATTGGCAGGAGCTGGCGGTTGGATTCCTAGGACTGGTTGCGGCCTATATGGTGCCTGATATTGCTGTTGGTATTGAGGTTGATATTGTTGTGGCCTATAATATGGCTGTTGGTACTGATTCTGATACCTACCCTGCTGGTAAGGTTGCTGATAATTTTATCTAACAGCCTGCCTGTTATAGGGACAATCTTGGGTCGTATGATTTGTATATTTCCTCTCAATACATGTATAACATCGCTTCACTAAAGTGACCCTTGGCATTTGTCTATTTTGAACTCCTAGCTTTTTGGCCACTTGCTCAGCTATCTCATCTATCTCAGTGGAGGTTCTAGAGGTATTACTTGTAGAACTATCAGAGTCCTTATAGAGTTTGGATAGTCCTAACTGTCGATATATTTAGGTAGTGATGTGTGTGAACACTCTAGGACTGCCGGGGCACTTTTTTCCCTCTTTAGGAGGTTTTTTTCCCCCGGCTTGTATATACGCCTATTGCCCTAATGGGCTACTTATCTTTGTACATTCTCTAGTAATACATTCAGTCTTGTGTGTTGTGCTCCAAGCTTCTTCTTCTTCCTTGTGCTGTTCGCGTGCTTCCGCAGACGTCTAACTCCAACAATTGGTATCAGAGCAGGTCGTCGCTTCTTCTAGGGCGCCGTCGACACTCCTCCGTTTGCAGTCTCAGATTCGCACGAAATTTGGTGAGCATACTCAGGGTGTTTCCGAGATCAAAACAGCTTTGTTCTGTGGTGCCAAAATCGCGATCTGAGCTCGTTTCGGCCTCCGAACGCACTATCGCAGTGCTTGTGCAGGCTATTTCGTCCTTTTGTGCCAAAGGTATATACCAGTTTCTGTTCGCTAGTTTAAGCGTCTCGAAGTCTGCTACAGGTCTAGCAGAACTCGTTTGGGCAGTTCCGTTCAACTTTTTTAGATACAGTCAATTTTCTGCATCAAGGTATTTTAGTCACCGGCCATGGCTGAAAGCAGTGATGTATTCCGTATGTTGGCTGTTGAGGATAAGTTGGATGGTACCAACTACCCATTATGGGCTTATATGATGCGACATGTACTGGTTGCAAAAGGATTGTGGAACATTGTGCAGGGTGTTGAAAGACGTCCTGTTACACCTGTAACGACAGGTACTGCAAATACAGGTGTTGGAGCTGATGAAGATGGTGTCGAAGATGATATTCCGCAGATTCCTGTTCGTGCTGCTGTTTCTGTTGCACCTACTGCAGAGCAGATTCGTTGGGATGGCAGAGATGCCCAGGCACATGCATTGATAGCTTTGTCTGTCAAACGTGCCATTATTCCTCACATTCGCTCTTGCAGAACAGCAAAGGATGCTTGGGATACACTTACCACTTTGTACCAGGCTAGGAATGAGGCTCGTGTTGCTTACCTCCGAAAAGAGTTGGAGAGTGAGCACATGAATGAAGGTGATTCTATGGACAGTTTTCTTACAAAGATCAAAGACCTGAAGGAACAATTGATTTCTGCTGATGAGGTTATACCAGATAGCTCATTTGTGCAGACCATTCTGAATGGTCTTCCTGATTCATATCAGAGTTTTGCCTCTACTCTTCGGTTGATGATGAAAGGCAAGCCGAATGCCTTGTCATTTGAGGAATTAGTCTCTGTTCTGTTGCAGGAAGATCAGTCCAGGCAGAACAGGTCCATTATGCGTGTTGCAGATCAAGCTTTCCTGGCTAGTCAGAAGGGCAAAGGAAAATGGAGCTCTTCTACTAGTAAGCAGAAATCTGCAAATGCTGCACATTCAAAGAACCAAGACAAAGATGAGAAAAAATCAGAAAAGCAGAAATTGTTTTGTAAGTACTGTAAAGGCAATGATCATATCATAAAGAACTGTCCAAAACTGGCTGCTAAAGAGGCAAAGAAGAAAGAGGCTGGAATGGTTGTTGCAGAGGCCTCTACACCAAAAACAGAGTCTGCAAATCTTGTGCAGGAAGAAGAATGGGCGTTTACTACTGTCTGCAGTTTTGACCCATCTTCTCATGATCAGTGCATGTCTGCAGTAGACTCAGATGTTTGGTACTTTGACAGTGGGGCGACCAAACATATTACCTCGCAGCGCAGTTTCTTCTCTTCACTTGAGCCTGCTCCTACAGGGAATACTGTCACATGCGCCAATAACTCCTCTTATCCTGTTATGGGAGTTGGTAAGATCATTCTGACTACTGCTGATGGTAGTTCTTTCACTTTGTCAGATGCTTTATTTGTGCCAAGGATCAAAAAGAATCTGTTATCAGTTTCTGCATTAGCCAAGATTGGCTTGGTTGTGAAATTTGTTGATGACAGGTGTACAGTCCATGATCTCTCAAATGGCGATGTGATTATTGCTTCTGGCATTTTATGTCGTGGGCTGTATAAGCTCATAGACTATGAAAGATCTGTGAATGATTCGGCATGTGCAGTTCATGATTCTCAGGCTATGTCAGATGCAAAGCTTTGGCATGCACGCTTTGGTCATCTGAATTTTGCTAGTTTGTTACGCCTGCAGAAATCTGAAATGGTGTCCTCTTTGCCCAAACTTGAGGCACCTGGAAAACATGTTTGTGAAGGCTGTATTTTGGGCAAAATGGAGCGTTCTTCCTTTCCAAAAGATGGTTCAGTTCGGGCTACGCAGAAATTACAGCTTGTACATAGTGATGTCTGTGGTCCTATGCAGACACCCTCTTTTGGAAATTACCTTTACTTCGTGACTTTCATTGATGATTTTTCCAGGCATGCATGGGTATATCCACTCAAAGCAAAGTCCAAAGTGTTCATGTGCTTCAAACAGTTTTTGGTTTTGGCTGAAAATCTGTCAGCATGTAAAATGGGCACCCTCCGTTCTGATCGAGGGGGGGAATATATGTCTTCAGATTTTAATGCATTTCTGGCTGAACGTGGGATAAAACACCAATGTACAGTGCCATATACACCTCAACAGAATGGAGTTGCTGAACGAAAGAACAGGTCACTCATGGAGATGGCGAGGTGCATGGTCAAAAGTCAGGCTTTACCACATAGTTTCTGGCTTGAGGCTGTCATGTGTGCAGCATATGTACTGAACAGGTGTCCCACTAAAGCATTGCAGTCTATCACTCCATATGAGGCTTGGCATGACCGCAAGCCATCTGTTGCTCATCTGCGTGTTTTTGGTTGTTTGGCATATGCATTAGTGCCTGAACAACATCGCAGAAAATTGGATGATAAGGCAGTAAAATGTATTTTTGTTGGGTACAGTTCTGAAAGTAAAGGCTATCGTCTGTATCATCCACAGACTAAACGCATTCTGGTTAGCCGTGATGTTGTCTTTGTGGAAGATGCTATTCAGCCATTGCTTTCATGTACTAAGGAGACATCTGTTAGCTCCAAAGACATGTATGATACTTTGATGCCTCTTTTTACAGGTGGACAGGCTAGTGCTGGTCCTAATGAGGCAACTTCTCAGCCTTTGCAGGTTTCATATGATGATGCAGATCATTCCATTTCTGATGCAGATTTACATGATGCACTTGTTGATGAGAGAGCTGATATTGAGCAGGCAAAAACTATGCCAAAATGGCTGGTGCAGACTTTGCGTGACAGCAAATTAGATGCACCTTTGTCATATCGTACTCGTTCAGGCTCTCATAGTGCCTCCTTTGCATCAGATTGCTATGCTATGGCTGCCTCTAGTCTCTGTGATGAGAATGAGCCTGTTTCTTTTGATGAAGCACAAAATTCAGAAAGTTGGATGGCTGCTATGCAATCTGAATATGATGCTATAATGAAGAATGGTACATGGTCTTTATGTAACTTGCCTCCTGGCAAGAAGGCCATTGGCACTAAGTGGGTATACAAGCTGAAGCGTAAACCTGATGGTACAGTTGACAGGTATAAGGCTAGGCTTGTTGCAAAGGGTTATGCGCAGGAAAGAGGCATTGATTTTGATGAGACCTTTGCACCTACATGCCGTATGACTACTGTTCGGAGCATTTGTGCACTTGCAGCCCATCATGGTTGGAATGTACATCAGTTGGACATTAAAACAACATTTCTGAATGGTGACTTGCATGAAGAAGTGTATGTTTTTCAGCCCCGTGGCTTTGTGCAAAAAGGGCATGAAAACCAGGTGTGCAGGTTAAAGAAGGCGTTATATGGTTTAAAGCAAGCACCACGTGCTTGGTATGAGAAGATACATGCCTATCTCATTGCACATGGTTTTGAGAACAGTCCAACTGAAAGCACCTTATATGTTAAGCGTGCTAATGATGTGCTTCTGATCATTGTTGTCTATGTTGATGACATGCTGCTCACTGGTCCTATTGAGACACATATTGCTGATTTTAAGGCTGATTTGCATGCCTCATTTGAGATGTCTGATTTGGGGCATTTGCATCACTATTTGGGCATTCAGTTTATGCATGTTGATGGTGGAATGGCTTTGTGTCAAACGAAATATATTGACACATTATTGCAGCGTTTTGGCCTTGAAGACTGTAAGCCTATTGCCACTCCTATGGAGACAGGTTTACGATTGAGTCTTCATGATGCTGGAGATGCATTTGATGCTGTTCTCTATCAGCAGGCTGTTGGATGCTTGATTTACTTATGCATTACTCGGCCAGATATTCAGTTTGCTATCTCACAAATGAGCAGGTTCATGCATTGCCCAGGAGTCACGCATTGGAAAGCGGTTAAGCGCATCTTTCGCTACTTGAGTGGTACTCGGCTACTTGGGTTGTTTTATCCCAAGGGGGGATCACTACCGCCAGATTTGCATGCTTTTTCTGACTCAGATTGGGCTGGTTGCTATGACACTCGTGTGTCCACCAGTGGTTTTTGCTTCATGCTTGGTAGCTCATGTATATCTTGGTTGAGCAAGAAGCAGCCTACTGTGGCCACTTCCAGTTGTGAGGCTGAGTATAGGGCAGCTTTCACAGCGACTGTTGAGTGTGTGTGGCTCAGACGCCTTATGGCTGATTTGGGTGTTGGCCAGTCTTCTGCCACCACCATCTTCACTGACAGTCAGAGCGCATTGGCAGTAGCGAGGAACCCTGTGTTCCATGCTCGCACTAAGCACATTGAGGTGCATTATCACTATGTCAGGGAGAGGTTCTCTGCTGGGGAGATCAGCTTGGCATATGTGCCCACGCAGGAGAACATTGCAGACCTTTTCACGAAGGCTCTGCCTAGGGAGAAGTTTGAAGCTTTCCGCAAAGCTTTGGGCTTACTTCCTTTTGTGGAGTGATTTCCACATAGCTTGGCACTTCCTTATACATGAGTGCCAGCTCCTTGTTCACCGCATCACTCCCAGGGGGGATTTGTTGATATATTTAGGTAGTGATGTGTGTGAACACTCTAGGACTGCCGGGGCACTTTTTTCCCTCTTTAGGAGGTTTTTTTCCCCCGGCTTGTATATACGCCTATTGCCCTAATGGGCTACTTATCTTTGTACATTCTCTAGTAATACATTCAGTCTTGTGTGTTGTGCTCCAAGCTTCTTCTTCTTCCTTGTGTTGTTCGCGTGCTTCCGCAGACGTCTAACTCCAACACTAACTCCTCACCCAAGTTGTCTTCTATGTCAATGCATATCCGTACACACTCTTCTATGGATCTAGGCTCTTTCAAGTATACATATGACCTTAATTTTGTGCTCAATAGGCCATCTAAAAATAGTGCCACCTGTTTGGCTGATGTGGGTAATTCTGGTATAGGGCATCTTTCCAAGTACTGTCTAAACCTTCTTCCTGCAAGTCGCACTGTTTCTTGGGGTGTCTGCTTGAAGCTGTGGATCAAGGATGATGTGTTATGCCTGATACCACTTTTGGAAAATTCCACAATGAATTCTTCTAGCAGCTGACCTATCTCTCTATAGTTGCGACTGTTTAGAGGTTGGAACCAAGCTAAGGCAGTACCCTTAAGAGTCAAACCAAATGCCTCGAACTGGGTGAATAAGTCTTCAACCTGTTCAGCTCTTAGCACTTGTTTGAACTCCGCCACATGATCATAAGGATCTCCAAATCCATCAAAGTAGTTCTTCATTGTCTTAACCACTTGAGAGGGTCTAAGGGTTCTTGAGTGCTCTCGTGGTCTAGGCAATGGGAAATCATGATCATCTCTTTGATGCCTATAAACTCTATGTCTCTCCCTTTCAGGTCTTTCCGTTCCATATCCTGATCTGTCTCTGCCTACAGTGTCTGCAAAGCTTACCTTCGGTCTCTCTCTAGTTCTTTCCCTCTGGGTTTCATGAGCCTTGGATGATCCGGCTCCTTGGAGGCCCTGGGAAACATTAGATCTTGGTGGAGGGAAAATTGATTCACCTTGCCAAGTGTAAGCATGTCTGTCATGATCTGATACCAAGAATAATTTCTGGGATGTGTGATCTAGATAGACAGCTTTCCCTGGTGTCTCTGGGTCCTTGAATTCATAGATGGTGACTATTGGGCTGGGTTGATCTGGCCTAAATCTCCAAAAGGCTTCCTCTGTTTCTCTATTCACGAATAGTTCTATGCTTTTGTTATCTTGAGGAATCCATTCTGGAGTGATCACTCTAGTCAAGACTGACTTACCTCTAGGGGTCTTGGGTTCTCCTCCTAGGTTCCCTTTCTCTAGGTCTCCTATCTCATTCTCAGGAATGATATTTCCAAACTCATCTGTCCTATCTGGTAAGTTGGTAACCACATACATTGTTCCTTCCTTATCAATGTAAGCACCCTCTTCAAACTTGACCACTGGGTGTTCAAGTCCAAAGGGTTGGTCAGGATTCTTGAGTTGAACCACTGATCGTCTTAGACCATCCTCATAGATGCGAGCACCTAATTGGTTGGTCCTGATATACTCCAATTGGGTCTTATAGGGACCTTCTGGTGTCTGTAAACAGGCAGTGCCTGAGCTACGTGTGGGTCTTTCCATGCTAAAAGACATTTCTGAGTCACTGGTTTCTGAACTTCGTGTGTAAGGATAACCACTAAGCTGTTGAGCCCAAGACTTGGCTGTATGGTTGACACTAGCCTCAGATGACCTAATGCTTTGTCTATCCTTGCCTAAGTGTCTGCGAGATCTCAGGTTCATAAGCCTTGGCTTCTAGTCCCAAAGTTCTCTTATATTGCTCAAAATCCTTTGGAACACCTTGGTTTTCCAGTTTTCCTGAGGGTCAACTTCAAAATACCCTATCTAATAATCCTGGTACTCCCCACGAGCTTTCCAACAAAACCAAAATCACAGGAAACGGATTTCTTATGAGAAAGTTATGCCAGTTCAGGGTTTTAGGGTTTAAAACAGGGAAACAGGGCCTCTCAGGAAATGCTTCAGATCAGGCGATACACGACATTTGTAGGACACGATACTTGATACTTCTGGAACTCAATACACGATACTTGGTATGTATCGCGATACTTGAAGTAGCGATACACGATCTTCAACAAGCATCGTGAGCAAACTCCACGATACACGATCTTTGATAGGTATCGCGATCGCTGTATAACGATACACGATACTTGACTATCACGATACTCAGGCAAAACGATACTTAACTCAAGACGATACTCGATATTTGGAAGAAAACGATACACGATCTCTGACTTAGGCGATACCCGATCTCTGATAAATATCGCGATCTCTGATAAACGATACCGATCTTCGACCGAAACGATACCGATCTCTCATGCAGACGATACACGACCTATGAACCAAACGATACACGATCGCTGGTGAATATCACGATCTTTGATTGAAACGATCTTTGGCACCAACGATACTTGATACTTGGCTCAAAACGATCGACGATACCTGAACAAAACGATACGCGATCTTTGGTAAGTATCGTGACCTCTGAAAAGCGATACACGATACTTATGCCAAACGATACACGATCTTTGATCCAGACGATCTTTGGCCGAAACGATCTTTGGCCTGAACGATACACGATAGCTCTCAAGTATCGCGATCTTTGGCCGAAACGATCTCTAGCCGAAACGATACACGATGGCTGGGAAATATCGCGATACTCAACCACAGGAGATTCACGATACTTGTTAGGTATCGCGATACTCGACCGCGGGAGCCAAACAATACTTGACCCTTAGACAAATTTTGGGAAAGATTTTTTCTAAGTTTTGGTTGTACACATGCTCTACTCTTTCCTCTCTCCTCTCCTCACTCTCTGTATCACCCCAAATCACTCCTTTTCACCTCTGTCAGTACCAAACGATACCTGACGCAGATCGTTTCCCTTTCCAAGCTTAATTTACTGAGAATTTGCAGATTAAATGGGTGTTTGCTCACCTTGGGAGCCTCTCTAACTTCTTTGTCACTTCCCCTTGCTCTGTGTAACCCTCGGTTGCCCGATTGCTCACTCGCGATCTCTGGTGCAGCTCTCACAATACTTGGCGCAGGTTTTAGTCTTGTCCGGGGCTATTCACTCAGATTTTTAGCTGTTTTGGTGCTACTTCTTCAGCGCCTCTGTTCTGCACCCTCTCTAAGCTTCTTGCTCACAACCACAAGTAAAAACAAGGTGAATGTACTCTAAAAAATGGAAAAAACTGAGAGGATGAAGGTGGGTGGAGATGGTGATGATGGTGAAGATGAAGAAGAAGGAAAACTCAAAAACTGAACTGAAAATGATGATTTTTTTACCTTCCAACGTCGCTACTCTACGTCTTACCGTCACACGCTCGTCCTCCAAGCTCTCTCCCCGGCAACGGTGCCAAATTTGGTGTCACTCTAGCACAATGGTGAGTACCAACGTGAGGAGATACACCTCATAAATGTCAATCCGTGGAGACGTGAGGACCGGTATGAAGACCGTGAGCAAGTGATGGCACAAGTGCGTGAGTGAAAGCACACAAGCATGCACACACATACACACACACGCGCACAAAGTAATAGCAAAGAGTGGAACAATGGAAAGCTTCGATTATACAAGAGCTCTCTTACAAAACTGAAATCTACAACAAGCCAACCTCAAAAATGAGCTCTCCAGCCCTTTTTATAGTTTTTGAGTGGTTTTGGCCCTGTCCAGACCTAGTGTCCGGCCTAGTTAAAAAATAGGTTCCAAGGCTTATTTGGGGGCTCAAACGGAGCCTAAAAATTATGAAAATTGGTAGGATGGTAGTTCTAATACTCCTCAAGCTCGAGGACTCCTCGGCTTGAACAAAATGGAGCTACAAAAATGGAAAATGGTATTTACAATGGTTTTTTAGTGATAAAAATCACTATTTTTGTAGGGATTTCTTCTGAAAATTTGACACGTGCTTCTTGGAGCTCCCTACTTGCTCCTTCTTCTTGTGTGTCCACTTCCTTGATGCGCTTCCATGCTTTGTCCTTGATCTTGAGCTTCAACAGCATGCCTGGAAAAATCATCAATGAAAGTCACGAAGTAAAGGTAATTTCCAAAAGAAGGTGTCTGCATAGGACCACAGACATCACTATGTACAAGCTGCAATTTCTGAGTAGCCCGAACTGAACCATCTTTTGGAAAGGATGAACGCTGCATTTTGCCCAAAATAGAGCCTTCACAAACATGTTTTCCAGGTGCCTCAAGTTTCGGCAAAGAGGACACCATTTTTTATTTCTATAGGCGTAGCAAACTAGCAAAATTCATATGACCAAAGCGTGCATGCCAAAGCTTTGCATCTGACATAGCCTGAGAATCATGAACTACACATGCGGAATCATTCACTGATCTTTCATAGTCTATGAGCTTATACAGCCCATGACATAAAATGCCAGAAGCAATAATCACATCGCCATTTGAGAGATCATGAACTATATACCTGCCATCAACAAATTTCACAACCAAGCCAATCTTGGCTAATGCAAAAAATGATAACAAATTCTTCTTGATCCCTGGCATAAATAAAGCAGCTAACAAAGTGAAAGAACTACCATCAGCAGTAGTCAGAATGATCTTACCAACTCCCATAACAGGATAAGAGGAGTTGTTGGCGCATGTGACAGTATTCCCTGTAGGGGCAGGCTCGAGTGAAGAGAAGAAACTGCGCTGCGAGGTAATATGTTTGGTCGCCCCAGTGTCAAAGTACCCAAACATCTAAGTCTATTGCAGACATGCACTGCTCATGAGAAGATGGGTCAAAACTGCAGACAGTAGTAAACGCCCATTCTTCTTCCTGCACAAGATTTGCAGACTCTGTTTTTGGTGTTGAGGCCTCTGCAACAACCATTCCAGCCTCTTTCTTCTTTGCCTCTTTAGCAGCAAGTTTTGGACAGTTCTTTATGATATGATCATTCCCTTTACAGTACTTACAAAACAATTTCTGCTTTTCTGATTTTTTCTCATCTTTGTCTTGGTTCTTCGAATGTGCAACATTACAGATTTCTGCTTACTAGTAGAAGAGCTCCATTTTCCTTTGCCCTTCTAACTAGCCAGGAAAGCTTGATCTGCAACACGCATAATGGACCTCTTCTACCTGGACTGATCTTCTTGCAACAGAACAGAGACTAACTCCTCAAATGACAAGGCATTTGGATTGCCTTTCATCATTAACCGAAGAGTAGAAGCAAAAATCTGATATGAATCAGGAAGACCATTCAGAACGGTCTACACAAGTGAGCTATCTGGTATAACCTCGTCAGTAGAAATCAACTGTTCCTTCAAGTCTTTGATCTTTGTTAGGAAACTGTCCATGGAATCACCTTCATTCATGTGCTCACTCTCCAACTGTTTTCAGAGATAAGCAACACGAGCCTCATTCCTAGCTTGGTACAATGTCGTAAGTGTATCCCAAGCATCCCTAGATATTCTGCAAGAGCGTATGTGAGGAATAATGGCACGTTTGACAGAAAAAGCTATCAATGCATGTGCCTGGGCATCTGTGCCATCCCAATGAATCTGCTCTGCAGTAGGTGCAACAGAAACATCAACATGAACAAGAATCTATGGAATATAATCTTGGACACCATCTTCATCAGCTCGAGCACCTGTATTTGCAGTACCTGTAGTTGCAGGTATAACAGGACGCCTTTCAACACCCTGCACAATGTTGCACAGTCCTTTTGCAACCAATACATGTTGCAAAGCTAGAGGCTTAAGAATTCAACATCAAAAGGCATAAGGATTACTCTGAAATGATTCTCAAGTGTAAAGATCTATATAAGGTAACACTCTTTAAACCATAAACACACATGTTGCAACATGTGCAAGAAGAACATGGGAGATCATATCTCCTTTAATAATTAGATAGAGATAATTATCATGCTTGGGTAATGAGGATGGAATCCCTGATTATAGGGAAGAATCTCATGGTATTCATATCATGTGAAGAAGAAATACTATATTTGAAGTGATAGTCAACCAAAGAAGGAAGCGTTAGAAGCTTTAAAGCTATGGCAAAAGAAGGATGCAAATACAAGAGCTTACATCCACAATACTATTTCATAACATTTGTTGCCACACATAAGAGGCTTGGAAATAGTTGAAGATATGTGGAGTGCATTCAAAGATCATTTCCAAAACACTACTAAAGGTAGAAAAGATATCTTGTGGTCAAAGTTTACTACATTCAAGAAGTAGAGTCAAAGCAATAGTGATTATGTCAGCAAGATGAAAGACATATCAAATAGTCTTAGATCTATAGAGGAAGACATTGAAGATCATTGATTGATTTCACAATTGCCTATAGGTTTAAGAGGAGATAAAATGTGGAAACCTTTTGTGTTATCAATGAACTCTCATGAAATCATTTTGTACCAAGTCTAAATCATTTGCGTGGATTGATCTTCATATTTTAGTAATATTTGAAGTCAAATAGAGATAAAGGACAAAGTTATGCTTTGTATGCAAATAATAAGAAGAAAGAAGACAAAGGTAAAGCAAAGGAGGATGAGGAATCAACTTCTGGGGTCAATTATGTCAAAAGAAAAGAAAATGGTAGAGGAAAAGGTAGAGGAAAAAGAAGAGGAAGAGGTAATTAGAATAATAACAAGAAAACATGTTGGATATGTGGCTTGAGCAATCATTTGTCTTAGGATTGTTGGGACAATCAACAAGATTCAACACTATGTACTACAATTTTTCGAATAATACATAGAATGAGAACCATAAGACATTGATGATGAACTCAATTCTCACATCAAAGAAAAAAGAACTCAATGTATATTACATTGATGATGGTTGTTTAAATCATTTATTAAGAAATGTAGAATTAATGTCAGAATTAGAAGAAGGCATCTCTAGTCATATAGTTCAAACATGTGATAACACTAGACACAATGTACGTTCAATTCGAAAACTGAAGTGCAGGAATGGAGCAGATTTGGTAATGAATGTTTTGTGTGTTCCCACAATAAATACAAACTTGATTAGTGTGGGACAAATAGCTGAAAAAGGTTATAAAGTGAGGTTTACAAATGAAGGAGTGTTTGTGGAAGATCCAAAGAATGGACACAATCAAATTGTTCTATTGCAAGAAGGAAGGCAACACTAACAAAATATAACTTTAGTTATGCAGTGGGAGTTCTCTCACAATTCATGCATTATCCAAACAATCAACAGTGCATTGTAGGTCAAAAACCTCTCAAATATGTCAAACAAACTTTGAAATAAGGATTTTACTATCCTTTTACCTTCTACATAAAGTTGATAGCATATAGTGATTTAGATTGGGCTCGAAGTCAAGATCATATAATATCAACACATGGATACATGGTGTACATAGGTGATAAGCTTTAAGTTGATGTTCAAAGAAACAACATACAATAGAATTAGCATGAACGGAAGTAAAATAAAAAGCACATGTAGAAGGAGCCAAAGAGATCATATGGATGCAAACCTTGTTCAAACTCTTGAGCATTGATCAAGCTTCACCTAAAATAGATGGGCATAATATGATTTCACTTTATCTTGTAGCAAATCTAGTATTTCATGCAAGAACAAAGCATATATAGAGATTCAATACCATTGCTTGAGAGAAAAGGTAATGGGGAAGGAACTTGAACTGGTGTATACGCCTACAAAGAATCAAATAGCAAATACCTTTTCCTGAGAGAAAAGGTAATGGAGAAGGAACTTGAACTGGTGTATATGCCTACAAAGAATCAAATAGCAAATCTTGGATGGTGTGAAGACTAGTAGATTATATTTGATATTTTCAAGAACATGCTTTAAGTTTCTATAGGTTATTGACAACCATATGGATACTTTAGACTACTGCAAGGGGATATCAAGGAAATTCCAAAGGTAAGGCCACATAAGGAACTTTCTACGCCCATCTTTAGAGAAAGTCTATGGTTTAGAAAAACTCCATTGATGTTCAAAATGAGTAGCGTCTAATTATCTAGGAAAATGACTAGGTACCAATTACAAAAAGAGCTTTATGTTAATAATAGAAGAGACCCACACTTTCTTTGTATGTCGTGAATGTTGCAAATCTTTTCTCCCTTCTCTATCGCATTGTCTAGTTTTCTCTTTTTGCCTTGTATCTTCTTCCACTTCTCTGTACTGATCTTCCTTTATTACTGGTTCGCGTAGGAAGAAAGTAATTCTGATGACGATAAATCTTTAAAGAGACTCTAATTCGTTATTTGTGTAACTCTCAATAGACCGCTGCAAAGGTATCAGAGAATCTCATCCATGGGACCCAAGAGGATATAAATGTCGAAAAACGATCATGACGTTTTATTCAAGTTTGAGTGCATAAAAATGAAATCATACCTTCGATACATCTAAGCCATCCATAAAATTTTTTGATAGCGTATAGTCAGTATGTAGGATTGCATGCCAACCATAGGAATAATTATCGTATTGAGGTGCCACCTATCTATGATAATTTTGTATTTTCAAGTTTTATTATCTGAAGTTCTTAGAAATGCTCATCATCAATCTCTTTATGGATCTGAGATAAAAATTATATTCTTATTTACAAATAATATATAAGAAAGACATCAATGTGAAAAATTCAAGATATTCATACATTTCTATCTCCAAATGCATAGTGGACATTCAGTTGAATAGGTTAATTTTTGTTTCTTGGAAGTCGATTACCACTAGAATCTAGTGAGAATTTTGTTTGTATGGAATGATCATCCTAAACGCAAAGATTCCAAACACTTCTCATAGATCTCAATTTTTTTTTCCTTTAAATATTTCTTCATGATTTTTAGTCATCATCAAACACCTTACCCACTTGAGATGAAATTAAAATATGTAGATAAATATCAATAAATTCAACTCATTACATGAATTTAGAACTACTATACTGAGAGAAATATGCATAAGTAGTTATGGGGCTGATCGTGACTTCAAGAGGATAAATATGTACAAATATAGTCACCTTGATCTATTCATAACTCACAGTGTATAAATCCAATAACCATAAAACTTTTTGGGCATACCCACAAGATCTTTAGTTTCAAAATCCAATCAATAGATCAACCATTAAGACCATACAGTCAGTATAATGACCTAGACAACATAACAAACTTTAAGTATTTATTGTAGCTGTAATAGACATCAATGTAGCTATAGAAATGTGATGTAAATGTATTTCTAAGTAAGGTATGATACATCGAGAGTCTTGAGCACTCCAAGAGATTGGTTAAACTTACCTTCATTTTCATATTCAAAAGAAATAGGGAACCCGTTTGAGGTTGATCAAATGTGTAATTGTTGTATTCTCTTTTTCATTTGGATAATCCTTGGTAGTTGTTGTTGTTGTTGTAGGTATTGCTTTTGTATCCACATGAGCTCTTATATCTACCTCTAGAAGCTCCATATCCACTTCTCTTATGTCCTCTTCCTCTTTGATTCCTTGGTTTCTTGAAATAATTATCTTTGATGTTATTGGATAGCCCATATATGAAACAAGGTAGGATCTTTGAGATCTCCCCCTTCCTTATCTCCCTCATCCGCCTCTCTCTCTCTCTCTCTCTCTCGATTCTACGTCCACCTAGAAAGTTAGATTGGGAGGTGCTTCCTTCATCATTAGACTTTTGACCTCTTCCTTTGTTATCTTTTCCTTTGTTTTTATCTATGTAAAGGGAAGAAAATTCGTAAACTTGTTGGTTATCATTATTCTTCATAAGTTTGGCATCATTATTGAAGCCTTTTTCCATATGAGTGTTGAAGTCTTGCACTTGCATATCCATGAATAAGTCCATGGTAGTGGTTATAGCTTGTTGCTTGTCATCTGCCTCGATTCCATTGATGACTTTCCTTACAATCCACTCTTCAATAATGATTTCTCCAGTGCTTTTGATTTGATCTACAATGTCCTTGATTTTGGTGACAAAATTAGTTACACTTGTTGATATATCTAGGTAGTGATGTGTGTGAACACTGTAGGACCATCAGGGCACTTTTTTCCCTCTTTAGGAGGTTTTTCCTTGGCTTGTATATATGCCTATTGCCCTAATGGGCTACTTATCTTTGTACATTCTCTAGTAATACATTCAACATTGTGTGTTCTGCTCCAAGCTTCTTCTTCTTCCTTGTGCTCTTTGCGTATATGTGGTTAGTAATTTGGACTCACGAATAGGAAACCTTATCAAGATGCAAATGATTAAAGAATTTATAGGAAAATTACAAGATATTATCACTCCTAGTGATGTGTAGGTTGTATGTTCTGAAGCAAGCATTAGAAATAGAGGATAAAATGCATTGTACAATCTTTTGAAGAACGCATTACAAAGAAAAGGTATTCTCCATAAAATATTTCCATGTCAAATTTTTAGAAGAGCTATTAGGCTTAAGAATAATGACTGTGGTGAGATTTAGAAAGAATTATGCATGATGAAAACTAATAATGATTCTCAAATGGACCTTATTTATAGGTGAACAAAGGAGTGAGGTTCAATGACGATGGGTTATATGTAGAAGAGTACAAATAGGGTGGAGGACTGATTGCCAAAGGAAACAAATTGGGTAGGATGTTCACCTTAAATGTAAAAATTCTTGAAATGAATGCATCCATGTATGCAAAAGGTGTAGGAGTTATTGCTAATATAGAGATGTGGCACAAAAAAATTGGACATGCAAATTTGCAAAGCTTGAAATTGATGCAATCCAAGCAGATTATCAATGGACTAACAAATCTAAGAGTTGCAGAAATGCAAAAGGTATGTGCAGCATGTCAATTTGGTAAACAATCAAGAGCATCATGTTTGCATGACAAGCATGTAAGTGAGAATGTACTAGAAATAGTAAATACAGATGTTTGGGCTCCTACAAAGACCACATCTATGGGTAGTTGCATGTTCTATGTTACTTTTATTGATGATCATACACAAAAATTATGGGTATATTTCATGAAAGAGAAGAGTGAGGTGTTCACTCACTTCTAGAATATTAAAGCTATGGTGGAAAAGCTGACAAGGAATTATACACATACATTAAGATATGATGGAGGAGGTGAATACATGTCAAATAAGTTTTCAACAACTCTTTAAAACTTCATGGAATCCGATTGCAATTTTCATGCAGTTACACACCACAATATAATGGCATTGCAGAATACAAAAACAGGCATATTGTAGATAGCCTTGATGGCTAAGAAGAATATGCCTCATTGTTATTGGGCAAAAGTTCTGCATACCCTTGTATACATCATGAATAGAACTTGAACTACTCTTGTACATCAAGTTACACCTAAAGAAAAGTTCAAAAGTAAGAAGCTAAACTTATCATATATGAAAGGTCTTGGTTGTATTGCATATGTACATATTCCAGATGAGTTGAGGATGAAGCTTGATCCAAAACTGGAAACATGTGCCTCCATTGGATACTCCCTGGAGCAAAAGAGATATAAATCGTATAACCCACTCACACAAAAGGTGAAGGTGAGCAAAGATGTGGTATTTGATGAAATGTCAAGATTCTATGTGGATGCCAAACATGGACTTAATCTTGAATCAAATGACAAACAAAATGCTGAAAAATGATGAGCATAATCTTAAGTTTTGAGTGGACTAGATGAATAACTAAGCAATAGTTCCAACTGAAATCCATGTAGTGGAAGATTGCATGGAAATTTCAGTCCAGCAAATTCATCAAATACATCCAAGAAAGGTAAAGAAAAGCTTTCTGCTAGTAGTAAAACTTGTGTAGGGTTTGAAGAAATTCACGAAAATTCAAGCGGTTCAGAAAAGAGCCTTGATGAGGAACTTGAATTGCCCTTTGTGAAGACTCCAAGAGTAAGAAAGGCACATGTAGATGATACAAGAAGAAGTGATCGGGGGCCAAGAAGATTTGGGAGGATGTGGAATTCAATGCAATGACTGACATATTAAAATTACATGGATCTTCATTGTGCCTACATGACAAAGGTAACACAAGATGTTGAACCCTCTTGTTTTGAAGATACAATTGGAAATGCAGATTGGGAAAAAGCTATAGACGAGGAGATGGCTACACTTTATGGAAATGATACATGGATGCTTGTTCCATTCCCACAAGGGAAGAAGCCCATAGGCTGCCAATGGGGTTTACAAGGTAAAACACAATGTTGATGGTAGCATAAGCATGTATAAAGCACAATTGATAGCAAAAGGGTATACACAAACATATGACATTTATTATGAGGAAAAATTCTACCCTATAGCTAAAATTTCTAATATCAAAACACTTGTTGCATTTGCTACAACAAAATGATGGGCTTTGCATCAGATGGATGTCAAGAATGATTTCCTACATGGTGAGTTACAAGAAGAAGTATACATGGACCAACCACAAGGATATGAAGATTCAAAGCATTTAGAATACATTTTTAGGTTGCAAAATGCTTTCTATGGGCTGATGCAAGCTCCTTGTGCATGGCATGCAAGGATTAGTGATTACTTAACCACCATTGGGTTTTCTATGTGTGATGTAGATCATTCACTATATGCAAGGAAGGGTGATGATGGCATCATGATTGTGGCTATTTATGTTGATGAATTGATTGTAGGTGATGAAAATGAAGAGAGCATTAAAGAGGTAAAGAATCTTTTTATGCAAGAATTGTACATGAAAGATCTTGGTGTGTTGTGCTATTTTTTGGGCATTGAGTTTAAGAGGTGCGACAATGGAAGCATGTGAGGGATCATGGTTGGAGATGCTACATGCAGATTTAGGTGTGGAGGTGCAAAAGCCTATCATCATCTATTGTGATAATCTTAGTAGCATACAACTAGCACGGAATCCTATTTTTGATGCTAGAACAAAGCATATCAAGGTACATTATCACTTCATCAAAGAGAAGGTATTAGCAGGTGATATTGATCTTCTTTATGCTAGAATAGATGAGCACAATGCTAATATTTTCACTAAAGCACTGCTAGCTAAAAACCTAAAGAAGCTTCCAAAGATGCTTGGATTACGGGACATGATGTTGAGCTTGAGGGGGAGTGTTGAGATATCAAGCTCCACATATGATGATCCAGGATGATATGTATCACCTTTTCATTTCTTTAACATGCATAGTGGTCACACCAGTATATGTTAGGGACACTTCATTGAGCTCTATTAGATTTACCTACCAAGAGTGATGGCACATTTGTTTCTTACTAGCTCACTCATTCACGAACATTAGGTTTTTCCTTATGCACTATTCTTTATATATTGCACTTATATTCTTGTTTCTTAGGTCATTCTTATATTCTTGTACATTCCTTTTATGTAATAGAAGAAGAAGAAGAAGAAGAAGATCAGTTTTCCTTGCCTCAATCTATGTGTGCTCCTCTTTGGTTGTGAGAGTTTGTGTGTGTGTGTGTGTGTCTGTGTGTGAGCTCTCTTCCTTATTTACTTCCTCATGACATCTTACACCACCCCAACAAAGACCACAACCAAATGTTAAAAAAAAAACCCCAACGCCACTAAGAATAGCACCACAACTAAAAAACAAAGATATACACAAACATTTTCAAAGATAGGCCACTCTCAAAAGACAACTAAGATTTTGTTACGTAGAAGTCCTTTCAGAAGGGTGGTGAAAGAAGAACTACAAAGATAATGTGCAGGATTATGGATACAAGCTCTAGCTTTACAAGTGTTACAAGAGGTAGTTGAAGCATATTTGATATCAAGGCTAGAGGATTCTAGAATATGTGTCATCGATGGTAAGACTGTTACTATAGAACCCAAGGACATGCAATTAGCTAGAAGGATTAGGTGTGACCATATCTAAGATTGGTCATTGATCACTCCATACAAGAGACTTTTTGTAAATTTGACTATTTTGAATGAAACTTGAGCAATGCTTCTCCATTATTTTGATTGTTATAATGTTTCATGTTGTAATCTCACAAAAATTGGTGATTTTTTACATATTGTTCTTTTTTTCACATGGCATTGGCAAGCAACTCATCAAGTATGTTTCTAGTAGCATTGTGCCATGGTGTATAGGCCAAAAACTTTCCATCTATAGAAACGTAGGAAAAGCCTCTCCAAATCTTTTGGAGTGACTTCTCATGTGTTCCTCTAGTTGAGCCTTGTTTTGCCCTTAAACAATGTTTGGGATAACTTGCGGTATGGATAGAGCCATTTGCATGGATAGATATCATGGATAGCTTGAGCACTCAAATTATGAAACTTGTTGGCATCACTAGCCACTGTGATGCACAAAACATGCTTGAAACATCTATTTTATGTACTTGTATGTCTTTGCATGTGTCTATATGAAAAAGGGGGGAAAACGCCCTGCCATAGGAATGCAGGACAAGCCCCTACAAACTTCTTGTAAGGCCTTTTCATGCATTTTGTGGCATGGATTTTGCAAGAGAACGAGGATCACGACCATCACATGCTAGAGAGATGACTCTCCTCCCAACCAAATGCCTCTATATATAGCTCACTCCAAGGTACTGCCTTCTTGGGCAGGTGGATACTAACCAACCATGTGTCAACCATGTAACTACATGTGTGTGAAGTGTCTCAGTCAACCAGAGTTAACTCAAGTAGATGCTTCTAGAAGGCTCTAGAGCTCTTTGGGCCAAACACTCTCCTCATATATCACATGGGGGTTGAACCCAAGACCTCCTCGTTCACATCCTTGAGTCTTAACCACTAGGCTAAGTGGATCACTTGGTTACAAGAGAAAATGACCTTCTAGTAAGTCTAGACTCGAGATCTTTGGTCATACACATAGGTGACCAAACGGTGTCCGATTTCAGATCTATCTGAGCCGGCCCGACCCTTAGATCATAGACTTACTTTATTACATTCTTCCCCCCTTGGAAAATATTTTCCTCCTCAAAAATAGAGCGATATAACTACTGTAGGAAACCCCTAAGCCTCATGTTCTAAAACTAGAAGAACATGGTCATGATCTAGAGCTGGAAGAACATGTCTCATCTCTGTGGTGCCATCCCTACCAAAATGATTCAAAACATTATCTCGCTTTGCACTTTGATAAACTAATCAAAGTTCAAAGTAGTGAATGAATAATAGGGGTGGATCTAAAAACATCCCTGTCCAATTCATAGTTTCTTGATGTGTGATCTAGGCACAAACATGTGAACTGGGTGGATTCAAATTACTACTCCATTTCTAGGCATGACTGGTGCATGGACTTAGTAACAAAGGTGGGATTCTTATCCCTTGCAAGACTTTGAGAACTCTTGATTCACTAGAATTTGTTTTGGAGAACTTGAAGTTTGGTTGTTCCAAACATCTAACTTGGATGTTTGTACGAGGATTACGACCACCACATGCTAGAGAGATGACTCTCCTCCCAATGAAATGCCTCTATATATAGCTCTCTCCAAAGGACTACCTTCTTGGGTAGGTGGATACTAACCATCCATGTGTTAGCCATGTAACTACATGTGCACCAAGTGTCCTAGTTAACCAGAGTTAACTCAAGTGGATACTTCTAGAAAGCTCTAGAGCTCTTTGGGCAAAAACACTCTCCCCATGTATCCCATGGGGGTTGAACCCAAGACCTTCTCCTTCACATCCTTGAGTCGTAACCACTAGGGTAAGTGGATCACTTGGTTACAAGAGTAAATGACCTTCTAGTAAGTCTAGACTCGAGATCTTTGGTCATACATACGGGTGACTAAACGGTGTCTGATTTCAGATCTATCTGAACGAGCCGGACCCTTAGATCATAGACTTACTTTATTACAGATTCTATTTAGACTCCCCATGATATGCATAACACATTGTGTATTATATACATACAAAAAATGGGCTAAACTTACTTCTTATTCAAAAGACAAACAAAAAATCTTTGAGATATCATGTTCAAACAATTTGAAGAGTTTTGATGCATAGTCACTATGATGTTTGAAACATCCATGTGATGTGCCGATATTCCTTAATGTTGGTATAGGGCATGAAAAGGCCCTTCATTGCATTTCTATGGCAAGGCTTTCTTTGCCTTCCAATGCCATGGGAAGCTCATTAAATGTCATATACACCCAAACTATATTTGAAAAATGTCATACACACAGAAAATATATCTTGCATGCCCTTCTTCTGCATTTTCGGTGCAAAGCTTTCTTGCGTCCCAATGCCATGGGCAACATATTGAATGTCATATACATGCTTAAAATGCTCCATATGAAAAATACAATCTAGAAAACTTTTAGATTTATATACAAAAGAATCTAATGATGCAAAAGTAAAAGAATATAGCAAAGTATATTTGTTTAATTAGTTGATTTGAATATATCAATTGGCTTTGTGCTTCTAAACGAATCTCTTTCAATGCTCCGAATCCATAGGTGGGGCGTAAGTCAAAATAGAGCTTCCCACATCATTGCAATTTTTCATGCCTAACTCTCAAGATATACACATATGACCTAAGACTTTTTTGTAGAAGTTGGAATCTAATTACAAGGGACTTCTTAATTAAAAAGACACAATTGGTCCACTTGCTTAAAAAGACACAATTGGTCCACCTGATTAATGGTTGATAAACATAGCAAATTACTTAATAATTTCCAACATCATGTCATGAAGTAGCCTTGAAGACTATAGTCTTTATGTATACTTACAAAATGTTTCTTTGGAAGTTTCCCAATGTATTTTTCAAGCAAGGAGCCACCTCCACAAAACATTAAATCTCCTCCACTCCTTGTTGCAAACTGGTTGACTCTCATCACGTCCTATAGAAAGTCTTGTGATTAGTATGTCCATGTGCTTGTAATACTGAATCTCGTCCATTGAAACTACTTACATCTTGAACTCTATCTTCGTCTTCTCATCTCTCAGGAATATGTATATGAATGCTAGAGTAAAACATTCTCCTCTACTCAATGAGTGGTGAACCAAGAATATTTGATGCTAATATCCTTGATTGCACATTATTGGATTCTTCATTGGTGATTTGTTGATGTTTACTTATAGGTATGTCATCACAGACCACTTTTATGATGTATTCCATTTACTCACCAAATGGCAAGGACTTCTTCTCCAATAATTTGGAGCTCCTATCCAAAGGGAAATCTAATATGGTACAAAAAAAAAAATTAACAATTCATCGCGTTTTAACCCGAATGCCTTTTCCAGGTCATGCAAAAGTAAGTATTATTGTCCTTTGAAAAGAACAACTCAAAAAGATTCTATTTCCACCTTTGGGATAGTCCTTTCTAACTTTGTAGAGGTGGATGGAGTAGGTACTTCTTCCAACTTATCATCGACACTATGAGGATAAGTTGTTTTGATCACCTCTCTCTCTCTCTAATAAGAGACTCAAGGGTTCTAGGGATGGTTCTTTTTTATCATCAACAAAGCCACGTGTATGAAGATCGGGGATTTCATGAGGAGCTCAATCTAGTTCCTCATTCATAATGAAAATTCGGCTGGCAATGGAAGATAGGTATTTTGCACCCATGTTGTTTCCTATGTAGTTTTCTAATTAATGGTATGGTCCTATAAAAAAGGTGCCCTATTTTCTCTCCAATTGCTTGGAACCACTTCAAACATTTTGCAAATGCCTCATCACCTTTGTGTAAGTTGATGATAGGGTCACAACGAACCCATTTCCCATCATATGGTGCTATATTGATAGAGAAACCCAAATATGAACATCCACATGTAAAAGTAGCTCCTCTAAGGCATCTCCATTCATTTTAATGGTACCATGAGATAAGGAAGCTTGGAAATAAGATCATATAGGCCTTTTTTACCTTTACAATATGAATCCTCCAAGAATTCAAGAAACTTTTGGCATGTGCTCTTGGGATTTATAGAGTCGGAAGCCATAGCTCCCAAACACACAATAAATTGATCTATCACTCTCTTTTTAGTTGAAAACATTAGAAGTGAGGAAAAATAACTTCTATTTATAATTTCTGTAAGCTTTTTAAGTGACACACTGTAAGAAATAACCACGAATAGTGATGTAGCAGAACACACTAATAGAAATATACACAAAAAGAGAGATAGAGAACTCAGATTCTCAAATTGCCAATAGTAATGTATGTAAAATGACGTTACTCTCCACCTATGCGCTTCCACTATGGAGCTTTAATGGCATTCTAGACAAAATCTAGATGAGGGGATTTATACCGTGTACAACCGTGATTTCATCACAATTATTGGGGCACCTAATCCTATGACTTAGGCATGAATACAAACTTGCCTAATGCTATGGTCTAGGTGTAATCATTAAGATCATCTATAATTCATAACATAATGAATTACCTAACTACCAGACTGGGTAAACCACTGGACTCAACCACCAAACTACCAGACCACTGTAGTCGCCTTAATTCCAGACTCCTTGACTATCGAGCTATCATACCTTCGAAATGCTCGTATGATTGAAGTATACGCCCTACGTAGCCTATTGACTAGAATCATATAGATCATCTACTACCTTTGTTTGTCTCATGCAGAACTCATCACAAATGCTTAGAATCTCATAATGGCTTCTCCTCATAATGGTGGTTGTACAACTTAGAGTACCATGGATCATTTGTGTTCACGTGCGGGTGGAGTACTGAGTATATCAAACACCCCCCCTCAATGTCCACCTATGGTGAACTACCTTCTTAGTCGAATGCCAAGCTTTGGAAGATGTGGATACCGTTGGTCTCTCCCTAGAGCCTTGGTGAAAAGGTCTACTCCATTTTGTTCAATAATAGCTAATCTCCAAGACTTCATCATCGATTAACTTTGACACATAGTGATACTAGATTTCTATATGCTTAGTATGTGCATGAAAAATAGGATTCTCGGTGATGGCTATGCAGCTCTGGTTGTTGCATTTTAGCCTTGTCGCTTGTTTTCTTTGAATTCCTATATGCCATATGATCCTTCTCAACCATATTGCTTCACATGTAGCAACACATGCTTCTTTGTACTTAGCTTCAAGTAGAATATATCACTACTGTTAGTTGCTTCTTATTGTTCCAAGAAAGAATCTGTGAACCTAATGAAAAACAATTTCCATAAACTAATTTTCTAGAATCAATATCTCCTCCTGAGTTTGAGTCATAGTATCCACTTGGAGATGATCCTTCACTGTAAACAATACCATACTAAATGGTTCCTTTGATGTACTTGAGTATCCACATTTCATGCCTTCGACTTCATTAGGTATGACTTATTAGAGAACCTAGTTATTACGCCATCAGCATAAGAGATATATGGTTTGCTATTACACAAGTAGATGAGGCTTCCAACACATCTCATGTATCTTTCAATATTCACCAGAGATGAAGTATCTCTAATACATAATTTTTTGTTGACCTCCATCAGTGTAGAAATTTCCTTGCAACCCTCCGTGTTGAATCCCTTCAACACCTGCCTCACATAATTTTGTTTCAAAATAAAGATCTCCCCTGGTTCCTACTAGACTTCAAGACCTAAGCAATAATGCATTAAGCCCAAATCCATCACTTCAAATTTTGAACTTAGGGCATCTTTTGTGTGTTTAAGAAGTGGATCATCATTTTTGATACTCACAAGGTCATCTACATAAAGTACAAGCACAATTGTCTTCCCTTCCATCTTTAGAACATACAAATTAGCATCAAAAGCACATCTTTGGAATATTATATCCAAAAGAAATCTATCTATCTACTGGTACTATCCTCTTGGGGATTGTTTGAGCCTATATCATTCGTTTTTCAACTTACATACTTTTTCTTTGAATGGGAAGCCTCAAACCCTATTTGTTGAGACACATATACCTCCTCCTTGAGGTCTCTATTTAGGAATGCTGATTTGACATCCATGTGGTATATTTCCCATTGTTCATATGCATCTATAGCTAATACTAGTCAGATAGTAGTCATTCTTGTTGTTGGGGTAAATGATTCACCAAAGTCAATGCCTTTGACTTGTGAATAGCCTTGTGCAAGAACTCTAACTTTGTAATTTTCCAAATTACCATGAACCTTGCACTTTAGCTTCCAGATCCACTTGGTGTCGATGACCTTCCACTTTGGAAGTAACTCCACTAGCTCCCAAGTTCCATTCTTCATGATATTTTTGTATTCCATTTGCATAGTTCTTGAATTCCGATCTTGAAGTGCTTATTCCACACTCGTCGGCTCCCTTGCTTGTCCGTTGATATCGCATCCATCAATGTTGAGTTTACAATATGGGCCTTTTCCTGTCTGTATTCCTTTATTATCTGTGACTGCCTTGGACCATGCGCAATATTTTCTAATGACTATGGGATGGGATTTTCCGAATCATAGAGTTGCCTCACCCAACATAGCAATGGCGTTACCACTTGAGTGATAGTAGGCTAGTGATTTTTTGTCTCAATCTCAGAATGATCCTTCCTTCTCTTTTATAGAAGGTATATCTCTTGGGCCAGGTTTATAGTGGATTACTTCCTCATCTAATGATAAAGTGGAAGATCTCTTTTCCTCTTCCACTAAATGTGGTTGCTTCTCCTTGAACATCACATCGTGACTCACCTTGATCTTCTTTACCTTTAATTCATAAAGGTTGTAAGCTTTCTTCTCTTCATAGTACCCTAAGAAGATACATTTGGTGTTTTTTGGTTGAATCTTGCTCCTCTCTTTATATGGAATGTATACATAACACTCACTTCCAAATACTTTGAAATGGGAAACAGAAGGCTTTCTACAAGTGTAGGTTTCTTATGGACTCTTTCCATCAAATGCCTTAGTGTAGCTTTGATTGAAGATGATAACCAATAGGGTTGCTAGCCTCTACCCAAAATGATTAGGCAATCCTTTTCACTTCAACATGCACCTTGCCATCTGCATGATGGTTTGATTTTGATGTTCAACAACACAATTTTGTTCAGGGCTATGCGCCACCATGAGTTCATGCTTGAGTCAGTTTCCCTTGCAAAAACCATCAAACTCTGTTGACTTGAACTCACCAGCACCATCCATCCTAAACTTCTTCAACTTCTTCCTAGTTTCAATCTCAACAAGTTGAAGCCATTCTTTAAAGTTATCAAAAGCTTGAGCCTTATAACAAAGAAAATACACGCACATCTTCCTGCTATATTGCTTAATGAGTAACATGAAGTAGGAAGATCCTCCCAAGGCTTGTGTAGGAATTCTTTGGACGAACTCTTTTATCTCTGCAACCGAAGGCAAGTAAGCAAGGGTGCATCTTTTTTGGTACCAATTACCTCATGTAGTTGAATCTCTTATGTCAAATCTTACTTATGCCTACACTAGTTATGGTTGTAAGATCAGACAACTCATACAAGTTATTTATCTTTATTCTAGTCCCAAGGACACTATTGTTTTGGTCCAAAATCATAGCTCCTATCTTGTTGAAAGACACTTGATGACCTTGATCATTTATAGAATCTATCAAAAGTAGATTTTGTTTGATTTGTGGAACATACAACACGTAAGAAATATTTCTAACGTCCCCATTTGGATAGTGGTTGTGGTCTGATTTGGGTATTTACGATAGTTACCACACCATCAAGATTCCATGGACAAATTTTCAGAACACACTAAGCTAACACTTGACTTGATTTTGGTACACCCGCTCCCTGAAAGAAGTTGGAGAAGCTTGGACAGGCTTGGAAAGTTGAGGTGCCAAGTGGTGAAACTGGTGAAGCAAACCAACATAGGAACAACCCTAGCTCTTTGGATATGCAAAGTAGACCTTGTAGGCTTTTGGCTAGTGCAATAAAACCCAATCAGTACTTTGTAACATCAACAAGAAGAAGTTGATGCAAAATAGATATATTGTACATTGACTAGCTCACAAAACCTTCTAAAAATGAATAGAAGTTGTGACTTCAAACTCTTAGAGCAGCCAACACAGCAACAATTGGAAAACTTCCTCTTAAGCAAGTGTCATACATAGGGTTGGCTTGCTAAACTTCATAAAAGCCCTAATTTATAGCAACTAAAGAAGGCACAATCACCTTAACACTGAATTGATGTCATCCCTATTTTTTAGGGAATTGCAAAGAATGACCCGAAGACTAAGAAACTTGCATTTCTTTGGGAGTAATGAGCCAAATGACTTGAAACTTTTTAAACATAAACAAGATAGATGTACCTTTCCAATGAATGCCTAAACATGGCATTTCACACTCTCTAAAGAGAGATGAAAGTTTTGCAAGTTGACAAAATTAGAGAATAGAAATGGCACCAAGCAATGATCAAAGAGTATATCTATTTATTCAAATCAACACGTTTCTTAGTGTAAAAATGTTTTGGAGTTTTTATATAGACTCTTGAGGACATGAGGATGCCTTTTCTTCATGAATTCAAATTCAAACTTAGGCAAGTTTGCTAGTTTAGATTGATTGGAATATTTTCTTATAATCTATGAAAAGAGAAAGTTGAAGTCATATCTACTTTTTGATTGATTCATTGAGAATCAATCCCAAACAGTTCTAACTCGTGGTTAGAAGTGGTTGGGATTGATTCTCAAGCTCTCCCTCAAGCTAAAGTATGCTTGAGTCCTCATTCTCGAGTAGGTTGAATACCTGTCATATCTTTGAATCTACAAAGCTTTACTCCATCAAGTGCCTTTGTCATCATGTGTTCTATTTGCTTCTTAGTAAGAACAAATGAAATGTCATTTTCCTTTGCCATAAAATTCTCCCTTAGAAAGTGGTAATGGCCTTCTATGTGCTTTGTCCTTGCATGAAAACTTGGATTTTGCAACCAAATGCATGGAAATCACATTATCTCCAAGTAAGTGAGATTTGGAACTTATGTCCCACGGTGGAGTTTCCAATTTCTTGCAGTAGCTACACTTATGCATTTTCTAATTGTAGTCATCTTTGCAACTTGGGAGAATATTTCGTCATACTCTATATCATGATTTTGTGAGCATCCTTTGGAAAATTAACTTGCATAGTACCTATAAAATGATCCACCTCAATTTCTTTTAACTTTACATACCCATGTACAACCAATTAGATTTTTATTGGATGACATTAGAACCAAATCCCAAGTTTCCATCTCCTTCAATGCATTAATTTATTCTTTCATGGCCTTTTCCCAATTAGGGTTTTTCTTGGCCTCTTCATAGGTTGAGGGTTCTTGTAAAATTTAGTCCTTTGCCAATTAGATTGAATGCTTTGTAAGAAATGTGGCATCATATCCATACCTTTGTTATTGTCTTTTCTCCCTTGTTGACCTTCTAGGTTCTTGCTTGGAGCATTCTCGACACTCTTGCATCTTTTCTTTGCCTCTTGACTTCCATAGATTGTAATCTTTTTCCTTTTCATCTTGTTCATCATCTATATCACTTCTTGGATCTTGGTATTGTCTATCATGCTTGCTTCCTAATTGATGAGAATGAGAATCAAGATCACATGGTAGAGTTACCTTTTGTTTGTCTTCATCATACCAAGACCTAGGTTTTCCAAACAAAGCACCTCTACTTGTAGTGAATTGATTGGCTAAAGGATTATAAAACATATAACCCATCTGAGTCATACAGAATAAACACTACCTTTGTTGCCCTTTCATCTAGCTTACCTCGTATTTGTGATGGTACATGAACATAAGCTAAACAATAAAAAACCTTGCAATGTCCAAGACTAGGTTTTCTTCTATACCATGGTCCATAAGGATTCATACCTTGGAGTGATTTGGATGGCTGTCTATTGACAAGGTAAACAATAGTTGAAATAGCCTCTTCCCATAGATAATGTGGCAACCTCTTTTCTTCAATCATTATTGTGGCTGATCCAACTATTGTCTTGTTTCTTTTTTCTCTACAATTCCATTCAATCAAGGAGAGTACCTAGTAGTCACTTCCCTTTTGATACCTTTACCCTACAAGAATGCGTCAAACCCTTTGGAGAAGTATCTTTCCCCTCCATCAAATTTGAGCTTCTTGACTGATCTTCCTGTATGGTTTTCCACATGTGCTACATACTTTTTGAAGCAATCAAACACTTCATTCTTACTCTTGATAAAGTATAGAATAGTCCATCTATTATGGTCATCAATAAATGAGACAAAATACGTTGATTTTGCCAATGAAGGTTCTTGGCTTGGCCCCCATACATCTGTATGTACTAAGACCAATAAGTTTTTGTGGATGTAGCCTTTGTGGTTGAATGGTTGTCTTTGTGCCTTCCCAATCTAACATGCATCACATTTCTTGATCATGTGTTGCTTCGATATGTTTGGTAATCCAAGAACACTTTGATTCTTTCATATATCCTTTAAGGTTTTTTCATTCACATGAGCTAGCTCTTATGCCACACTTCAAGCTCACTTAGGGTTTGACACCCAAAGTTGAATAGAGCTATGTTTTTGGTTTCCCCTACTTCAAAAGTAAAGAGCCTACCAAGATTCTCACCTCTGGCAATCTTCTTGAAGCCTTGACATGGATCGTGCACAAAAGCTCCATGTTGAGCGAACCTTACTTGCAAGATACTATCAACTATTTGGCCTACACTTATTCGGTTTTTTGTAATAGTGGGAACATAGAGTACCTTGATCAAAGTATTTGTGCTACGATTGGAAGCTTTGAAGTTACCAATCTGCTCCACACTATGCTTTGTGTCATCCCTTGTTTGAACATCATGGTTGGAGTGATCTCAGTCATTGCTTTACTACTTTTCACTAAGTGCACTAGTGGCAGGTGTACTCGGCACTTCAGTTATGTCTTGCTAGACTCAAGTTAGCTCACGATAAGTTATGTTAGAAGTTTCTTTGTTCAAAAGCATTTCCCATGCTCTACATTGATAGAGATGATTAATCTCAAAAAGAACAAGTTATCCTTGATGTTTGAGCACCTCTACATCAAGAATAACTCATAATCACAACCAATTTGGAAATCTGTTGCCGAACTATCAAGAGTTGAGTCAATTGTGAAAAACCTCATCACACAGAAATGTTTGTTGCACTTAATTCACTCATTGAATTATCAAATGCATAAATTTTTCAATGAAACTTTTTACATGGTGTCTCCTAAAGTTCACGCACCTTCTCTAAGTTAAATCTGTTCAAAAGAATAAGTAAATCTAGAGATTTTATCCAAACAATGTACCTATGTCTTAAATTTTTCTTCTGTGTAGTCGCCTTTGACACCTGTAACTTCTAATGCATAGTTCTCCCAAGCTAGACCCCATTTATTCAAATGCGTTTAGCCACAAGTCGCTTACCTTTCAAGGTAAATAATGAGTTCTTATTTTATCAAAATGTTACACTATGGAGGGAAATCAAATCAAAACATTGACCATCAAGATTGCACCTATTCATACCTTCACTTCTTCACATTTACACATGTAAATGTTCTTAGTTAAAATTGTCTCATCCTGATTACAACTAGGATCTAACATCTTGACCATAGATGCATTAGCTATGGAATTAGACATCCACAAAAGGATTTCTGAAGATGATCAAGCAGAGAAGGAGAGATAGAGAAAAGATCAGGACATAGATTTTAGAAGTTTTCTTATATTCTCATGGAAAACATCTGATTGATGAATCTCATATGTTCATGAAACATTTTCTTTTTCTACTCATCTATTCTTGTTCTATATCTCTTCTTCATATTTTGGTATTCTCTCTCTATATTTAAAAAATGGGAATTTTCAATCCCTTTCATAAATTGATTTGTTTCTTGGCATGAAATGGTTCCTCGATTAAAGCTAGGTGGTTGAGTTGTAATTAATTAGTCAATGGTGTGATAAAACAAAATCTTTATGACAATACAATGGATTTTTTGAAATTACAACATCTCTAAATGGCATTTATCCTATATTGGTAGTCTCCTTTGCAATGATGCACTCCCATCAAATGGCTGAGTACCATCTTCACATTGACCTTCCAACTCCTTATGCTCCAACCCAAAGATGTCACAAGGGGAGTTCTCTCTCTCTCTAAGTGAAACGACTGTGCAACAGTCTTCTATAGGATAGAATGTAGATATCTTCTATGAGAGATCTATTTAACCTCTTCACCCTCAAGCCTACAAGCATCCATCTTTCCTCAATCCTACAAGTCTTCTAAAGTTTGTTGCAGATGGTTAGAGAGGAATGCTTGGATATTGTTAACGAATTCCAGCATGCTTTATCTTTGAGAGATACCTATTCTAGGCTCGTCATATAGAAAATAATCACTTGAAACTCTAAAACTCTAAAGATGCCACTCTAGGACTAAGGAAAAACGACTAGAAGTCAATAATTGCAATTGAAACAAAGAAGAATGAAATAAACATTTTGCGGACCTCTTGAGAGGAAAATAAATTTTCACATGCATAATTTTAAGATTTGTTCAAGAGGACCAAAACAAATCATTAGAGCAATACGGTGAACATAATTATTTTGTTAATGTTATCTTTGGTCCATGTACGTATATAAACCCTATTTTTGTTAGTGCAAAATGCAAGGTGTATATGCATCAAAACAAGGAGAATCTCAATCCAAATTTCAGCCCAACAAAGCACATAAAGACTCTCATTAGCTTGAATATTGCAAAGAAAATATTGAGCAAGAAGAAATTTAAAGTTTTATAGAAGAAAGTGATCAGCCATTTTATTTGTAGTATCAACATATTGCTGAATAGTGTGAAGGGTCCAATGGATGACAATAACATAAGTTTGAAGGACTACAAATTCTTACAAAGGATAGTGATATTTTTTATAAAGCTAAAGGAATGAGTCCAAAATTCATTGCAACTATCAACAATGTTTGCAAGCTATGAAAAATCCTTAATCAAAAGATAAATGACTACCATATAGCAAAGGAAATCAAAGGAAAAGAAGGAATTATCCAATATGTTGAACAAATAAATGACAACGTTGGGTTTCCCTACCATATTGCAAAGGAATTCAAGGGAAAAGAAGGAATTATCTAATGTGATGAACAGAGCAACTCCTGACTTGGAGCTCTTGTAGAGATATATTCTTTAGTTGTACAATATCATCCATGCATTAAAAAACGTTTTTCTCAACTTTTTTCTAAAGATAGACGAGTGTGAGATACTCAATGGTAAGAAGAAGAAAAGAGTAGTGATAACTATGATGGATAGAGAAATTGCAAACATATTGAAGGATGATCAACTCTACATTTTTGTAAAGTGAGACATGAATGTGTGTTGGCTTGGATGTCTTTCCAGCATATCAAAGTGGTTCATTGGTAGGGTTTATAAAAACAATATAGAATCATATAATTGATGCATGGCTATCTATTTTTATAGGTGTTAAAACTAAGGACTAGGAGGTCTTGGAATGGATCTTGCATTAGAACTCTACCATAGATGAAGCATGAAGGGATTCTTTTTGTTGAGGAATTATGGAACGTTTAAGGTTATTTGGAACTTGTTCTCCAATTGAATACATTCAAATTCTTATATAATTGCGCTACAACATCCATGACATCACCATGCCTCTACTACATTGATCTTGCTAAAATCCTTGATCATAGGTCATGGACTAACTTGCCTAATAGACATTTGTTGGATGAGAGATTACATGTCATTTTTTACATACACTTGGTGAATGTTTGCATATTACCTTTTATGCTCTTTTCTATGTCATAAAGATGCTCATCAACCTCTATTTTGGGTTTGTATGGAAGACAAAACATCAATTTGAATGCTATAGTGCTATTGCAACAATTAAGTATTAACCACATGAGTTCATCCTAGTATATAGGAGAAATGCATTTCATTATATCTTAGTTGTATATCATTGTATTTGGGTACCTTTCCATTTGCTTGTACCAGTGTATTCATTCTCCTTCAACGAGAACTATCCCATATGTGATGCACTTTGGACAGAATCCTCCAAATCTATATAAAGAAGACCTCTTCCCATTTTGCACTTGGTTAGAATCTTGTAGAGCCTACTTTTATTCTCTTTGAAATTTCATTTCTACTCCATGCAAGTTTACTCGTTTCTTGGTCTACTCACTTTGAGTCTCTCACAATCTTTCATTTTGTGAGTACACTCGTCTTTTCATTTTTCTGCCACACATGTACTCTCAACTTGATACCAAAGCACTAGTTGGAGACCTTGCTGGTGACTTTCAAAGCTGGTGGTGGTGCTGTTGGTGGCATTATGGTGGTGGTTAATTCATTTCATCATCTAATCCATGCTTCAAGAGTTATTTTAAATGTTATTTTCCCTCCCAAAACTTGCACTAGAGCTAGCCCCTAGGCATATCTCTTTGTTGGACAAAAGCTCTTGCAAATCTTCATGTTGCCACGACCATCAAGGTTTGCGAAGAGGGAGAAAATTCAGAGAAATGTACACATAGGCTTCATCGCTCCTCTCCCATGAATTTGTAGAGTAGAGGGTGTGGAATACCAATCATGCAAAAGAAACCAGTAGAAAGAAAATGTCTGCCCATAGAGAATGGTCTTTTCTATTTTTGAGCAGCAACAAAGGACTTTTGTGCCTTTTTTCTACTCAAGAAATATGTTGGAACCTCAAGGTGGAATTATAGATAGTGAACCACTTTTTCATTCTCTATAGAAATAGAGAGAGTAGAGAGAACAAGCTCCTAACATTGAGTGTAGATGTTCAAAGAGAGAGGAACAAAATTTAGGATGGCACTTTACTCTAGCTTACAAGAGGTAGAGCTACACTACACCATTTCTCCTATTGTTTATTAGAGAAACAATACCCTATACACCAAAATGAGAATGAGCAAGAGTACAAAAGCAACCCTCTCCTTGAGTAGTAGTGCTTCATCCTTGTTCTCCTCTATGCAAATCTTCCCACTAAAGGAAAAGAATGAAGATATTGATTTATGGTATCAAGTTCTCTAAAGCCTTTGATGGACTATGCCATCACCATAGAGCAACTTTGTGGCCCTTTCATCTACTACATGAAATATCTATGAGATGGAGAGAGAAAGCAAAAATCAATCTCTCTATAGCTGGTGAAGTGCCTCCTTTATGGGCAAGAGTTAGAGAGGGACAGAGAGAGAGAGAATAGAAACAACATACCATTACATCACATATGATTTCATCATCACTTTGCTCTTTTTTTCCATGATATTTTATTGGGTATGACATAATCAATGATCCCTAAAATCCAGTATTTTGAGCTTTCTCACGAAAGTGTACTTCATCATCTCTTGCTCTCATGTAAGAGATCCTACCCATCTCTCATAGCACTTAAATAAGTAGGTCTGCATGTAAGTTCTAAAGGAGCTTACAAATTCCTATAAAACTACTTGAAGTGAAGCCCACAATTTTCTTCTAGATAAAGCATATCATTCTGGATCTTTCCATAATTGTCCAAAGTGTGTTATACTATCTATACCTAATTCTTCATTGGGAAACAATTCATGGATAAGAATACTCATCTTGCAACCATCACGATCTCTTGTATTCAAAAGGACTTTTTCAAGGGCATTGGAGCCTCACTTTTGGCATTCTCTACTCTTCATTATAATTGATGAGGCACACATTAATTTGTAAATTTTCAAAGCTGCTTTGAGCCTTAGCTTGCCTCACCACTTGGAACTAAGTGCCTTACAATTATACCTCAAAGAAATACAAGAGGGACCATTGTGTGCATGTTCATGGGAAGGCTATCATAAGCCCCCAAAGGTGCCTTCCACTACATATTCGGCTATCATAAGCCCCCAAAGGTGTGAGAGTTTCCAAAGGGCTATTCTAAGCGCCCCCCACCCCAAATTTTGGTGCCATCCTTACTCCAAATTTTAACTTCTGTTTTTCTCGATAGACATAGTTTCTACCATTTCTAATGCAACATCTTTGACTTACGTTGTACTTGACATTGTTCACACCTATGTTCATGCCCAAGGATGATAGATTGAATGGTATAAACCAAAATTGCTGAAGGACATGATTAAAGCTTAATTATACACAAAATTCTTATATGAGCTAGTAGATGCTAGGGAACCTATGCCCCATAAGGATACTAAACTAGCTACATAGGGTGATTAGAATGTAAAAAAAAAGAGAACCCTAGGGCAACTATTTCTAGTTTGTGATGATTTAACTAAAGGAAACATAACGTCTAGCAAGACTTCTCATGAGGCTTGGAAGATACTTAAAGATCTCTATACGGATAAGACTCCATCTAGAATTTATGCCTAAAAGTAGAGTTCCATAACCTAGCCATCAAGCCTCAGAATCCCATCACCAAGGTCATTGCCACTTTCAAAGATTATCAACACAAGCTCACGTTGTGTTGGACATAAGCATGAAGGAAAGATAGGATATTAGGATTCATAACAACCTTCCATACCCATATAAGAATTTTTTAACAAACCTTTACAATCAAGAACTATCGCTAACCTAGGAGGAAGTGTGAAGACTCTTGCTCCTCCATGAATCACAAAAGCATTCATCACTATCCCAAGAAGCAACCATAAATTCTAAGGGTCCCTTCAAAAAAGCTAAGAACTCTATTATTCATTCTAGAAATTCTCCTTATTAAGGCTCCAAAAGTGTCTCCAAGTAGTTTAAGTAAAATTATGGTGGAAAAACTAGGGCATATAGGTAAGTTGTACAATAAAAGGAAGAAAAATTCTAAAGCATTTGCTTCCAAGATTAGAGCTACCTCCTCTACGCATACGTCTCATTATTCGTGTGAATGTCTCTTTATCTCAATGGTGGTCAATGCCCTAATGAATCATCACTTACATATATATTTGATAATAATGTGGCCCTCAGATGTGAAAGGACCATGAGTCATTGAGGAGCTAGAAGACCACAAAGATGAATTTTTCTTAGGAAATAACAAGAGTCTTCCGATTGAAGGAAAAGGTATAGAGAAAATTATGAATCAAAAAGGAGAACACAAGGCCTTATGGAACTTACTTTTTATACCATACCTTTGCATGAATCTCCTCTCCATCAAATAAATTAACAACCATCATAAACAATTTCTCTTTAACAACACATGAATGAAAGTGATTGATCATAGGACTAAGAAAATCATAGCCAAAGGGCTGAGGATAAAGACTTGTGCAATATTTTCTACTTTCTTACTAAAGAACGAATGTCCACTCTATGCCACCAAAGATATGGCCATACATCCTACTTAACCAAAACCTTAACATCTCAATCGGTTAAGGGATTAACCATGAATGGAGAAATGCATGATATCAACCAAGCTTGCACTCAAGGCCAACAGCATAGGGCACCTTTTGCGAAAGAGGCTCCACTCGAGAAAACAATCCTCTAGCCCTAGTCCACATGCATCTTTGTGGAATGATGCATGTTGTAAGGGATTGAACTCACAACCTCTTGGTTAGGAATGTGATGGGCTAACCACTTGCCCCAAAAGCCATAGTTGAGGATTACTTCTTAATCCTCTCTCTTAGGGTGTATTTCAACCATCTCCTATATGTCAAGGGTGTGGTTCAACCATCTCCTACGTATCACCTTATTACATTCTTCCCCCTTGGTCATTCATTGTCCTCAATGATTGTTTCTTGTATCCCTCTAGCCTCGGTGATCAACCCCTTGAACTCCCTAGGTACCAATGAATTGATGTCCTCAACCTCGCACAATTGCTTGAACCTTGTTCGCAACCTTGGTCTCTTGAACCCTTGCTCTCAACCTTGGTGTTTTGAACCTTCATGTTTGCAACCTTGGTGTCTTGGGCCCTTGTTCTCAACCTCATTCTTGAACCTTGTTCTCACCTTTGTGAAAGCTTCGCTATACTTAGCCTCACAACTAGAAGTGGCCATAGTGGGCAACTTCTTGGTTATCCAAGATATGCATTAGCTATCAAGCATGAAGCAAAAACCACTAGTGGATACATGAGCATCATAGCAACCAGCCCAATAAGAGTCAAAAAAGGCATGCAAATCTGGCAGTAGGGATCCCCCCTTGGGATAAAGCAAAGCAAAGTAGTCGGCTACCACTTAATTAGCAAAAGATGTGCTTAACTGCCTGCCAATGCTTGACACCTAGGCAATGCATAAACTTGCTCATCTATGAGACAGCAAATTGAATATCTGGCCAAGTATTACATAAGTAAAGCAAGCATCCAACAACCTACTGATAGAGAACAATATCAAATGCATCTCTAGCATCATGAAGACTCAATCGTAAACCTATCTCCATAGGAGTGGCAATAGGTTTATAGTCGTCAAGGCCAAAACAATGTCCTCATGATTCGAGATTAAAGCTTTAAAATCAAATGGGAAGCACCAACTCAAAATGTAGTTACAGGTATGTATAAAGAAAAAGAAATGGTTGGTTGTGTTGGATTTGCAGGTTGCAAATGGAAAAGGGCAAATAGTGAACTGCAAAGTATTGGAAGCTTTCGAGTTTTAAGACTATGGAAGTTTATGCAAAAGAATCCTCTGAGGAGGAAATGATCTTTGTTCATGGGAAAATCTTTTCATGGTGAAGAAAAATAGGGGGAGACACATGGAGGGAGAGGAGTTCGGTGATGTCACTCCTATGCTCGTCATTCTACTAATCAAATTCTTTTATGGGTCAGATCTCAGAAGGGAGGGCATCTGCTGAGGGGTCCATCTCAGAAGAAGACTTGGAGAGTCTTCACACTCGAAAGGGGAACACAACCCCAATGAGAAGAAGGGCACATAAGTTTACTATTGATTCGCATCCACAACATTAGTGAGCTCTATCGCAGAGTTGATCTTACGAGAAAGATTGCTTATTGTAGAGCAAGTAGTTGCTCAGGTATCGAGGGGTGATAATGTTGAATAGTTTGGAGGCCTCTAATGTGTTAGAAACTGTGCGTCTGATGAGGATGATGAGTATGAAGCAGTTTTAATAGAGATGATAGTAGTAAAAATGAAAAGGAGCATAAGTTCACTTCCAGATGGATTTGCATCTAGATTCTTATTATCTTGTTAGGTGAAGAAGAGTCTAACAATAGACGTGAGTGGAAATTTGAAGCAGAGTTGTAGGGCCTCTTTGTTACTGGAGGGGAAATGAAATGTGGCGGCATTAACAGAGTATTCAAGAAAAATCTTTCATGATGTCTGATCAAACAGACTTGCACGCATTATTCCACCCAAGTGCTGATGTTAAGTGAAGAAGCACATGAAGAAATTTGAACGTGCTCAAAGCGATCGTAAGACCTCTGTCAAGGTAGGATTCGTATCTTATGCATACATTGAGAATCATGCTTTCTATAGAATTTTTTCTTAAGTACTGTTTGCTTGCCAAGCATCGCCATCTATACATATTTTGCAACTTCATAAAAAGAAACAACTCATGCATAGATTTGCTTACACAATTGAACCTCTGAGGACTCATGGATGAAGCATTGAATGAAAACGTGTAAAAACATGATGTGTGAGTGTGTATGGTAGCGAAAGTTTCAGTTGGTTCATTTCATAGTAAAGAACACGAACTATATGCTATTCAAGGGCAAATCCTCTCGCTCATCTTATCCATGATGTCTCATCTTGTTTCATGCAGTAAGTTTCTGCAGGGACTTGAAAACATTGCTACACTGTAACGGAGAAGTTGTGTTCCTGCTATAACTGTGATCTCCATTCTTGTTTCCAATGTGCTGATTATGCATATGTTCTTCGTAAGCGTTAACTTCTTCTTCGGATGGTGATTGAGGATTTGAAATGATAGAACTTAATGGTTTACAAGAAAATCTAATGCAAAGCACTTTCACGAACATTCTTTGGGAAGTTCTGCCAAGAGAACTATGTGCTAGAATTTAAGTATGTGCTAAAGTTCTAAGAGAGATTGTAGTTTCATATCTGCGATCAAACATCGGAGTTACTTGTTTAAATTTGACAATTGGTTTGACGCGTTCCAGTTCACTATTGTCTTCCTTTTGCACAGAAGAATCTATATGTTTTTGTTTGAGTTAATCTTCTGAGTTGTTACTCATAGCGATATGCGCATATACGTAAAGTGAAGCTCAAATAGTTGATGCATTAAACCTTTCAAAAGTGTTCTTAAAGATGAATTATCGTATCGGTTCAAGAAAATCATATGTTGATTCATTAACATCGGATGACTTCACAGAGATTGCTCTCATTAACTTTTAAAATTGATCTACTCTATTTAACTCCTATCTGTTGTTCGTATTTGTACTAAACTTCTCAGAGTTAACAAACTTTCGAAAGGTTTTGGTTGAAGTAGGATGCATCATTTTAAAAGATTGATTGCAAGCCATGCTCTCCAATGTTTTAAATGAATTGATAGCTTAGTTTTAAGAATATATTGAACTACAAGACTCGTGTGTAGCCTAATGGTCAACCGATTTGAATATGTACCAAACAATGCTTGATGTTCATAAGAGCACTAAACGAAACAACACCTCTAGATCCAAGATTTTAATAAGCATCACATCAGGTACAAGTCAAACTCTTGAAGTGTGCTAGCTAAGGAAATGAAATAAGGTACATCATCCTATTTTGGGGAAACATCTATTCTTTGTCTCTTTTATTAAAGAACCACCTTACAATGCCTTCAATGTCTTGTCATTCATGATATGATGCTTTCTTCCCATATCCAAAGGGGATCAATTGTGTCACAAAAGTAACCTCTTTGCATGTTAGTAGACCCACCTTTCCATGAACCCTATGACATACCTCGTAAAGCCGACCTGAAAGGAGGAGGATAGAGGTGTAGTTTGTACCAAGGGATACTTAGAGCTTGAAGAAACCTAAGTTTATGGGCAACACTACAATGGACGTTATAACTCAACTCTTGCAGCTACAGTAGAATGAAAAAAGATGAAGTGCTATCCAGGCATTCCACCAATGAGTTATTAAAAGGAGTAGGTATTTCAACAGCAAAAATGTTACTCACTTCTATAACAAGTAGGAATTAGAGGTGCAATATCTTGGCACGGGGCTTATGCCATTTAGTGACCAAGAACTTATAGATAATCTTGTATGTGTTTCAGAATTGCATCTGCGTGACTGACTAGTTGTGGATGCATCCCGACTAGTTATAGAAGGGCAAACAAGATGGTCTCAATATAAGACAATACTCACGAGAATGTTTGCACTTGATGATGATGATAAAGTGACTAGGTCAACATTTCTAAAATGGATACATAAACCTAAAGACCAATCCATTTTAGACATAAAAAGAGAATTTGATCAGCAATTTGGAGGCTTATTTGAATATGATAGGAGGGCTACAACTCAAGAGAAAGTATCCTTGTTTCTTTGAGCTATAGATACGAGAGCCCGAGAACAACTTTTCCCATAAATTACAACATCTAGGAACTTAGACTGGTCTTACTGAAGACTGGGATAATGTGGATTACGTTGTTAGAGGGTACATTGAAAAGCAAAGACCTTTGTCTAAATTTATGCAGAGTTGGCATGACGATATATAGGAAGAACAAACATAGACTATTCAACACCTTGTACAAAATCCTCAGGCAAACCCACTAGTTCCAAAGGATGCTCTGCCTGCTAGTAAAATGGAAGACATGTTTAAGAAATTTAGTGATCTTACAATCCAAAGTTTGAAACAAATGATTGAATCTCAAGCTTCACAAGCACCAGCAACTAAAACTTAAAAATCCCCTGAAATTAAGAGGTGCATTTGGTGTGAATTCCCGTGAGCATAACAGGTACTCATGTGAGAGTTTTAAAGAATCTCTTACTAAAAACCTAGTCTTTATGAAGGAGAAGATGATCTATGATGCAAAGGTTGGGGAAAAGATTAATATAAACTTTGGAAGAGGGGGGATGAAAGTATTTTTCCCTAGTACTTCAAGCAATTTTGATTCAATATCTAATATGATCATGTAGGCATGTCAGGTGATGGATGAAAATGGAGAGATATAATCTTGGGATAGAGTAATGAAGTCTCTTGACCGGGGAAAGATGCATCAAGAGGTTTTGAAATCCACAGGTAATGAGATTTGGGAAGTAACTGGGTGGAAATATCCGATAGATATGCTTTCCATAGTTACATATTTATGCTCGTTGATGGAGCATGAGGTGGTAGTAGAAGAGTTATTGAGGGTGAGGAAGAGAAGAGAAGGACAAGGTGGTAGGTAGAGATGGAGCAAAATCAACAACCACAAGTAAACCAAAATCAAACACCCCAAGCAAATCGACCTACTTTGAGTCACAAACTTTGAGTCCTACCAGTGATCTTCCTCAAGATCAATCAATGAAACCCACAAAGAAAGGCCAAGGAAGAGTTGAGAATCCTTCTTACATGCTTAAGTCACATATTGAGCGAGCGACGGATCTAAACCAAGTCCTTGAAAATCACATTCTTGATAGTGTGATTGAATTCACACTAGGGGAATTATTAGGGATAGCAAAGAGAGGGTTCCTAGAGGTGATTATTGACCTTCTAAGATGCAAGCAACAACCAATAACGGATAGTCAAGAAGTTGAAAGAATGGAAGAAGATATATCCACTCATACATTGCAAGTGCCAGTTCAAGAAGAAAGAAATGTGATTTATCATATTGAATGTATTGCACACCCTTGTGCACATGAAGAAATGTTTTTGGATAGGAATACTTCTGAAATTGTTCCATTAAGCCACTATTCAAAGGACCACTAGGGCCGAGCCACGACGGAGGCATTGGTAAAATTCGACAAGGCTAACTTTCCTATGGTTTCCCTAATCGACCATGGATCAGAGATCAAACTTATGTCCAAAGATCTCTACCAAAAAGGGAAATGGCCAATTGATATGCAACCACGTTGGAGAATTTGGGAAACCAATACGATGCCAGAGGAGCTTTTTGGAGCATGCCCACATGTTCAAGTTACAATTGATGATGTGAGTGACTATCAAAACTTCTTTGTTCAGGATCATTCAAGTTCCTCACTAATACTCAGTTAGCCTTACATTACCGCTCTAAGAATGGAAATGAGAGTCATGGAGGATGGCTCAGCCTTTGCTAGGATTCACAGTAATGATGGAAAGAAGAACGTCCAGTTCATGACAGTGTGTACCAATCACGTTAGGAATAGGACTTCACTAAAAACAAGGCCTATTCCTGATGCGTTTAGAGATCAAAGTTTTTGAAAGAGACTTTCATAATTTGAGACTATGAAAGCTTAAAGGATAAAAAGTTCTCGAGTGTACACTAGTGGCTGATAGGTTATCATGAACAATTTTTGAGGATGGAGACTCTATGGTTGTAGACAAAGAAGATGTTGATTTTAGACTTTTATGCTTCGTCGGTACATATTTCTAGTTCAAAAAGAGCATATAAAGGTAAAATAAAATTGGACCCGATTATCAAAAAAAAAAAAAAAAAAAAAAAAAAAAAAAAATATATATATATATATATATATATATATATATATATATATATATATATATATATATATATATATATATATATATATATATATATATATATATATATATATATATATATATATATATGTATAGATATATATATATATAAACATGTAAATAAGTAAAAGAAAAATGAATCAATCTAAATGTAAGAAATGAAGAAAGTAATAAATAGAATAAGTGTATGTGTTTAATTTATTTAGGATCTTTTATTAATTTTTGTCCTTTGTAGGATACTGACAAAGATTTGTGAACAGCTTTGATAGTACGCAATCCTTTGGACTTGATTGGACTGTTTGACCATATTAGATTCTAAAATGGAGGGATAAGATCCCAATGATACATCCATACAAGAGGGTAGGATTCTTGATAGATTTAGAGACACACCTAGAAGCATACCGGAAGGAACAACCTTAGATATCACTTTCAGTTTGACCTACTTGCTCCCTATGCCTGAGAATGATGAAAGGATTCCTACTCAGAAGTTTGTTAAAGATCATGTTACTAGTTGGACATTGATCTTACCTTCATATGAGGAGAGTGTGTCCAGGTATCAAGATGCACAACCATATGGAGAAAATGACACTTCAATGGACCATGAATCATATTTTGTGACAATGGACCGAAGAGAACTTCTTATTTATAGTCACGAATTAGCAGACTATGGAGAGACTTTATGTCATTTTGCTTTGTTCCGTAGGGAACGTGAAGGGGGGGAGTCATCTTAGATATAAAGTAAAAAGTTGTGTTAAACTATGTGCATTAGGCACTGGGATGAGCTACAGGGGATGGATGTTGTCACAATTCCAAATTAGAGCTTGAAAATCAAATGGGAAACACCAACTCAAAATGTAGTTAATGGTATGTATAAAGGAAAGTGAAATGGTTGGTTGTATTGGATTTGCAGGTTGCAAATGGAAAAGGGCAAATAGTGAACCACAAAGTATTGGAAGCTTTGGAGTTTTAAGACTATGGAAGTTTATGCAAAAGAGTCCTTCGAGGAGGAAATGATCTTTGTTCATGGGAAAATCTTTCTATGGTGACAAAACATAGGAGGATATACATGGAGGGAGAGGTCTCCGTGATGTCACTCCTACACTCGTCATTCTACTAATCAAATTCTTTTATGGGTCGGATCTCCTGAATAAGAAGCATGTTAAAACGTAATGTGTGAGTTTGTATGGTAGCGAAAGTTTAAGTTCCTTCATTTCAAAGTAAAGAACACGAACTACATGCTATTCAAGGTCAAATCCTCTCGTTCACCTTATCCATGATGTCTCATCTTGTTTCATGCAGTAAGTTTCTGCAGGGGCTTGAAAACATTGCTAGATTGTAACACAGAATTTGTGTTCCTGCTATAACTGTGATGTCCATTCTTGTTTCTAATGTGTTGATTATGCATATGTTCTTCGTAAGCATTAACTTCTTCTTCGGATGGTGATTGACAATTTTAAATGATAGAACTTGATGGTTTACAAGAAAATCTGATGCAAAACACTTTCACGAACATTCTCTGGGAAGTTCTTCCAAGAGGACCATGTGCTAGAATTAAACTATGTGCTAAAGTTCTAAGAGATATTGTAGTTTCATATCTGCAATCAAACATCGGAGTTACTTGTTTAAATCTGACAGTTGGATTGACGTGTTCCAGGTCACTATTGTCTTCCTTTTGCATTGGATTGATGTGTTCCAGGTTACTATTGTCTTCCTTTTGCACATAAGAATCTGTATGTTTTGTTTCAGTTAATCTTTTGAGTTGTTACTCATAGCGATATGCGCATATACGTAAAGTGAAGTTAAAATAGTTGATGTATTAAACCTTTCAAAAATGTGCTTAAAGATGAATTATCATATCGGTTAAAGAAAAACATATGTTGATTCATTAACATCGAATGACTTCACAGAGGTTGCTCTCATTAAGTTTTAAAATTGATCTACTGTACTTAACTCCTATCTGTCGTTCGTATTTGTACTAAACTTCTGAGAGTTAACAAACTTTCAAAAGATTTTGGTTGAAGTAGGTTGCATAACATCAAAATATTGATTGATAGCCATCCTGTACAATGTTTTAAATGAGTTGATGTGATCATCTACTTTCTCTACACTTGCACTTTTTCTTTTACCTTCACTTTATCTCTGATTTGTTACGAATCTCAAAGATTCTTGTGCTAAATTATTAATAGAAGTTTTTCAATATAGTAAGTAACTAATTCCGATCATTAATTTTAAGTATTACCTCACAAAGAACTTAAATTTCTTCGTGAAATCACACTATGTCTAAAAGTGACCTTTAACTTCTTTGATTTGACACACCTTTAGTGTTAAGTTTGATTTTGTGAGCACACATCCCGTTTTGAAAGTATCTTTTGGTAGGTAGTACTTAAGTATCATCACTTTAAAATGAGCTATTATTAATTATAAAGTTTACACTCTACATGGAGATCTCGTTCTAAGAAGTTCATGCAAACATATAATGTGCCTATTTCTCATCTCTTTTAATTGTCATACCTACAATTATAAAAGCCTTTAAATTCTTCACACAACAAGACCTTGCTCAATTCCTTCTACTTAAATCTGTGTTTACTACTAGATAAGATGTGTACAAAGTGTTATGGCTTGCTTTTTCTCATAACCTTAGAAAGATCTCTCATACCGGATGACCTTTCTTCATAGTCTCTCACTCACAATATATCGACTACCTATTCTCTATTTTACGACTTACAATAAAGTTAATGAATCTCATTTTAATACATTTATGATAATAACTGACTTATATACATTGAAGTCTTAGGATCCTACTACCCAAACTTGTAACTTTGAACTTTCTAGATCAATTTTGGATTCAGATTCTATCACTAAGTTACATGTTTAAATTTTTCCCTTCACACAAGTATAGTTTTTATTATCAAACTTCATAGTTTTTTTTGTCCTTTTTCCCTTTAATTATGTATACATGTCTTCCTATTCAGTTAGTCAATGAAGCCCCAACACCTTCAAAGGTGAGATGTTACCACGATCTTAATTCACGAGCACACGTAGGATATGGGTGCTAAAAACTAAGCGAAAATAGATATGGAAAGAGATGAGACAGTATGCAAGATTGGGTGTAATGTCCCTTGGTGCACTCTCTTTTGAGAGTTCCACATAATGCATGTATGTATAAGATTTTTCATAATGTCAAAAATAACGATTATAATGAGGCCAACTTCGAAAAGCAACTAAATGGAATTGCAGAGAGGAGAGACAAGACATTGGTTGGATCAGCCCGAACAATGCTTGAAGATTAGAAGTTGCCACATTATCTATGGGTAGAAGCTATTTCAACTATTGTGTACCTTCTCAATAGACTACCATCCAAATCAATTCAAGGTATTAATCCTTATGAAGCATGGCATGGAAGAAAACCTAGTCTTGGACATTGCAAGGTTTTTGGTTGTTTAGCTTATGTTTATTTACCATCAGAAATAAGAGGCAAGCTAGATGAAAGGGCAAAAAAGGTATTGTTTATTGGATATGATTCAACTGAGATGGGTTAAAATCTCTATAATCCCTCGATCAATCTATTTACTACAAGTAGAGAGGTTGTGTTTGAAGAACATAGGGCTTGGTATGATGAAGATAAACAAAACGTAATTCCATCATATGATCTTGATTCTGATTCTCATCAATTAGGAAGCAATCATGATACACAGGTCTAGGATCCAAGAAGTGATACAGTTGATGACCATGATGAAAGAGCAAAGGCTTACGAACTATGGAAGTCAAGAGGCAAAGCAAAGATGCAAGATGTTGGAGAATGCTCCAAATGAGCACCTAGAAGATCAGCAAGAGAGAAGCGACAACCAGAAAGGTATGGATATGATTCCACATTTGTTACAATGCATTCAATCTATATGGAAAAACATTCAATTTCAGAAGAACTAGATACTTGGGATTTGGTTTCAATGTCAGGGAATCAAAAGGTAATTAGTTGCAGATAGGCCTCCATCTAGAGTGACCATGCTTATTAATTACTTGGATCCACTTTTTCAATAGATGAGGGAAATCCAATCATTGGTGTTTTCTTTGACTCTCGCTTTGCTTTGATACCACTATGAAGAGGTGATGGGATATAGATTGAGATGAGTGGGTGTTTGGAAAAACTTTCTTAACACAAACCAAGATAGCTTCTAGAATGTCTAACATACTGTGTTAGCTTCCAAATTCAGCATAAACAACTACTAAGGGTTGGAACATCACTCTTAGACCATTGCATCAAAATAGATAAGTTTTCACTTCATAAGACTTAGAAAACCTTCTATTTTCAGAATTAAATACTTAGTAAAATGCTCAAATAAATTGACCAAAGATCCTTTTCACACATTTAGCTAAAGTTTATAGCTACCTAAATCAATTTATTTCATGAAATTTGGCTCACTATACAAGGAAGAATAAGTAGAAAAAGTTTGGGGGGTCACCCCCAGTTTCGAGGAAGAAGATGAAGTGCATACATAGTCACATTGAAATACATTGCTCAGAATTTGTTCATCAAAATATAATAAAATTTCATATACGAGCTTATGAAGGTAATATCTAAGGGATCCAAGTGAAAGTTTGGAAAACTCACACATAAAGAAATGAACCACACACGCTCACTCTATACCTCAAGATACTCTTGCAACACACAAGATTGAATACTCCAAATATACGAATCATAATGTGTATTGATACTGATATCACACATATTATACAAGGAAGCTATGGAAGCTACAAGGAAGCTCCAGATATACGGATCATAATGTGTATTGATACTACAAGGAAGCTACGAAGGACTAATCTCTCTTGACATGAGCACAATTTTTGCACATTACGTCAGCTCAAAGCTCTCATAATCGATTCCTATTTCCCATGACTAAGAGGTGGTCTTCTTATACATGATTTCTGAATTTCTATATGCTTGAGTCATGACCTAAAAAGTAATCCTAAGACTTAAGAATGATTCGAGTTTAAATCTCAACTGAATTTGTGCATTTTGGTCCCTTCATTCATGAGATTCCTCTCTACTTTTAGCATTTATAATAAGCCAAAATAAGTCCAAGGTATCTATGCTTTGAACTTTTAGAAAGGGTTCAGATGACTACATCTTGGTGAGATGATTGATGAGAGTAATCAAAGAACTTAAGCGATGCTCTTAGGCTTTCTTCATGCACAAAAATATCACCTTTGATTGATGTAACTCCAAGAAAGTAATCACTTTCGTATGTTGTACTAGATTGAACATGTCATCCTGAGACCTATGCATGTATCTATTGTGCATATGTGACCTAATAAAGATGATAATGAGCCCAGATCTACAATAAAATAACAAAAAACATGAAAAAAGAAGCATTCTCCTTCTCTCTCACTCTCTCCTTCTCTCTCTCTCTCGCACACACACACACATACTCACACACAAAGTCAAATAAGGAATGAATGGCAGAAACTTATGTATGGTCCTGCAAATGAAATTTTGGTGAAGAAGGAGATGAGGCTAGGATGGTGAGGGTAGATGAATATAGGTGATTAGATTTGAAATGGATATATAAAAGACCAAGAACATGGAAAAATCTAAATAAAATATACTTTTAAATCATTCCAACATCTATTCTCTATAGTTTTAGTACCACATGTTTGTCCCTTGAGTAGCTCCCCCAGGCAAGGACACCGAAATTGGTGTCTCTCATAGAATTATGGTACCTACTAATGTCGATGAAGTTCTAGCCCAAAACTGTGAATCCACAAAGACAAGAGGTTGATATGACGATGATGAGCGAGTGATTTACACAAATGTAAAGGTTTGAAGCATAGAAGGCACACACATATACATGTGTGCATATGACGAAGAGAAGATAGACTTGAACAGTGTAATCTATTTACTCAAAATCACACACATTACAAAAGCTCCGTTCTACTTCTCATTAGCCACTTTTTTGACCTCTTAATGTGAGAGCATAAACTATATTTATAGTTTTTGTACTAGTTTGCAATTGTCTTGTCTTAATTTTATATATGTTGATGGTAATCTTGTTTCTGCTAAACATGTGATTGCGTATTTAGATACTCATTTAGAAGAAGCTCAAGATTTGAATTCAAAAAGATTCTTACAAAAGAAAAAATGTTTGATCTTGTAATAAAGTAAGTCTATGATCTAGGGATCCGATGGCTTCAGACAGATCTGAAATCGGATACCGTTTGGTCACTCGTCTGTAGGACCAAAGATCTCAAGAGTAGACTCAAGCATAAGTCATGTGCTCTCATATTTAAGTAATCCACTTAGCCTAGTGGTTAAGTCTCATGGTTGTGAAGGAGGAGGTCTTGGGTTCAACTCCCATGGGGAGCATGAGAAGAGAGTTTTTCCCAAAGAGCTATAGAGCCTTCTAACTCAAGTTAACGTGAGTTAACTTGAGTTCAGTGGACTTAACTCAAGAGGTGAGTACAACAACCACTAGTGGACTCTAGTGGAAGGTACTAAAGTAGTGGTCGAGATCACTCCAGCCACTAATAGACTCTAGTGGTGGATATGAAAGGAGTGGAGGAGATTGCACATGCACTTGTGGACTCTAGTTACATTTGTGGTCCTCATTAGTTCAAGCAGCTATATATACAGGCATAAGGTTGGGAGGAGAGTCATTCATTCATGAGCATTTGCAGTCGTTACGCTGTTGCATTGGTATCAGAGCTTCATTCTCCATAGCTCTTTTTCATCATCTTGCTCGTCAATCTTGCGAATGCATCCTCTTCTCCATTACTCGCTCGTGGCTCATCAGAAATAAGTGCTGAATTCGTGGTAGAGGCGACAGCTATTAGCTAAGGAGCTTAGCAAAAATTGTTCCCTCTATTATGCAGGATAGAGGAATCGAACTCACGTCCCTTTTACGTGAGCACGCTGCTCTATCCACGAGACCAAACAGGCATTCGCGAAAGTCTTGCTATAGCAGATCGTATTATTCGTTGCCCGGGCTGTAGAAGACTACAATAAGGAGCAAAAAAGGAAATAAAAGTATATTCCTCACGTTGCTCCATCTGGATTCGAACCCAGGCGGCCAGCTTGAATGCACATCGAGATAGCTAAGGCGCTCAAAGGCTTTCTCTGTATCATATGCGCAGAAAATTCTCCTAAACCAGTGATCAAAGCTGAAGTGCAAGCTAAACTCTTATCCATCCAAGGAGCCAAATCAGTTGTTGCAGGCCGAACCTGAGAAGTATTCTGCTTTTAGCCAAAGAAACAACCAAGGAGAATCAAAGATTGACCAAAGCTTGAAGGAAGAGGAGCCGTGGAGTGAAGATCCGGAGGCCTATCTTCGTCATAATTCTAGCACTCTCGGCTAGAATCAAGTCGACCTCAACGGACCAAATCATCAGGGACTATTTCTTGTGATATTCTTGCATAGCTCTTTGGATTTTGTTGCACACACCACTTGCGTTAGGAATACTTAGTAAGTTTAATAACGCTTTGTGTGCGATGGAGGGGACTTCTAGCCACGTCTCGCTTACGAGTACTACTAGTACGTCAGTGTTTGTTTCTGTTCCTATTTTAGTAACATCCTCATTCATGCCTAGACCACCAATAGCTGCACGTGCATTGCATCCATGTGCACCTATGGTTTCAAATACAAGTCATGCGTCTGATGCATTTAATAGAGAAGCGACGATTGTAGCATTAGACGTTGAGGATTCTGCGAAAAAAGGGGAAACAATCACTACTCTAAACGAGGGGAAAGATATGGAGAGTAGGATGTTGCTAGTTGAGCAAAAGCTTGGACGGTTGTCCAGTATTCCGGATGAGGTTGCAGTCCTCCGTCAATCTATTGATGGAATCCAGGATCACCTTAAGGCCATTCTGAACTTACTTCAGACGCCTAGGGATATCAGTAAGACTATTTTAGGTAGTCACACAGATACGATCGCAACTTCACCAATGTCGGTTAGGATGGAAAAGGATAAGGGATTATCCTCTCCCCAAATAGATATGTTTCCGCTAGCGGGAAGTATGAGCCGTCTTAGCCTAGTGTCTTCTACTCCCTTGTGTGTTGCTTCGGTAGGGATGTTAGAAAGCCATAACCGCCCTGTGGATCTTTCCTTGGGAAAGGAGATCCGTCCTCCTTATTTCTCTGGAGAGGATAAGGACAGGAATAAGGATGCGGTTTTGACTTTCTTAGAGAAATGGCAAGATGTCCATGAACTCAAACATACCCCCGATCATGTGAGGGTAGTAGAAGCCAGTTTATCGCTAGGACCGAAAGCTTATACATGGTGGATGAGTCTCTCTGAGACTCACAAGAAACCTACCACTTGGAATGAATTTTCCCATCTTTTCAAGAAAGAGTTTCTCCCCGAGAATGAGGAGGAACGCAAGTGGGAAGCTTGGGATAAAATTCAGCAGAAGGGTAGACCGCTATTAGTGTATATTTCAGAATGAGGAGGAAAGACACCTTGGACTTCCAAATAATGAACATGGATCGGGTAGATCTTGTTTTAGGGAGAGAGTGGCTATGGAGTCTAGGACCTTCATTGACCAGGTGTTATTTTACAAATACTTTGGAATTCCAGCGTGACGGTGTAGTGTATAAAATCAAGGGTGAGCATGATGTTCCAAGTATCCCTTTGATTTCATACACTGAACTTCAGAAACTTGTCAATAAAGAAGCCAGGACTCAAGCTTTTCTTGTCCTTGGCACCGATGTAATAGATTCTGATAATATAAGTCAAGTTTCTTATGTCTCGTCCTTTATTCCTCGAGAAGTTCATGTGAAATTTAACAATTTAATGAAGGAATTTAAAGATGTGTTCCCTAAGGAACTCCCCTACGGCTTGCCACCCTCTCGTGGAAACATCGATCACAGTATAGATCTGTTTCCGGGTACTAAGCCAAAATCTCAAAACCCATACCGCCTCCCCTATGTCCAGAATCAAGAAGTAGAAAATCAAATCCAAGAGTATTTGGATAAAGGATTTATCCGCCCAAGCCAGTCTCCATGGGCAGCACCCATCCTTCTAGTGAAAAAGAAAGATGGAACTATGAGGCTGTGCGTAGATTATAGGGCGTTAAACAATCTTACGATAAAGAACAAGTATCCCATGCCACTAGTCGAAGATCTTTTCGATAGTTTAAAGGGGGCTACAGTCTTTTCTAAGATTGATTTACACCAAGGTTATCATCAGATCAGGATCAAAGATGATGATATTCCTAAAACAGCCTTTCGAACAAAGTTTGGTAACTACGAGTTTTTAGTGATGCCGTTCGGGTTGACAAATGCACCCGCAACATTTATGACTTTGATGAATCAAGTGCTTAAGCCTTATTTGGGAAAATTTGTTGTAGATTTTCTCGATGATATTCTGATCTACAGTAAAGATCATGAAAATCACTTAGAGCACTTGGAAAAAGTTTTTCAACTTCTTCGCGATAATAAACTTTACGGTAAAGAGTCAAAATGTGAATTCTTTACCCCAGAAGTAAAGTATTTAGGTCATATTATTTCCGCGGAAGGAATGAAAGTTGACCCTGAAAAGGTCCAAGTGATTCTTGAATGGCCTGAGCCCAAGACGGTTCGAGAACTGCAAAGTTTTCTCGGATTGGCAGGATATTATCGGAAGTTTGTGGCTGGATATGCCAAAATTGCAGTACCTTTGACAGATCAACTCAAAGGGAAGCATCAGAAGTTAAATTGGAAAGAAGATCAAGCAAAGAGTTTTCAAGATCTTAAACTTGCTTTAGCACCGGCCTCGGTTCTACAGATTATAGATCCGAACAAGCCTTTCCAATTAGAGACAGATGCAAGTTCATCTGCAGTAGGAGCAGTACTAAGCCAAGATGGTCGACCGATAGCTTTCGAGAGTAGAAAGCTAAGTCCTGCTCAGCAAAATTACTCTACCTATGAGCGAGAGATGTTCGCTATTATTAATGCTCTGAAGAAATGGCGCCATTATCTATATGGATCAAAGTTGACCATAGTTTTTGATCAAGAGAGCATAAAGTGGTTTGCAAACCAACCTGATCTAAGAGGTAGAAAAGCGAGGTGGGCCGAGCAGTTGCAAGAGTTCGATTATGAACTCAGGTATAGAAAAGGAAAGTTCAACGCAGTGGCAGACGCCTTAAGTCGGATGCCTATGCTGAACAACCTAAGCTTTGTGCAAATTCAAAGTGAATTTATTTCAACTTTGAAAGGAAGCTGCAAAGAGGATCCAAGCTTCAGTCAAGCATGGAAAGCAGCTGAACAAGACAAACAAAATGAAGCAAGTACTTCTGAAAGAAAGTTTAAACACTATTCTCTCCAAAATGATTATTTGCTTTATAAAGGTAAGGTTTGTGTTCCAAGTACCTCGGACATACGAAAACAAGTACTTTTCGAATGCCATGATGCTCCAAGTGCAGGACATCCTGGAATTAACCGAACCTATGAGTTAGTAAAAAGACATTTTTATTGGCTTAGTTTGCATCAAGATGTGCAAAACTATGTATCTAAGTGCCATAAATGTCAAGTAAATAAGTTTGAACGACTTAAAGTTGGAGGATTGTTGCATCCTTTGGAAATTCCCAAAGGAAAGTGGGAAAGCATTTCCATGGATTTCATTTCTGGATTACCCCGCACTCAGAAGGGCTTTGATTCAGTCTGGGTTGTAGTTGATCGATTGCCTAAACTTGCTCAGTTTATTCCAGTCAAGACTACTTATAAGACTCCAGAACTTGCAAAAATATTTGTAAATCAACTTTATAGACTCTATGGTCTTCCAGTAGACATAGTTTCTGATAGAGATGATCGATTTACAAGTCATTTTTGGCGAGCAGTCTTTAGTAGACTTGAAACTAAACTAAGCTTAAGTACAGCTGAACATCCCCAGACGGATGGACAGACAGAGAAAGTCAATCAGATTTTGGAAGACATACTCAGAGCTTATGTTACTTCCAAACAGACTGACTGGGAAGATTATCTTCCATTAGCTGAATTTGCCTATAATAGTGCCAAGAATTCATCAACTGAATTTAGTCCATTCATGTTGATGTATGGTTTCCAGCCTAGGTCTCCTTATGCAGTAGGACTACAAAATGAACGAGTTCAAGCAGCTCAAGAGTTCCTTCAAGAAATGAACTTTAAGCTCAAGTTAGCTAAAGAAAACCTAAAGAAAGCTCAAGATCGTGCAAAGGCTTACGCCGATCCGAAGCGAAGAAATGTTACTTTTCAGGTTGGCGATCAAGTTTATCTTCGTATTCCTGAAAGATCGGAAAATTTCAAGACTGGTCAATGCGCCATGTTGTCGCCTAGATATTGCGGTCCTTTTCCAATCACTAAGAAAGTTGGTTTGTGGGCTTATGAACTACAACTTCCAGACGATAGTTGGATTCATCCAGTGTTCCATGTTAGTCGGCTTAAGAAGAGTCTAACAGATTCACATAATCTAGTTGGACAACAGGTTATACTTCCTATTCCAGTAAACGAAACAGTTCCTCATGAACCTGAAAGGATACTTCGCACCCGAGATAAACGTACAAGAAGTCACTTGTATGAAGAGTGCTTAGTAAAATGGAAGGATGGAACTGAAGAAAATTCAACATGGGAAAAAGTTTCCATAATCCAACAACGTTTTCCAGCTTTCAAGTTTTAAGTTGGTCCCAAATAAAGAAGGTTTTTTACTTTCAAGTTTCTAAGTAAATAACCTAATTGAATGAATGCATGTTCTTCAAGTTTTAGAATATGAGGCTCGGGGGTTGCCTACAGTTATATATATAGCTTTATTTTCGAGGACGAAAATCTTTCCCAAAGGGGGAAGAATGTAATAAAGTAAGTCTATGATCTAGGGATCCGATGGCTTCAGACAGATCTGAAATCGGATACCGTTTGGTCACTCGTCTGTAGGACCAAAGATCTCAAGAGTAGACTCAAGCATAAGTCATGTGCTCTCATATTTAAGTAATCCACTTAGCCTAGTGGTTAAGTCTCATGGTTGTGAAGGAGGAGGTCTTGGGTTCAACTCCCATGGGGAGCATGGGAAGAGAGTTTTGCCCAAAGAGCTATAGAGCCTTCTAACTCAAGTTAACGTGAGTTAACTTGAGTTCAGTGGACTTAACTCAAGAGGTGAGTACAACAACCACTAGTGGACTCTAGTGGAAGGTACTAAAGTAGTGATCGAGATCACTCCAGCCACTAATAGACTCTAGTGGTGGATATGAAAGGAGTGGAGGAGATTGCACATGCACTTGTGGACTCTAGTTACATTTGTGGTCCTCATTAGTTCAAGCAGCTATATATACAGGCATAAGGTTGGGAGGAGAGTCATTCATTCATGAGCATTTGCAGTCGTTACGCTATTGCAGATCTAATCATTCTTTTCCATATACAATGGATTAGATCCAATTTTTGGGTACGTTTTATCTTGGATTGTGGTGGAATTGCAAGCTTAGTAATACCTTAGGATTTCCATTTTCTTTGCACTACTTTTTATATTTTTTATCATAATAATAGAGCACATGATTGTTTTAAGGTGAATGGAATTTCACGGTGAATGGAAGTTCAAGAATGTAATGGAGATGGAGTACATCCATCAACCAACAACAATCATTTGCCAATACTAGATTGTGAGTAACCATATCCATTTTTCTGCACCATCTTCAATACTTTTGAACTTAGATTAGACATGAGATTAAAAATATTTTCACATCAATTTCCACATTTAAATCTTGTGCATAGCATGATCATTTTGTTTTACTTCATGTTTTATGTTTGACATTCATAAAATTGGTTCTTCAACAGCCATAAATATTTCTTGAGAACAATGATTGTTTTAAATGCAATTTGAGTATCGATGGTAGGGAGTCGATATATGTTCTTGCATATAGGCATGTGTGGAGCTTCTCCTATATACTACGAAGGATGGAAAGGGATTTTGTACATTATCATGATATGTATGTGATATAGCACACAAGCTACTTTAACAGAAGCCGAATACATGGTTTTTTCCACCGTTATTGTGTCCATGCATTAGTTAAATTTAATGGCCTTCCATAGGAATGTATGCTTGATTTCCCATGCAGGCGAAGTATCTTGTCAAAAATTAAATCTAAATTTAAAGTAGATTACATTCTTGTTTGGCCCATCTAGATGATGTGCAAGTTTAGAGGGGGTGAGTGTCATAGAGATGCTTATCTTTACTGAAATTGGAGACAAAACCCAATAAATAGTGAAATTCACAGTTTGCTACACACTCAACAAAGGTATACAAGTCTTTGCTAAAAAGATAAAGTCTGATGATGTTGCAGAAAGAAAACTGTGGAGAGTATTCTCTTATTTTAGATATTGAAGGTTCTCAAATTATTCTATTTGGTTTTCGGTAAGAACAGAACTTGATATATAGGGATAGCATATGTTCAAAATAACTTTGCATATTGAAACGATATGAAGGACAATTTTGCTTCTTTGAGGTGCACGGTTCGATTCCCATTCGCTCGCTCAACGTGAATGTATCATGTTTCAAACTCTCTTTATGAGCTCTATTTAATCTTTAAAAAGTTCGATGCCACCGGATTTAGTAGCAAAGAAGCTCTATTTTCTGTGTATTCGGCGAAGAAGGAGATAAGGGTAGGAAGGTGAACGTCGGTGAATAGAGGTGATGGGATTTGAAATGGATAAAAATAATGAGCAAGAAAATGGCAAAAGTTACAGAAAACATACCTTTCAATGATTGCAACATTTATTCTCTATAGGTTTAATATCACAAGTTTATCCCTCGAGTACCTCTCCCGGGCAATGACACCGAAATTGGTGTCTCTGGTAGAAGTATGGTAACTACCTATTTCAATTGAGGTCTAGCTTAAAATTGTGAATCCACGAAGACAAGAGGTAAGTGATTTACACAAATGTAAAGGTTGGAATAACACAAGGCACACACACACATGCAGATGAGGTAGAGGAAATATAGTGGAACAATGTAGTCTATTAACTCAACCGCATAAACATTACAAACGTTCTCTTCTACGTCTCATTAGCCAACGTTCTAACATCGTGAAAACAGAACTTCATATATGGAGTTAACATATGCTCAAAATAACTTTTGCATGTTGAAACGCTATGGAGTGGTGCTTCATTCGACTGACTTTTCTTTTTTAGGAGCTTTATTTTAGGTTGAACTCAATGCCACCCGATTCTCTAGCGAAGAAGCTCTTATTCTTGTGTATTGGGCGACGCATTAGGTTTAATCTATGTTTTCTTTAGCTAAAGATAGAGACTTTATGCCTATACAAAACGAAACTTTATTCAATTATGCCCTGGAAATTTGGCGAGTGGCAGATTTATTCAATTGATGCAAGACATGATTCGTTGGCTGAAGACGAGTGTGATGATGAGGCAATATGGAATCATAGTGTATATGTAAAATATTATCTAAATGAGAAGATGCGCGTATTCATCTAAATGAAATTATTATTATTATAATGCAAATTGTTATTTAAATAAAAAGATGCGCGTATTCAAGCATCCTGAACTCTCTTTCTCTCTACCTTCCTCTTTGCTTTCTGAACTCGACGACTATGATTACACAAGCGGCGCGGATTACACAAGCGGTATGCATCAAAGACCGTATTTTGAGCCTGCTAAAAGATGTTGTTGGACCGTATTTTGAGCCTGCATCTAGAACTCATTCACAGTGATGTTGTTGGACCTGCTAAAAGAAAATCAAATGGTGGCTCATTGTACTTTTTTATATTCATTAATGTATGTGGTCCATACACTTGGATATATTTTTTGAATAGTAAGAGTGACGTTTTCGAATGCTTTGTGAAATTCAAGAACCTGGTTGATAACTAATTGCGCATGTACATAAAATTCTTACCATCAAATTCCCGAGGAGAATATATCCAAAGCACCATGAACAATATCTTAGTGAACATGGAATCAAAAGGCAATTGTCTTGTAGATACACACCACAACAAACTGGTATTGCAGAATGTGAAGAAGTATTGCAGAATGTGAAGAAGTTTCTAGAGCCATGTTAAGTGAAAAGAGCATGTCACATACATTTTGGGAAGAAGCTTCTCATACATCCATACATGTCATAAATAGACATCCAACACAAATGGTTCATGATTTGACTCATTATTGGAGACTATGGAAGCATAAGCTAAATGTGAGCTATCTATGAGTTTTTTTTTAATGCACACATGCCTACTCAATTAAGACACAAGTTTGAGCCTACAACTGGAAAGTGCATATTTCTTGGATATTGAGAAGAGAAGAAAGGATATAGATGCTATACGCATATTTCAAAAGGATATATGGTGTGCAGATATGTTATATTTGATGAGAATGCCTCATGGTATGCATTCACAGTCATGGTTGTGATAGAGAACCATATGCATGATGGTATGCATAATGTTCATGATGAGCATTCCATATGATTTTGGTGAAAATAAAACTTGATATATAGGGTTATCAGATGCTCAAAATAACTTTGCATATTGAAAGAGTGTGGAGTGGTGGTTCATTGGAATGACTTTGCTTCTTTAGGAGCTTTTTTTTTAAGCTTGAAGAAGTCAATGCCACCCGATTTTGTAGCGAAGGAGCTCTATTTTCTGTGTATTGGGCGACGCATTAGGTTTAATCTATGTCTTCTTTTCCTAAAGATAGAGACTTTATGCCTATACAAAACGAGAATTTATTCAATTATGCCCTGAAAATCTGGCGAGTGGCAGATTTATTCAATTGAAGCATGACATGATTCGATGGTTAAAGACGAGTGTGATGACGTGACATGATTCGTTGGCTGAAGACGAGTGTGATGATGTGGCAATATGGAATCATTTTGCATATGTAAAATATTATCTAAATTAGGAGATGCGCGTATTCAACTAAATTAAATAATTATTATTATAATGCAAATTATTATCTAAATAAAAAGATGCTCGTATTTAACCATGGCAAAGGGATTATCCTGAGCTCTCTCTCTCTCTTCATATGTGTGTTCAATCAAAGCTATACCTCAAAGCTATATCGCAGCTCCAATAGCCTTGAAGTAAAACTGAAATTAAAGGCAGGCTGAATCAAAATGTTAGTTGTTACTTTTTTGTGCGCCATGAGCACTCAGTCTTAGAAGCGAAAGCAACTAAAAATCTGATGAATCTTATGGCCTTACTGGACGAAGACGTTTTCAATAGTTTCTCTAACGAAATATATTGAAAGAGGATCTTTAAAAGAGAACCTATATATATTTATATCAGGTATATGTTTGATTTTGATTTTTTGTCCTTTCGATTGCATGTGGCAAAGGATGTCATGTATACACTTGTGGGTCTTCGAATGGATATTACTCACTCACTCTGAGACATATTTATGCATTTATGGATCCTCAATTTGGATAAATCACAGACCCTTGTGATGTTACATTTACCCTACTAAAGAACTTGAATAAAATGGAGGGATGTGGGGAGGGTTTCAATTGGGTCATACACATCTTGGAGATATCTTGGTGATATAGGTGGAAGATCAAAGTGAAGATGGTTCAAAAAACTCGTGTATGGATCACAAGATGGATGTTCTGAAATTGTGACCTCCCGCGAGAGAGATTTGCATATATTAGCTAATGTATTTGATACTTTGACTAGACTTTGGGTTTTGGAGTGGATTTATTATGGTTTACTTGACTCACATAGACATTAGACAAAGTGAACTCTAACGAAAACATTTTTGAAGATGTCATAATAGAGCATCCTGATGCATAGGGATGCATAGAGAAACATTGACATTACTTGCAAACAATGAGTTTATTTATGCATATATCAAGAAATATAGTCAAAAAGATATGGAAAGTTTTCTAGTCTTACAATAAGATTTCCATAGCATAGAGAAATGTTTAAGTCACAAGAATGGGTGATAATATTGCACACATAATGGACGGACAAACTTAACAGAGATAATTACCACATATGGTCTTATAGGATGGAGAATTTCCTAATAAGCTGAGGAGTTTGAGGATTAATAAATGGAGAAGATGAATGCCCTTAGCGGCCAAATAACTCCAATGTAGATTAGAAAAAAGAATATAAAATGTGGGTATAGAATTCTAGAAAGGTTCTCCATTGGATTTTAATATTCATTTATTAGGGCCTTTTCCCACATATCATGAAGGCTAGTACACCAAAAGAAGCTTGGCATATAATTCATAGAATATATGGTACATCATAGAGGTTAGAAAAATTCACTTGGAGCAAAAATTCCATAGTGTAAGACATGAAAATAGATCCATCACTAATTACATGGCTAAAATTAAAAAGATTAATTATGACTTAGCCTCCATAACGTGCAAGGTGGAAGATGATGATATAGTATAAGTTACGCTTAATGGTCTAGGACCACAACATAAGAGGTTCTAGTTGTGTTCATTAAAGATCTAGAAATGTAGACACAATGGATATGCCAAGAGGTTGAGGTAGATCAAGTTTAAGAGGTAGAGGAAGATCACAGAAACCTTGAAACTGTTACCATTGTGGCAAATATGGCCATTTTGAGAACTATTGGTAATATAAGCAGAATAGCCAAAGAGGAAGAAGTAGAGGCCGTTATGCATCACATGGAAGCTTCTCTACTGAGAGTTCCTATGATATTATGGCAAAGATAATATGTTTGCAATGGAGCATGTCTTAAATAACATATCTAAGCCTGAAAATGGTATAGTTTGGTACATAGACTTTAGTTGCACAAATCATATTATAGGCATAGGAGATTGATTTGTGTCTAAAGAGCCTTTGAATACTAAAGAGTATGTGGCAATTGGTCATGATACTTTACATGGCATTAACAATGTTCGAAATGTACGATTAGTATAAAATAATGGTGACATTGAGTGATGTTTTACACATGCATAGCATTATGAAGAGCTTTGTTTTGGTTGGTGAGCTTGTGGATCAAGATATGGAAGTGATGTTTAATAAACATGGTTGTTTCATACATGATTTCAAGTATGGCAAAAGAGGAATATGGCTTGGCCATGGAAAGAAAATGGGTGGATTATTCATATTTGATATAGGGACACTTGTTTATGGGAATATGTATGCCAAGAACAATGGGCAGTCCAATATAGCTTAGTTGTAGTGCAAAGTAATTGGTCATATCAATTTGAGAAAATTCAAGTCCATGAAGAAGAAAACGTTCGTATGTGTTCTAGCAAGGTTTGTTCATTTAAATCTTGAAAGGATATGCGAATCATGTGCATTTGGTAAACATCAGGTATAAAGCTTTTCAAAAGATCATAGAAAGAGAGCTCTAGAGCTTATTCATAGTGTTGTAGTTGGACCTACTAGAAGAAAATCAAATGGTGGCTCATTGTACTTTTTTATATTCACTAATGTTCCTAGCCCATACACTTGGATATATTTTTTGAAATGTTAGAGTGAGATTTTTAAATCCTTGTTGAGAATCGATTGCCCATGTACATAAAATTCTTATGATCAGAGTTAGGGAGAAAATATATCAAAAGCAACTTGATCAATATCTTAGTGATCATGGAATCAAAAGGCAATTTTCTTGTAGCTACACACCACAAAAAAAATGGTATTGCATAATGTAAGAATCACGTGATTGAAGAAGTTCCTAAAGCCATGTTAATTGAAAAAAGCATGCTAGATACATTTTGGCAAGAAGCTTGTCATACATCCATGCATGTCATAAATAGAGATGCAACAAGAATGATTCATGATTTGAATTATTATTAGAGACTATGGAAGCATAAGCTAAATGTGAGCTATGTATAAGTTTTTTTATGCATACATGCCTAGTCAATTAAGACACAAGTTTGCGCCTAAATCTGAAAAGTGCATATTTCTTGGATAGAAAGAAGAGAAGAAAGGATATAGATGCTATAATCCTATTTCAAAAGCATATATGGTGAGCAAAGATGTTATAATTGATGAGAATACCTCATGGTATGCACTCAAAGTCATGGTTGTGATAGAGAATCATATGGATGATGGTATGCATAATGTTGATGAGGAGCTAGAAACAAGTCCTAGACATTTTGATCATGAAGTAAGTCAATATTATGGTTCATATGAGTATCCCATCTGCTGAATTCTCATGGCATGAAAATGTTAAATATTGTGGAAGGGAAAAAAGAGAAAGGAAAAGAGAACATGAGATAGTACATGTCTAATTCAGATATTGATGATGAGATAGTAAAAATGGGATGTTCAAAAATATAAAGGAAAAATATGTTCCTCCACATGCAAGAAGAGAGAGAAATTCAAGATCAGATGAAGAAACTCTTCTGAGACAATCTACGAGAGTAAGGCATCCTGTGGATAGATTCAATCTATACAATCAGTCTATGAAACGTCATTATGCATACATGATAGAGAGAATCAAGCATAAAGAGCCAAAGACCTTTTATGATGCATTCCAAAATGGAGATTGGCATAAAGCAATGGACAATAAGATGCACACATTGAAGAAGAAACAAACATGGAAGTTATTGAAAATGCAACCAAATAAGAAAGATATTGGATGCAAATGGTTATACAAAATGAAGTGGAGAAGTAATGGTTGGTTCAGTGGAGAGATATAAAGCATGTGTAGTTGCAAAATGATATGTACAGGTATATCGTTTGGATTATGATCAAATGTTTAGTCTAGTGGTGAAAATAAAAATAGTGAGAAGTGTGATTGCATGGGATGCTATGAAAAATTAGAAACTATACCAAATCGATGTTTAAAATGCATTCTTGAATGGAAAATTGAATGAGGATGAATATAAGTAACAATCAAAAGGTTATGTGCATCAAAAATATCCTAACTATGTAAATGCAAGTTTGAAAAAGTGCTTTATGGATTGAAACAAGCACCAAGAGCATGTTGTGAACAATTAACTAAGGAGTTTTTTTTTAATATAATGGAAGTTTTGTTTTAGCCTACTCTCCTAGACTTGTATTAAATAAAAGGAAAATAAAAGTACAAGTGAAGCGTACTAGTGTCCACATGACCCCCCAAATCCCACAAAGTAGGGGCAGATCTTACAGAGCTTATATGGCATTAGAAAGAAGCTTAGTCACCCTCTCACCCCCGGCAACAACGCTTACACCAAGGAGATGCCCCACAAATTTTGCTAGCTTTTAGGTTGGTCCTAATTCCCCCATGAAGAATTTGCCATAAGATGACTGAGACTTTTTGTTTTCTATGATACGATGCCAAATCACCATGAACTTCATATCCCACTACAACAGCATCTATGATAGGCACCACGTCTTGTTGAGGTTGACCTGATAGTCAATGTTTCCTTTGATATTCGGGATTTTTGTTCGGTAATTACCATTATGCCATTTGAGACCTAGAGGGCATGGTGATTCCTAACCCATGAGAAGATGGACTTTAGAGTGGTCCTAGGCAAGACATCAACTTTGTAAAATATTCCATTCTTTATAGGTAATGTTGACACAAGGGTCAATATCGTCCAACTCGATCCATCGGTTAGTGTCTTGTTTCAAGACATGTTTCCATTTTCTGCAGCCCTCGTTCCCGAACCTCTTAGGACTTTGAATGTTCCAAGATTCCATGTTCTTGATGCCATGGATCGTAAACGAGATAGGGTCGTTTTGTCTGATATCAGCCAGCAACTTCCAATCTTCACGGATTGTTATGAAGCTTCTGATTGTATTCGAAATCTTCCATAGGGAGCAAACAAGATTTGAGCCTTTTGGAGAACTTGAATCGAGGAAAACAAAAGGTTCAGAATGTCAAGATTCTTCCAATAGGTAAAACTCCCAAAAGTCAACTCGTCCTTGTTCCTGAAGATGGATTCGTCCTACAAAGTCTCCTCATTGCACCATGCCTTAATCATTGATTTTTCCACAAGTTTGTTTGCCATGCACCTAATTTCTTGAATACCAAGGTCCCCATTATCCCGTTGGCTAGTGCAGATGGAACATTTGATTTTAGGCACCCCCTCCTATTGTGGTCTCCTATCTAAAGAAATTTTCTGCAAATACTTTTCAGTTTGGACAACTCTTTCTCTTTTCGTATCCAACAAGAGGGGAGCTAAATGGTCGATGAAATGAGGAATGTGTTAATAAACATTGCACGACCTGCGAGATTGATTTGCATACCTCTCCAATAGTTTAGCTTGCTTTCGAGTTTGGCTAGGGCCCACTTCCACCCCTGCTCCAACGAGATACCAAAGCCCAAGAGAATCCCAAGAAGCTGAAAAGTTTGGCCTAGGGGAACAATTTGACAGCCATGTTCAAAGACAAAATCTGGTTGGACCTCGACAATAGCTGTGAAAGTAGTCCTTGAGTGATTGATTTTGGATCCAAAGGCTTCAAAAAAAGTATCTAAGAAAATTCCAAACCTCTCCAGTCTGTACACCCATTGTGCACAAATGCATTCATATTGTGAACAAAGTTATTGGATTCAAATTATGTAGTTGAATGCTGATTATTCTCTATTTGTAAGGAATCATGGAAAGGAAACCATTGGATTAGTAATTTATATCGATGATTTGATCATTATTAACAATAATGAATATAAGATTGATGACTTGAAAAAGCAAGTTGAATCTGAATTTTTGATGTTGGATTTGGGAGGGCTAAAATACAATTTGGGATTTGAAGTAATACCACTGCAAGAGGAAATTTGGATGAGACAACGCAACATATGCTTGAAATGCTTGTGAGATTTGTTATGAGTGATTGCAAACCTGTTGATATGCCACTGGATGCTGATACTAAGCTTATGGATGATGGGAAATATATGCATGATGCAAATGTATATAGGAAGATGTTTGGAAGTTCAATTTATGTAACAAAGACAAAACCACATTTGAGTTTTGCACTTGGATAGGTGAGTGAGTTTATGCATGAACCATGTAGAGTGCACTTGGATGCAATGGGATATATTATTGCGATATGTGAAAGGAACATGCAACTTTGGCTTATTTAATGAGAGAAACACTTAACCATGTACATATGTATACATGGATGTAGAATCAATAGGAAATGTCATGGATAAAAGGTCAACTATTGGATTTTCATTTTCACTTGGAAGTGCAACCAGTTCATGGAGTAGCAAGAAGCAATCAACTGTCAAGTATGAAAGTTGAATATAGAGGCATTTCTCAAGCCATTTGTAAAGCAACATGGATTAAGAACCTACTTGAAGAAATGGGACTCTACATTAATGGAAAGGTGATTATTTATTATGATAATGTGTGTAGCATTATGCTATCAAAGAATCTACTCTAGCATGGGACTCAAAGCACATCAAAGTTCACTATTGTTTTCTTGGTGGAAGGTCATGGAAGTAGAAATGGAGTTATTTCACATCAAAACGTGAGAAAAAAGTGGTGTATATCTTCACCAAAGCTCTTTCAAAAGATAAGTTCATCTATTCTAGAGAAGCTTTACGCGTTAGGAAGCTGTACTTTGTATCTAGATTTCATTTCATCTTGTATGGACATATTTATTTATCTCATTTTGTATGCAAGCTCATTCTTATCTTGAGGGGGAGAATTGATGACATGGAAATATGAAATCATATTGTATATGTAAATTATTATCTTGAAAAAAAGATGTGTGTATCTAGCCATGGCATAGGGCTTATCCTAAACACACACACTCTCTCTCTCTACCTTCATCTCTAGTCTGTGAAGTTGACAACAATGATATGTGTCGCCATAGCTACCTTGATTAAACAATGTGGAGTTTAGGATCTACATGATTAATGTGTTGAGCTTCGGTGGGAAACTTAGAGGATGGGAATCTTGATGATTGATAGGCTTTAGAGTCAGATGAAATCTTCAAAGATTATGTAAAATTTCAGCTAACAACATACATTGAACATATTGAATGATTTATGTTTTTTTGTTTTTCCCTTGATGGGTCTGTATCTGTCAGTGCCATGGTTTTTGCTTTCTCTCACTATTTAAGATCATCTCTCTGAATTTCCACCTCTATCCCACCCTCAATGTTTTCCCAATTTTTTCCCTCTAACGGTTATGAAATTCAATGTCCTATTGTAAGATTGATTTAATGGATAGAAGTATGTCCTCTATGCATGAGAAGCCCTCGAGTCTTGTTCTTCATAAGTAATGTTTTCATTTCTCTAATTTTTTGGATTAATTTAGAACTCAATTGCTAGTGTTTAAGTTGGACGGAGATACAAAACGAAATCAAGTGAGACAATTATAAATGGCTAGTATGAGTCTCCTCTACAATAATAGTTATGAAAATAATTCTCAATATATATTGATGATGCATTCTTTTTCTATGTGTACAACACATTAGACGAAGTTTCACAACATTATCAATATGTCTTCATACCTTAATGGATTCTTATCTTTTTTTCTAGTGTCAAGTATTGAGTTCAATGAATGCCTCTTATAAACGCACATTCCAATATAATTTTGCTAGAAAAATATAGGAGAATTCCATTGCATTGCATTGTGAAAAGTTAATATGCTTTAGAGTAGTTGAATACTAATTTTTGAAGATTCATGTTAGGAATATGAATACAACCAATTTATTACCTCCTACTACCTTGTGGATTATTTAATGCTAATGTCATGCGTCCAAGGAAATCTTATTTGTCTTTGAATAGAAACTGTGAATATCTTGCATAACTAGTTAGAGTCACATATCACATACACTCAAATCACCTGGTGTGTAGGCCGAGATCTTTCTAACATTATAGGGTTTTTCTATTATAAATATTAGAAGTGTGGATGTTAAGTATTGATGTCTCATAGTCCAATAGTGAAAGAAGATAGAAATGCATATACAGAGAGGAAAGGGTCTCTATATATCGTGAGTGAAGTCTCAAAAAAATTGAAAGAATTAGGGTTGCTAACCAAAATGCTCAATCTTATGATGATTTACAGGTTATACGAAATTTTGAGTATAATCACCACATCACAAGGCGAAGATGAACCGTAGATGATATATGTCGCAAGAACATTGTTCTTGACCAAAATCACATGTGATGAGAAGGATATTAAAGCATACTAATCTATGAAAACTAAGTCATTTTGTACCTCTCTATATTATGAATGAATAGGTGAACTCTTATTTAAGGTTTGGGCACTATGATTCTCAAATTCACCAAATATCTCTTTCTATGAACACAAATGAAAAGAGAGTCCTTCCTTTTGACTCTAGATTATCAAGCGTGCTATGTCTTAAAAGTTCAATCGGTCTTTGTTCATGGTCTATCTAGTTTGTGCACACTCACCCCTACGGTGCCTACTCAAGAACCTTTGTATACACAAACAAGAATGAGAGATTCCTAATTCACTGATCCATAATGAGATTCAATTACTCTTACTAATTCAAGAGTAGCCCAAGTTCATAGGCATGATCGTGCTACAACACTGGCTATAATCACAACACGCAATTTCGGCATCATCATGTTTCTTATAGAATGAGGGGGTCTTATGAGGGCCATGGGGATGCCCATGCTTAGGTTGTCCAGTTGAAGTAGATCCTTTGTGAAGAGTAGTTAGATTTCATCTTCATTGAATATGAAGTCTTTGGTCTTACACTTAAAGCATATGATCTGAAATGGTTCCAACCATTTCAGATTGAAGTATACCAAGTAACCTAGAAATTGAGCATAAAGAACTACTAAGTCTTTTGGAACATCACTTTCAAAAGAATGCATGAAAATAGATATGTTCTTACTAAAATTCTTAGAGCTCACAGCCTAGTATAAATTGATCAAAGATATTTTTCACACATTCACTTGAAGTGTATAGATAATTAAAGCATTTTATTTCATGAACTTTAGCTCACTATACAAGTTTATTTCAGTTGAAGTGTGTAGATAATTCAAGCAGTTTATTTCATGAGTAGTTGACTATGTACATGAAGATACTCGAGCAACACACAAAGATTGAATACTCTAGATTTATGAATCATAATGTGTATTGATATTTATATCGCACATATGATACATGGAATTTGTGAAGGACTAGTCTCTTTTCTCATGAGAACATTGTATGTAAGTAACCTCAGCTCAAATATCTCTTAATAGGCTCTTATTCCTCGGGACTAAGAGGTGGTCGATTTATACATGATTTTTTGTTTTGCATATCATTGAATCATCACCTAAAATGTGATCCAACTACTTAGGAATGATGAAAATTTGAATCCCAACTAAAATTGTGCATTTTGGTTCCTTCATCCATGAGATTCCTTTCTACTTTTAGCTTTTACAATCAGCGAAGGTAAGTCCAATGTATCTATCCTTTGAACTTTTAGTAAGGGTTCATATGAATACATCTTAGTGAGATGATTAATTAGAGTAATCCAAGAACTTAAGCCATGCTCTTAGCTTCCTTCATGCACCAACATAGCATCTGGTGTTGATGTAAATCCAAGAGGGCAGTTCTTTGGTTTGTTGTAATAGATTGAACATGTCATCACGAGACCTATGCAAGGTTTTACCATGCATGTGTGACCTACTAAAGATGATAAGGAGCCCAGAGCTACAATAAATAACAAAAAATAATGCAAAAGAAGCATGCTCCTTATCTCCCTCTCTCTCTCACACACACACAGACACAAATAATACCAAATGAATGGGGGACGTTATGCATGGTCCTAAAGGTGCAATTTTGGCATAGAAGAAGATAAGGCTAGGAAGGTGAAGGTGGGTGAATAGAGGTGATGGGATTTGAAGATGGACATAAAAATGAGGAAGAAAATGGCAAAACTTGTTGAAAATATACTTTTTCAATGATTCCTACATCTATTCTCTATAGATTTGATATCACAAGTTTGTCCTACGAGTAGCTCTTGTGGGCAATGACACGGAAATGGGTTTCTCTCATAGAAGTGTGGTAATTACCAATGTCCATGGAGATCTAGCTCAAAATTGTGAATCCACAAAGCCAACAGGTTGATATGATGATCATGAGCAAGAGATTTACACAAATATAAAGGTTGCAATAATAGAAGGCACACACACACATATGAGGAAGAGGCGATAGAGTGGAACAATGTAGTCTATTAACTCAAAAGCACACACATTACAAAAGTTCTCTTCTACGTCTCATTAGCCAATGTTCTAGTCTCTAAAAGTGAGCTCACAAAATATATTTATAGGTTTTGGACTAGCTTTGACCAATTTCACATGTAGTATCTAAGATTGCAAAGCTTAGGCTCCCTAGCTATTTTTTAGGCCCAAATGCGATAAAAAAATTGTAATATTTTTTACCTTAATTGTAGCTAAGCTCTTCAATCTTGAGGAATCCTAGACTTCAACAAAAATGGAACTAATATGTAAAAAATGGGGGGTTTTAACAATGGTTTAGTGATTAGAATCATTGTTTCCACTAAATTTAGCTTGCTTTAATATTCTATGACCTTTTATTTAGATACTTCCACGGCTACAATGTCTCCTTGAACCATGAGCTCCGTGATCGCTCAAAGATTTTGCTTATCGTTGCCCTTGTTGTTGCCCAATACGGGGTGAATGTCATAGACAAGCTCATCTCTAGGTCTTTTCTGGTCAATACCGAGTTAGTGGTGAGATTCACGTTCCATTACACATTCAACATAGGTCTACAAATCTTTGCTGAAAAGATAAAGTTTCATGATGTTTTAGAGAGAGAATGTGGAGAGTATTTTCTATTTTTATCCATTGAAGTTTCTCAACTTACTTTAAAGAATGAGCATTCTATATGGTCTTGGTGAAAATAGAACTTGATATGTAGAGCTAACATATGCTCAAAATAACTTTGCATATGGCTTCAAATGCGCATTACCTTGCTCAAGGGAGTGGTTAGTGCCAAGTATCGGGGAAGTGGGCACATCGTACTTCGAGGCCTCGAGTTGGAAAGAGGAGAGCTTGAGCGCTTTGGCAATGTCCACTTAGGATCTAGTCGATGTGCAAAGTTATCATGAGCATATGTTGACTCAATATATCAAGTTTTGTTCTGACCAAAACCATATAGAATGCTCATTTTTTAAAGTAAGTTGAGAACCTTACCATGGTCTTTGCCTTGGTCCCAAACCAGCTCAAGAAGTGCTTAGGGGCTGGAGAAAAAATATCTAGGAGACTAGAGGGGTGTCTATTAAACAAGTTCAATATTTTTCCACCAACTATTATCTTTTTCTCTTTCAAGAGTCAAATAGTGCTCTTAAAGTAATCACAGAGGGGCAATGAATCATCCCGAAAGTTCCTATATCCTTTCTTAGGTGGGATGTGGAGTTTGAACCAAAAGGCCCTAAGCCAACAAAGCTTCCTATTTGGGTAGATTTCCCAGATTTGCCTGTTGACTATTATCCCTGGATTAATAAACTTGCTTCAATGTTAGGGAAGGTTCTAGGTCAAAAAGTACGATAGGGTGGATAAACCCTAAATGGGATCCCCAACTTATGATTGAGATTCATGTGTCCAAACCTATTAAAAATTCTAGCAGGATAAAGGATTTTGAAGGTCTTTTCCTACATGAACAACCAATTATTTATAGGAATTTTCCTAGTACTTGTTTCAAATGTTTCAAACAAGGCCTCTCACTAAGGATTGTGCTTTGTTTAACATTCCTAAAGCTCACAATCTGGTGGAAAACATGGACAATGTGGTGAATAACAAAGAGGATATTGTGAAGAAGACTCTTGTCATCCCTTAGAATGCTCCCCAAGTTGTGAAAAGGAACATCCCAAGACAAAATAGGAAAAATTCAAGTAAAATCTTTAATCCTTTCACTGTTTTGCTTGAAGACTGTGACCATTCTTTATATGAGGTTCTCAAAGATGATAACAAAAACACGCCTTACAACTTGCCTAGTGACTAGGAAGTGCTTGCCTACCCAAAGCTTCAAACTTCAAACTAAAAAGCAAAATGAACTTGCGCATTGGTGGAAGGTAGTGTCCAAAAAGAAGGGCTGCCTCTCCACAAATAATAGGTATCTTCCTATGGAAAATACTGATGTTTTTATGAATGAACTCAACAAAGTGGAATCAAATTTGTGAATAATATGCCTCAAGAAGTTCTCCATGATGAGGAAACACCCTTACCTCAGAATAAGATAAATCAAATCATCAGAAGGATACATGGAAATACTAAAAGGAAATAAACGGTGAGAACTTGAGGTTCTCAGCTACAACCCTACAAATCAACAAGCTTATGATGCTCCTTTGCACTTGTCTTTCCCTTTTTTTTTTAAATGGATTCCTTTAATATACCTTCTCTCAGCACTAAAGGATTGACTGATCATGTAAAGGCTAAGACTATTAACTACTGGATCAAGAATCTGTCAAAGTCTCCTGAGGTTATATGCCTTCAAAAGCTAAAAATTGGAGGGTCAAAGCTTTAATCCCACTTAAAAATGGTTCATGCTCTATATTTCTGTCATTTTAGAGATCACCCCTAGGGGAAAGGAGGTACTACTATGGGTATTTCTTCTTGCTTGAGTCATCTTGTTACAGATATAGTGAAGAGTCCTTCTAATAAATGGATCTCTCTCTCTCTCTCTCACACACACACAGGCACACAAACACACACGAAATCAAATAAGGAATGAATCGGGGAAGATATGCATGTTCCTAGAGGTGAAATTTCTACGAAGAAGGAGATAAGGGTAGAAAGGTTAAGGTGGGTGAATAGAGGTGATGATCTCCTTGAGCCACGAGCTCTATGATTGCACAAAGATTTAGCGTCTCGTTGCCCTTGTTGTTGCACAATAGGGTTTCAATGTCACAGAGATGTTTATCTCTAGCTCTTTTTGGGTCAGTACCCAGTTCATGGTGAAATTCATGTTTCGCTACATATTCAACAAAGGTCTACAAACCTTTGCTCGAAAGATAAAGTTTCATGATGTTGCAGAGAATGTGGAGAGTATTTTCTATTTTTGGCTATGAAAGTTCTCAACTTTGAAGAATGAGCATTGTGTATGGTTTTGGTGAAAACAGAACTTGATATATAGAGTCAACATATGTTCAAAATAACGTTTGCATATTAAAACGGTATGGATTGGTGGTTCATTGGACTCACTTTGCTTTTTAGGAGCTTTATTTTAGCTTGAAGAAGTCAATGCCATCCGATTTTGTAGCGAAGAAGCTCTATTTTTTGTGTATTGGGTGACACATTCGGTTGATTCTATGGTTTTTTTTCAAAAGGAGGTTTGACTTGGCCTACTCTCTTGGACTTTAACTAAAGAAAAAGAAAAAACAAGTTACAAGTGAATGGGACTAGTGCTTTTGGGACCCCCCAAATCCCATAAAGTAGGAGCAGAACTTGCAGGTCTAGAGAGTGTTACAAAGGAAGTTAACAACCCTCTTGTCCCTCTCATGCATGGCCCACTTGGATTTAAACTTCTTGTTCTCGATGAGAAACACTCTATGATGCCTAAAAGGCGGGGCCTCTTACAGTTGGAGATTCTTTTGCCAAGGAGGAATAGAGACTTCTCGATCGATCACTCTTTAGGAGGGTGTCCAAAATTGTTGGCACACCACTCTCTTCAAATCTTCCAAAGGATTTCCCCTTTTATAGTGTTCCACAATGGTGTTGAGAAGCCGATCGCTTTACCAAGCAATGCTTGCTTCCAAGTCATTTCTGCTTGAAGTCTCAAAATATTGAGACAAGGGAGGAAGATGTGGCCCAAATCCTATGGTTGCATGGCTTGCACCACGGTGGAGCTCCAGACTTTATTCTATGTTTTCTTGAGCTAAAGATAGAGATTTTATGCCTATACATAACGAGACTTTATTCAGATATTCCCTGGCAATTTGGCGAGTGGCAGATTTATTCATTTGAAGCAAGACATAATTCGTTGGCTGAAGACGAGTGTGATGATGTGACATGATTCGTTGGCTGAAGAAGAGTGTGCTGATGTGGCAATATGGAATCATACTGTACATGTAAAATATTATCTAAATGAGAAGACGCGCGTATTCAACTAAATGAAATTATTATTATTATAATGGAAATTATTATCTAAATAAAAACATGCGCGTATTCAACCATCCTGAACTCTCTCTCTCTCTCTGCCCTGATTAAACAAGCGGTATGTATAAGAGACCCTATTCCGAGCCTCCGCCATAACCATCCGAAAAGGAGAAAGAGCGAGGTGAAAGACATGAAGGGGTTCTCTTGGTCAAATCTCCAATTGGGGGACTCCTTGAGGAAAACAAGACTTGATAGATGCTACATCGATCAAAACACCATCCTCGAGTGGGGTATTCCTTCGATTTCCCAACACATGGACCTGACTCTCTCGGACCATTACCCAATTACTCTATCTTTCAAACCGATTCCCATGCTCCAGAAAGCCCCTTGGTTTCATGCTTGTCAGACATCGTTTTCCCTCCCCTCTCTCCACCAAGAAATTTCTACAGCGTGGGCGGAAGCATTTGCCTACTGTAATGAACCGGCTAAGTGCTGGAGAAGCGTGGTGGAAAGGACTCGAAAAATTCTGATCAGGACTCAAAAGGCTATAAGAGATATCCGGAAAAAAGAAGAGAAACGGCGTGGCGGAGGCTCTCACGGCTTGAAGAAGAGGTGAACAAAGGTAACTTGCATTGGCAATAAGGTCTTTTGAAAATCAGGGGAAAACTAAGATTAGAGGAGGAGGTTCAAAGGAAAAGTCTTCAAATATTCTTCAAAGATTTGTGGGCACGGAAGGCTGACAAACCATCAAAAGAGATGTGTTACATCCTCAAAAGGAAACAAGCTAGGGAGTCCATTCCCTTATTGGTCGACAACAATGGAATCGAATGTAGCATGAAAATTGAGAATATATCTATCATCGTCGAGCACTTTACCCATCTCCTCGGGGTCTCGGCTCCTCTTTCCCCGCACAGACGTGACTCCATGGCAACCATCTCTAGGGTTGCTCAATCTAGTATCCCACAGAAAATGATTTCTCTGCTCGATGCTAACATTTATGAGAATGAAATTATCGAGGTTATTGATGCTCTTCCCAATGGGAAAAGACCGGGTCCTGATGGACTCACCAATGAGTTTTTCAAATCCTTCAAACATGTGGTGGCCACCCCACTACGTCTGGTGTGGCAAGAGGCCCTCTCCTTCGGTGCCCTCCCTGAGTGTCTTAATAATGGAGTCATCAAGTTAATCCATAAAAGGGGAGATAAGAACAAAATTGAAAACTGGCAACCGATTACCATGCTCCAAACAGGATACAAGATAATTGCAAAAGTTACCGCCAACAGAATCTCTTGTCATTTAAAGTCATGGCTTTGTGAGGACCAGAAAGGTTTTATCAAAGGTAGATCTATACTTGAAGCAATTGTCGACATTTGGGAAGGCCTTGCGTTTGCTGAGGAGTCTGAACAAGATCTGGTATTCATTAAGATTGACTTCGACAAAGCGTATGATAGATTGGAATGGGACTTTATTATGCAATCATTGAAAGACCTTGGATGCAGCCAAAAGTTCACGAAGATGGTTTCCACTCTTCTTGGAAACGCTTCAACTAGATTAAACATCAACAGTAATCTCTCTAAGCCCATTCGTTTAAAAAGATCAATCACGCAAGGCTGCCCTCTGGCTCCATTACTCTTCGCTATCACCTCGAATGGACTCAGTTGCCTATTAAAGCATCACATGGACGTTGGTAATCTTAAGGGTCTCTCCCTACCTCTAAATCACAGCCAAGTGATTGCGAGACTCTTTGCCGATGACATGAATGCCTTCATGCACAACGATATGAACAACATTGAGGTGTTTTGGTGGTGCCTCGACACCTTTTGTGTGGTGTCAGGTTCGAAAATCAACCATGCTGAAATTGCTTTTAGAGTAATCAACGGACCTACACCCCAATTGTTGTTAGATCAAGGGTGTCAAGTTATCCTTAGAGGTCAAGTCTTCCGTCTCCTCGGCATTCCGATGGGATTCGACATCTCAATGGACCAACGATGGAACTGGGTGCTATCCAAGATGGATAGCAAACTAAATCATTGGAAAGGTATGCAAGTCAACTTGGCAGGGCATGCTATGGTTGTTAACACATTTATGCTTTCTACAACTATTTACTTTATCTCGTGTTGGAGACCTAAGGAGAAAGACTTGGCCAAAGTGGAAAGAATCTGTAGAAACTTCCTTCGGACTCAAGACCCCAATAGGAGGGGGATTCCCAAAATCAAATGTGAAACTTGCATTAGCCCGAAAGACTCAGGGGGCTTGGGAATCTTGGATATCATTGGGTTGGCTGACAAGCTAGCGGCAAAGTGGCTTATCAAGGCTTGGAGCAATAGTGAGTCCTCTTGAGCCAAATTGATCTTCAAAAACATGGAAGACCTTACCTTAGTTGGCCATCCTCATTGGAAGGATATAGGGATTCTCACGCTTTTGTTCTCCCCCCACCCGGTGTCCCCAAAAGGCTCCAGCCTTGTGTGTTCTTTATGGAAGAGGTGGAACAAGGCCAAACAATTAATCGGAATCAGTGAGCAGTGGAAGTGGGCGGCTTGGATAAGACAAAATGACTCTATCTGGTTCTCGATCGGTGGCATTAGGGGGGTGGAGTCTTGGAACCTCCAAACTACAAAGCGGTTATGGAACAAGGGGTTCAAATAGTGGAAACAACTCTGGAAACAAGAAACTAGCTAGTGGATTAGGTTCTAAGACTTGGACCCGAGACTTAGAGTTACCCTAGAGGAATGGACTCTTCTTCAAGGCAGGTGTTTAGCATGGGACCGCTAAACTACCCGCCGTCTCTACGGTCGGGATCTTCCTTGCCTGGAGGGCCTCAAATGGAGCAATCGAAAGAAATTATCCAAAATCCCTAGCTTCAAAGAGAAATTAGATATTCACCACACTCTTAACAAGAGATGGTGCCTTTCTTGGACCAAACTTAGATGGGAACTAAAGTTCATGTCTATTTGGCACCCCCAGATTGAGATCAAAAAGTCTGTTCTCATGTTGCAGATCTTGCTCAAAAGTATCTCGTCCAATGCAAGGGCTAACAAAATTTGTGGTGTGCCGTCTTGGTGTAAGCATTGTCATCGATGCATCGAAGACTTAGCTCACATGTTCTTCGATTGCCCCAAGTCCCGTGTTATCTCGCATCACGTGACCTGGATATTGAGACTCACGCACCAAATCAATTGACAACAGGTGTTGTTGGGTGAGGCGGTCGGCTGCTCATCGAGGCTCTGGAATGCCATCAGGGGTGAGACCCTTTGGACGATTTGGAGGGAGCGATGTGCTATCAATTTTGGCCAAACTCCTAAGGAATGGTCGATCGAGAAATCCTTTTTTCTTCTAGGTAAAATAATCTCTCGAGATAAGAGATCTCCACCGTTTAGACACCACTGTATTTATCTCCTCGAAAACAACAAGTTGAAACTCAAATGGGTCCCACATGAGGGTGATGATAGATTTATCTGCCTCATTTGTAATTCCCTCTAGCTTCACCTACTCCTCCCTTGCATTGTGGGATTTGGAGGGTCCCATGAGCACTAGTCCCATTCACTTGTAACTTTTCTTATTTATTTTAATTAAAGTCCGAGAGAATAGGCTAAGGCCGAACTTCCTTTTATTAAAAAAAAAAAGAAGCTTAACGATTGCGCGCAGCTCACTTTATCACCCGTCAGTAAAGAGCTTGTGCATGCGAAAGTGCGGGACGGAACCTGTGTGTAGACGGTTGCCGATTACTGGCCTCCTGTTCAGTGCTGATTTTAGTGATCACTACTTGAGAGGGACACATTCGATCCATAGCCTCGAAGTGGCACCCTCGACGCGGGATCTCTTATAAGTTATCATAAATTGACTCTGAATGATTGGACGCAAGCGCTCTTCACATATGCGTTCAATTAAAGTTGTACCTCAAACCTATATCGGCTCCAATAGCTTTGACGTAAAACTGAAGTTAAAGGTAGGGATGAAGCAAAATCTTAGGTGTTACTTTTTTGTTCCCATCAGGATTGAGTGTTAGAAGCGAAAGCGACTAGAAATCTAATGAGTGATGGCCTTGTTTGAGGAGAAGGTTTTCTAAAGAAATATATTGAAAGACGATCTTCCGAAGAGAATATATACATATATATATATATATATATATATATATATATATATATATATATATATATATATATATACCAAGTATATGTTTGATTCTGATTTATTGTCCTTTCAATTGCAGATGGCAAGTGATGTCATGTATACACTTGCGGGTCCTTGAATGGACATTAGTGATTCACTCTGAGATGTATGTATGCATTTGTGGGTCCTTAATTTGGACAACTCACACACCTCGTGAGGTTATATCTCATCTTGCAAATATCTTGCTGATATAGGTGGAAGATCAAAGTGAAGATGATTAAAAAACCTTATGTATCGATCATGGGATGGATGTTATGAAATTTGGGCCTCATGTGAGAGAGATATGCATATGTTACATGCTTTTTTTATCCTTTCACCTAGACTCTAGGTTATGGAGTGGATTAATTATGAGTGATTTGGCTCACACAGAGATTAGACAAAGGAGACTATAACAGAAACTTTTTTGGAGATATCATAACTGAGCATCCTAGTGCATAGGGATGCATAGAGTGCATACAGGAAGAAGAAACATTGAGATTACTTGCAAACAATGAGTTTATTGGTGCATATATCAAGAGTGCATATATCAAGAAATACAGCCAAAAAGCTATCAAACTTTTTCTATGTCTCGCAAAAAGATTGCCATAGCATAGAGAAATGCTCAAGTCACAAGAATGGGTGATAATATTGCACAAATAGTGGGGGAAAAAATTAAAAAGAAAATTACCACATATGGTCTTATAGGATGCACATTTCCCTAATAAGCAAAGGAGTTAGAGGATTAGTAAATGGAGAAGATGAGTATCCTGAATTGCAAAATAACCCCTATGTAGATTAACAAAAAGAATATAAAACATTGATATAGAAGTCGAGAAATGTTCTTCATTGGATTTCAATATGTATTTCTTAGAGCCGTATCCCACGAATCATGAAGGCCAGTACACATAAAGAAGCTTGAGATATGATTCATAAAACCTATGGTATATCATCAGAGGCTAGAAGTATTCACTTGAAGCAGAAATTACATAGTGTACGACATGAGAATAGATCCATCAATGATTATGTAGCTGAAATATGAAAGATTAATGATGAATTAGCTTTTATAAATTGCAAGGTGGAAGATGATGATATGGTATCAATCATTTTTAATGGTCTAGCACCATAATATAAGAGGTTCTAGATGTGATCATTCAAGCTTTAGAAATTTAACCACAATGGATATGCTAAGAGCTCGATGTAGATCAAGTTCAAAAGATAGAGGAAGACCATAGGCACCTTGAAAATGTTACCATTGTGGCAAATATGGCCATTTTGAGAAGTATTGCTATTATAAGAAAAATAGCCAAAGAAGAAGAAGTAGAGGCCATTATGTATCACATCCAAGCCTCTCTACTGAAAGTTCTTATAGATATTATGGCAGAGATAATATATTTGCAATGGAGCATGTTTTAAATAACATGTCTAAACTTGGAAATGATACAAATTGGTACATAGACTCTAGTTGCACAAATCATATGACAAGCATTGGAGATTGATTTGAGTCTAAAGAGCCTTTGGATACTAAAGAGTATGTGGAAATTGGTGATGATACTTCACACGTCATTAACAAAGTACGAAATGTACCACTAATATAAACAAATTGTGACATTGAGTGATGTTTTACACATGTCTAGCATTATATAGAGCTTTGTTTCGGTTGGTCAACTTGTGGATCAAGATATGGAAGTGATCTTTAATATGCATGCTTGTTTCGTACATGATCTCAAGTATGGAAAAAGAGAAATATTACTTGGTCATATAAAGAAAATGGGTAGATTATTCATGTTTGATATGGGGACACCTTTTTATGTGAATATGTATGCCCAAAACAATGGGCACTCTAATATAGCTGAGTTGTAGCACAAATGAATTGAAACTATCAATTTGGGGAAATTGAAGTCCATGGAGAAGCAAACGTTAGTATGTATTCGAGCAACATTTATTCATTTAAAATTTGAAAGGATATGAAAAGAATGTTCATTTGGTACACATCAGGGTATAAGCTTTCAAAAAGAGGAATGCATAGAAAGAGACCTCTGGCGCTCATTCATAGTGTTGTAGTTTGAATTGCTAGAAGAAAATCAGTTCCTGGCTCACTCAACTTTTTTATGTTCATTGATGACTCTATCCCATACACCAGGATATATTTTTTGGAACATAAGAGTGAAGTTTTTGAATGCTTTGTGAAACTCAAGAACCTGGTTGAGAAGCCATTGCGCATGTACATAAAATGCTTATGATCATATTCAAGGGGAGAATATATTTCAAACACATGTGATCAATATATTAGTGATCATGCAATCAAAAGAATTTTTTCTTGTATATGCACGCCACAACAAAATTGTGTTGCAGAACTCAAGAATTGTATGATTGAAGAAGTTTCTAGAGTCATGCTAAGTGAAAAGAGCATGACAGATACATTTTGGGCAAATGTTTTCATACATCTATACATTTCATAAATAGAAATCGAACAGGAATGGTTAATGATTTGACTCACTTTGAGAGACTATGGAAGCACATGCCAAATGTGAGCTATCTACTAGTTTTTGGGAGTATTTGTTTTGCGCATGTGCCTAGTCAATTAAGACACAAGTTTGAACCTAGATCTAGAAAGTGCATACTTCTTGGATACTCAGAAGAGAAGAAAGGATATAGATGTTATAATCTTAATTCAAAAGAATATATGGTGAGCAAAGATATTATACTTGATGACAATGCCTCATGGTATTCACTCAAAGTAATGGTTGTGATAGAGAATCATATGGATGATGCTATGCACGATGTTCATGATGAGCCAAAAACAAGTCCTACATATTTTGATCATGAATTAAGTCAATATTATGGTTCATATGAGTATCCCATACCTAAAACCTCATGGAATGAAAATGTTAAAGATTGTGCAAGAAAAAAAAGGAGAATAGGAAAGAGAAGATGAGAGAGTACATGTCTAATTCAAATATTGATGATGAGATAATTACACCTTGGATGTTGAGAAATAGGAAGGAGAAATATGTTCCTCCACATGCAAGAAGAGACAGACATTGAAGATCTGATGAAGAAACTCATGTGAGACAATCTACGAGAGTAAGGCATCCTGTGGATAGACTCAATCTATACAATAATTCTATGAAGCCTCATTCTGCATAGATGATAGAGAGAATCAAACATTATGAGCCAAACAAATTTTATGATGCATTAAATAATGAGGACTAGTATAAAGCAATGGACGATAATTTGAACACATAGAAGAAGAATGATACATGACAGTTATTGAAATTGCCACCAAATAAGAAAGCTATTGGTTGCAAATGGGTATACAAAGTGAAGTGGAGAACTAATGCTTAGTGGAGAGATATAAAACATTTCTAGTTACAAAATGATATGCACAAGTATATGGATTGGATTATGATGAATTGTTTAGTCCAATGGTGAAAATGACAAAGGTGAGAAGTGTGATTGCATGGGATGCTATGAAAACTTGGAAACTATACTGAATCGATGTTAAAAATGCAACCAGAAGGTTATTTGCATCCAAGGTATCCTGAATATGTATGCAAGTTAAAGAAAGCGCTTTATGGATTGAAACAATCACCAAGAGCATGGTGTGAACAATTCACTAAGAAGTTATTGGATTTAAATCTTTGCAATTGAAGGTTGATTACTCACTATTTGTAAGAAGTCATGGAAAGTAAATGATTATATTAGTGATTTATATTGATGATTTGATCATCACTAACAATGATGAAAAGAGGATTAATGAGAAGAAGAAAATTAAATCTGAATTTTCGATGTTGGATTTTGGAGAGCTTAAATACATTTTGGGAATTGAATTAATACCAATGCAAGAGGAAATTTGGATGAGACAACACAACTATATGCTAGAAATGCTTCAGAGATTTGGTATGAGTGCTTTGAAACCTAATGATATGCCACTGGATGCTAGTGCTAAGCTTATGGATGATGGGAAATATATGCATTATGCAAATGTATATAGGAGGATGGTTGGACGTTTGATTTATGTAACAAAGAGAAGACTAGATTTGAGTTTTGCACTTGAATTGGTGAGTCAATTTGTGCATGAACCATGTAGAGTGTTGTTGGCATCATGTGGGAAGAAGCAAGTACAGGCATACATGCAGATCTAGCACTGAGGCAACCCATGAATTTGTTTTCAATCCTTACATTATTTCATAAGTGATTCTCATCATTGAAAACCATTGTAAATACTGTTTCACCTTTTTGCAGCTCTATTTTGTGCAAGCTCATAAGTCCTTGAGCTCAAGGAGCTTTAGCAGTAATTGCCTACCAAATTTCATAATTTTCAGAGCTTGTTTGAGCCTCCAAAGTAGCTTAGGGACCTAATTTTTAACTAGGTCGGATAGTAGGTCTGAACAGGACCAAAGCTAGTCAAAAACTATAAATAGAGCTAGAGAGCTCATTTTTGGGGCTAACTTGTTGTAGATTTGAAGTTGTATGAGAACTCTTTTGCAATAGAAGTGATTCCATTGTCTCTCTCTCTTTGTTCTTGCCTTGTGTGCGCATGTGTGTGTATGTGTGTGCATGTTAGTGTGATTTTCACTCACACATTTGTGCCATCACTTGTTCGAGGTCTTCATACCATCCTCATGTCTTCCTAGATTGACATTAAAGGAGGTGCTACTCATCATTGAGCTACACCACATTTTGGTGCTGTTGCTGGGGATCAAGCTTTGAGGATGAGTGTGTGATGGTAAGACGTAGAGAGGACGTGTTGGAATGGTAAGTAGTAGGTAATTTTCTTGTTTTTCACCATTTTCTCCATCTCCATCTCCATCTCCATCTTCCTTTCATATTCCCACTCCCAATTCATTCACCTCATTTGCAAAGTGCGAGTTTGAGAGAGAGCGAGAGTGCTTTACTATTTTTGTGTGTTTCCTTGCATAATCTTGCAGGTTTTAGCATCCTCACCATCCCCATCAAGCTCTGCAGGTATGGAATTCTTCTGCGCAAGCCTCGAGATGTCTACCTCCAGCTATTGTGACACACCAAAAAATCAACCCTATTGAGAATCTGAGTCCACCACGACATAGCGTAGCCTGAGAGCTCCCAGGATCACTAGGTTGATAAGTAGAATTCACCATATTCTGATCTATCACGACACACCGAGGTATCACGACACACTGAGGTATCGTGAAACACCGACCTATCATGACACACCCACGTATCGTGACACACTGGACTATCGCGACACTCCCATCTATTGTGACACACCGAGGTATCGTGACACACCCGTCTATCGTGACACACAGGTATCGTGACACACCGAGGTATCGCGACACACCAAAGGTATTTCGACACACACATCTATGGCGACACACCCATCTATAGCGACACACCCATCTATCGCGACACACCCATCTATCACGACACATTGACCTAAGCTATCGTGACACACCAGCTTTACACATAATTTTTTAAGGGGTGTAATTGTGTAATTGTGGTTATTTTGGGCTTGATATTGACAAATAGGGGCTACCTTAGAGCCTTATATATTGGCAAAAGAACTAGGAAATTTTAGATAAATTCCTGAACCCTGAGAACCTATCTTGACCCCCAAGTGCCTGAATGGTCCTAACTCCACCATAGAAACTCTGATTGATGAGATTTTGGTCTCTTTGGAAAGCTCGTTTTTGTAAAAATCATATGTGGAGTTTTAGAACATGTATTTTTAAGTTGGACATTAGGTGGGATTAGGTGGTCTTAGGATTCTGGGGGTGTAGAGAGTTGTTCAAGGAGGGCCCTATACTTCTTGATGTGTGTTTCTCAATCCATTGTCATGAAGGGAAATATTAACATGTGAAGCTTTGCAGGAACATTGTGAGCAATCAAAGCATCCAAAGCAAGCTAGCAAGGATGATGGAGAGTGTTAATCTCCAAAAGAACAACCTACTCTTGAAATTAGAGCACCTCTATATCAAGAGTAAGTTAAAACCTTCACCAACTTAGAGGATTAATACTCAATTATAAGGATCCTGAAAAATCTGTGAAGAGGATGATTCTACAGAAAGGCTGCTGCACTTATCTTTCTCATTGACTAAGCAAATGTCTAAAGTTTTTGATAAAACTTTGCACGGGGTGTCGGCTAAGAATTGCGCACCTCCTCCAAGTTGAATTACTCCAAAAGATTCATTAGATTTTGAGAAATCAACTTGACAAGTCACCTATGTCTAAAACTGTACTTCTGAGAAGTCGATTTAGACACCTATAACTTCTAAGACATGGTTCTCCAAGAATAGAACCCGTTTAAGCAAATGCTTTTAGCCACAAGTAGCTTACCTTCCAACTTAAAGATTGAGTGCTTGCTTGCTCAAAACTTTAAACTGTGGAGTGAGAAATGATCAAATCATTGACTTCAAATTTTGCGCCTGTTTCAGGAACCAGTGAACACTTCTTCACATACAAATGTTCCTACACATAATTCTCTTAGCCTGATCACAATTGGAAGCTAAAAATTTGTACAGAGGTCGATCACCTATAGACTTAGACTTGTACAAAAGCATTTCACAAAAGATCTGACACACGAAGAGAAAACTCAGAAACGTCGGGCGCAAAAGCTTTCATTTTTGAAGGAGTTTACAACTGAATGATGAGAGAGAGTTCAACTAACTTCTCATATGTCTAATGACTCTTACAACTTCTCATTTCTCTATTCTCGTGCTCTCTCTTCTTTGCCGCGACACTTTCATAGCATATATATACAGAAATTTACAAGCTTATGACTTCTTAAGACATAATTGAACTATCTGTACATATGTGTACATGTCTTCCTCTTCTGAATGTATACTTCTTCCTTGCTTCATAACTCTTCAAATCTTGACTTCATTTGCATGTCAAACATCAATTGGTGATTGTCCTACACCAACAGCTCCCCCTCAATCATCAATTGAGGTTTTCTCTATCTTCTTTATGCCTGCCATGTCTTTGAACTTCTGTAGCTTTGGTCCATCCAAACTTTTGGTAAGCATATAAGCTATCTGATCTTTTGTTGAAGTATGTATGACTTCAATCTCTTTATCCATCACCTTCTCTCTCAGAAAGTGATACTGAATCTCAATGTGTTTAGTCCTGGCATGAAAATCAGGGTTAGCAGCTAGATACAATGAACTCATGTTATCTCCATATATGATAGGTGTACTCTGTATAGTGTCAAAACTCTTCATCAGAGTCTTAAGCCATAATATTTCCTTTGCAGCTTCAACCATGCCTTTGTACTCTGCTTCTGTAGATGATAAAGCAATTGTATGTTGCTTCTTTGAACACCAAGAGATTAACTTATCTCCCACATAACACATGTATCCATAGGTTGACCTTCTATCATCAGGATTACCTGCCCAATCTGCATCACTATATACTTTGATGTTTGTATCTGATGTAAAACCATAATACAAACCCTCTTTCAGTGTACCCTTAATGTACCTTAACACTCTTTGACCTGCAATCCAATGTTCTTTCCTAGGACAATGCATGAATTGGGACAAAACCCCAACTGCATATGATAAATCAGGCCTAGTTAATGTAGCATAGATAAGACTACCAACCAAACTCTGCTATAATTTCATATCCTTGAATTCTTCTCCACCATATCTTCTCAATTTGTGATTCACCTCCATTGGAGTAGGTGCTACCCTGCAATCATTCATTTTAAACTTGATTAACAAGTTCTTCAAATACCTTTCTTGAGTCACATACACTCCATGTTGAGTGTATGAAATCTCCATGCCCAAGAAGTATGACAAATCTCCCAAATCACTGATTTTGAACTCTTTCTCCATTTGCTTCTTTAGGCTTTGAATGCCTTTCTCATCTGTACCTATAAGAATTATATCATCAACATATATGCACATGTAAATGAACCCATCATCACTTGCTTTAACAATCAAGCTACTATCTGCCTTAGATACTTGAAATCCAAGTTCCTTTAAGAACTTTACAAGCCTATAGTTCCATGCCCTTGGGGCCTGCTTCAAGCCATATAAAGCTCTCTTGAGCTTACACACATGATCTGGATACCCTCCATCTCTGAATCCTTGAGGTTGCTCCATGAAAACATCATCTGAAATATAACCATTCCAAAAAGCATTCTTCACATCTAATTGACACAATTTCCAACCTTTACATGCAGCAATTGCTATGAGTGTTCTGATGGTTGTCATCTTTGCCACAGGACTATAAGTCTCATCATAATCAATACCATATGTTTGAGGAAACTCTTTCACAACAAGTCTAGCTTTGTACCTAGACACACTTCCATCTGCAAACCTCTTTGTCTTGTAGACCCACTTACATCCAATGATATTCTGGCTATTTGGTTTTGGAACCAAATCCCATGTTTGATTCTCCATCAATGCATCATATTCTTCCTGCATAGCTTTCTCCCAATTTTCTTTACCCTTTGCCTCTTCATATGTAGAAGGGTCTTCATCTGCTTTTATCATGTAAGCATAATCTTTGGTAGCCAAAAAAGAAGTATCATAGCTATACCTTGTAGGTTGCCACTTGTGTCTTGATGACCTTCTAAGTTCTGCACTCCTTGAGTTTTCTGGTTCTTCGCACTCAGGATCAAATCTTGGCATTTCTTCAACTTCAACCTACACTTCATTATTCTCCTCTTCATCAAATATCTGTACCTTTGATTTACCTTTCCTTTGACTCACAACTTCTTCATCACCTATATTAATATTGATAGTACCTGCATACCAAGTACCTTGCTCATCAAATGTAACATCCTTAGACACAATGAATTGTTTTATGGATGGACTCCACAACCTATATCCCATCTGCTTATCATCATAACCAACGAACACATACTTTTTAGCTTTAGGTTCCAATTTGTGTCTTAATTGTGATGGCACATATGCATATGCCAAACATCCAAATACTTTGCAATGGTCTAATGTAGGTCTCTTACCCCACCATGCCTCATATGGTGTCATACCCTGCAAGGCTTTACATGGTAGCCTATTGACCAGATAAGTGGTTGTATTTACAGCCTCAGCACACAAATAATTTGGGCAATTTTTCTCCTTCATTATGGATCTTGCAAACTCAACAAGAGTCCTATTCCTCCTTTCTGCTACACCATTTTGTGTACCTGCACGTAACCTCCTTTTTTATACCTGCATTCCACAAGTAATCACTGAACTCATTAGAGAAATACTCTCCCCCTCCATCTGACCTTAGTCTCTTCAACTTATGACCTGTAATTCTTTCTGCATACACATGATAATGTTTGAATGTATTGAATACCTCCGACTTATCTTTGATCACATAGATAGTGATCCATCTGGTAGCATCATCAACATAAATCACATAATACCTTGAACCATTGATACTGAAATCCTTTGATGGTCCCCACACATCTGTGTGTACCAACTCAAGCTTCTCTGAATACATAAAACCATGCTTGGAATAAGATTGCTTATGAGCCTTACCTAATTGACATGCCTCACATCTGTATGTCATATGTTGACCTACGACATTAGGCAATCCAAGCACTGCACCATTGTTAATCATGTCTTTGATACCTCTTTCATTGAAATGTCCAAGCCTCTTGTGCCAAAGATCTAACTCAGAGATCTTATGTCCTCCATAAGTGAACAAGGCATGACCAAAATTACCTTGAATCTTAAATGTGAACAGTCTTCCTTCTTTCTTCCTTGAAACAATTTGTTTATACCCATTGCTAGGGTCTTCCACAAACACTCCTTCATTAGTGAACCTCACTTCATAAACTTTTTCAACAATTTGTCCTACACTTATCAGATTCTTAGGAATTGTAGGAACATACAAGACCTTACTCAATAAGGTGCTACCATCCTTGGCCTTTACTGATCCAATTGACTTCACATTGTGCTTTGTATTGTCTCCTGTTTGAACAACATGATTAGTCACCTTATTTTCCAAATCAGTCATCAATGCTATGTTACCACTCAGATGATTGCTACACCCAGAGTCAATGTAGAAGACTCTTGGGTCTTCACTTTGCCTTTCACAAGTTGCATTCATTATCAATGTTGAATCCTCCTTCTGATCTGAAGCATAATTGTAGTAGGTATTATTGTATTGTTGACTTTGGAATCCTCTACTTGCATTTCTCCCAAAGTAACCCCTACTACCTCTACCTCTGAAATTACCTCTTTGATTTCTGCCACCTCTTCCTCTTGAATTAAAATTTTGATTATATCCACCATTACTTTGATTATTATGCCAACAATCATTAGCTAAATGATTTGTCTTACCACAAATCCAGCAAGCTTTGACTCCATCTTTGTTGTTCGTGCCTCTTCCTCTACCTTTGCCACCTCCTCTTCCTCTTAGGAAGTTGGCTTGACTAGTTGTGCCTTCATCTTCATTTGCTTGTTGCTTTCCTTTGCTATTTTTCTTCTTATCCTTTGAGTACATTGCATGACATGTACTCTTGTCACTTTCACCTTTGACATCCTGCTCAAAGGTTAACATATGTCCTAGCAACTGATTTAAGTCAAGAGTAAAATGATCAAGTGATAATTTAGTGGACAAAATAAATGGCTTCCATTTGTCATCACCTCTCAAACCTCTGAGTATTTTCCTTACCAATTTATCCTCCTCAATGTCTTCATCAACAGCTCCTAATGCATCTACAATGTCCTTCATTCTGGTTACATAATCTGAGATGGATTGAGAGGCCTTCTTCTTGAAAGTAGGTAAATTCTGCCCACAAAGATGCCTTCCTTGACTTTGTGGTATTTTGGAAATGCTCCTCCAAAGCATTCCATTTATCACTTGCACTTTCAAGACCTCTAATGTGAGGTAGCAAGTAGTCATTGACTGCCATATAGATAATGCTCCTAGCTTGAGCATCTCTCTTCATCCAAATCTTCAACTCTGACAATTCCTCCCTAGTTGGAACACTAGGATCTCTGAATTGAGGCTTTTCTTCTTCACCTGTAATGTAAGCTATCAAGTCTTTGCTCATAAGATGAGCTTCCATCCTCATGGACCATGCAGGATAGTTCTCTCTATCCAATTTCTCTATTTGAAGAGAATCTCCCATCTTTTCTTCACCTGTGTATTGAATTCTTCAATTTTTATAAAGTATAAGGTTACCTTTACTTCCAATGACACTCCTTTTGAGTTCCTTGATATCGTATGATCTCCTTCTCAAGCTTTATCCTCAAGCTTTCACCTTTTGAACCTTCTGATGTTGAATTCTTTGCACCTGCAGCAGTCGGGATCCTCCTTCCTTCAATTCTGATGCTCCCTGGTCTGATACCACTGATGGAGAGTGTTAATCTCCAAAAGAAAAACCTAATCTTGAAATTAGAGCACCTCTATATCAAGAGTAAGTTAAAACCTTCACCAACTTAGAGGATTAATACTCAATTATAAGGATCCTGAAAAATCTATGAAGAGGATGATTCTACTGAAAGTCTACTGCACTTATCTTTCTCATTGACTAAGCAAATGTGTAAAGTTTTTTATAAAACTTTGCACAGGGTGTCGCCTTAGAATTGTGCACCTCGTCCAAGTTGAATTACTCCAAAAGATTCAGTAGATTTTGAGAAATCAACTTGACAAGTCACCTATGTCTAAAACTGTACTTCTGAGAAGTCGATTTAGACACCTATAACTTCTAAGACATGGTTCTCCAAGAATAGAACCCGTTTAAGCAAATGCTTTTAGCCACAAGTAGCTTACCTTCCAACTTAAAGATTGAGTGCTTGCTTGCTCAAAACTTTAAAGTTTGGAGTGAGAAATGATCAAATCATTGACTTCGAATTTTGCGCCTGTTTCAGGAACCAATGAACACTTCTTCACATACAAATGTTCCTACACATAATTCTCTTAGCCGGATCACAATTGGAAGGTAAAAATTTGTACAGAGGTCGATCACCTATAGACTTAGACTTGTACAAAAGCATTTCACAAAAGATCTGACACACGAAGAGAAAACTCAGAAACATCGGGTGCAAAAGCTTTCATTTCTGAAGTAGTTTACAAGCGAATGATGAGAGAGAGCTCAACTAACTTCTCATATGTCTAATGAATCTTACAGCTTCTCATTTCTCTATTCTCTTGCTCTCTCTTCTTTGCCCCGACACTTTCATAGCATATATATACAGAAATTTACAACCTTATGACTTCTTAAGACATAATTGAACTATCTGTACATATGTGTACATGTCTTCCTCTTCTGAATGTATACTTCTTCCTTGCTTCATAACTTGAATCTTTCCTTCAAATCTTGACTTCATTTGCATGTCAAAACATCAATTGGTGCTTGTCTTGCACCAACAAAGGAAGAATACCAAGCTTGGGAGAAGACTTCCTAGGCTTGTGTAGCAATCCGAGAAACAAGTGATTGGAAGTTGGAAGTTCTCTCAACCCCCTTTGTCAATTCCTAGATTAGGCTAAGTGCGACTTAGGTGTGATGAGTAATCAGAGCAATGCTAGGCACGAATTAAGTCCAAGAGAACTAATCAACTAAGTGCAAGCATTAAGTAGTTCTTAAGTGTGAAAACCCTAAGGGACAAAAGTAATCATGAATCAATCAATTATCAAGTGAGAAATTCACTTAAGCATTCTTGACGACGTGATTTCAAAAAGGATCTTAGCACAATAATCAACTAAAAAGAACAGAGTGATTCATAGGAATTAACCTACAACTAGATTGTACTTGGGACTAGGGGGTAGAGAAACCAAGCATATGAACCTTAGGTCAGGAAGGCACTTAGGCCGAGACAGATAAAGCCTCAGATCCTCTGAAGCTAGTGTCAATCATACAACTAGGTCTTGGGCCCAACAGTTGAGTGATTACCCATACGCTCTAGAGTCACAAACCAGTGACTCTGAGATGTCCTATAACATGGAGAGACCAGTGGGTAGTTCAGGAGTGGTGTACGTGGAAAAGCCACAAGGACCTTACAAGACTCAATTGGAATATATCAGGACCAATCATCTAGGTCCTCGCATCTACGAAGACGGACTAGGGAGACCTATGGTCCAGATTAAAAACCGAGATGAACCCCATGGACTAGAACACCCGGTAGTCAAGTTTGAAAATGGAGCATATGTAGATAAAGAAGGAACGATTTATGTGGTC
>CM035419.1:85153959-85156459 GCA_020310875.1 Ceratopteris richardii | reverse complement strand
TGAGACCGCTACAGACACCCCGCGTGTGCCGAACGATTTAGGCGGATGACTTGACCCACCATCCGAGCATCCCTCACAACCCGACATTGGTGAACCTGACGTGAACAAACGGCGATGCAGCTCAGGTATAAATTTTAAATTTTTCTTGCATATGCATACATCGACAGGTTGAATTGCAGAAGCTTCTTCATCCGTGGGAGCTGTGGCTGTGTCGTTGGAACCTTGCACTTTTCTAGGTGTTGAGGGCTGTTCCCTAGGGAACTGAGTGCCTCCACGAAGAGTGGCAAGTAGCTACCCTCATCTCGCCACCCCTCTCATCGACATTAGAAGGAGGAACGTTTGCACAATCATCTATTAGCAATTGATGTATTAGATTTTGATGCTATTAAAAATTGTATAAATTTTCACACAGTCACTCTTTGAGCCTCTTCTTCGACTCAGATTACAGGTATTGATCTATCATCTAAAACTTCTTGTTTCTCAAATATCAATGGGTCAAAAAGCAGTTAATTTAAACATGCATAAAACGAACTTTACAATGGAGGGTTTAATTAAGAATGCAAATTCGGGACTTGAAACACAACTCAAAGATTTAGAGGATAAGTTAAATTCCTCAAATCAAGAAAATTTTAAAGAAGTATTTTTGTTAATTGACAAGTTAAGTGAGTTTTCTAATTCAAATAGAGCGATGTGTGGAATTTTACAAGAAATTGTTAAAACATTGAAGATCCAAATAGATAATTTGACCAAAAAAATCAATGAAGTCCCTAAATGCAAATGTAATGAACATGAAATGCAAAGTTTATCTCCAAAATTGCCTAATGAAACCCATATGAATGAGTTTAGGAAATCCACCTTTAGGGCTATGAATAGGAAAATATATCCCTTAAGATGCTTTTGGTGTGACCAACTAGGTCATAGGTACGAGGATTGTCTTGCTTATAGTAATGCATGTCAAAATCACTTAGTCATTTCACATAACCTGAAGATTTGTGATTATCACACAACTACCTTTGAAATTAAACTTAGGTCGAGGAGGGATGATAGACTATTTTGATCAAACAAAATTGAGTCCTAAAACCAAACTTCAAAAACAATGGAAACCGAAGAGTCATAATGAGAAAAGTAATGTATGTCAATTACATTCTATGAACAAGGTTGTGAATAAAAGTAAATGTTTGGACAATGATCAAAACCTTCTTACACCTAAATCTATGAGTAACATTGATATTCAAACTACATTTAAGGATCAAGATACATTGAATAAGATTAAGAAAGAAGAAGATGTAAGGATAAAAGATGATGAAAATGAACAATCAATTAATGGAAATGAAGACATATATGTGGATAAAACAGAACCTAAAGTCAAAGAAAATGACAATAAATGTGATCAAAATAAAATTGATAAAAGAATAGTACAAACATCTGAAGACGAAAATCTTCAACTTCAATCAGAACATGACCAGAATATGGGAAAATGGGTACAAGAAGCCATATGGAAGATTGAAAATAATATCAAAAACTCATCTAAAGGTAAGAAAAAGGAGAAGAATTTAAGTGAATAGTTTTATTGTGATGAAATTGTTTATTGAAGATAAAACATTTCAAATTTTGATTTTTTGCTTGCTGCATATATGCTGTTTTCCTAAAAATTGAGAAACATATACCTAAATTGTTTAGTTTTAATGTTTGAAAAGCTAATTACAAACTTATGACTAAGTTTACATTACGATTTGTTTAATCAAAAGAATTCTAAAATATGAAAACACAAAGTTTGTTTCAAATTAAACAAAAACATGTTTGTAATTATGCTTGCAAATGATTTTGATCAATATGCTTGTCATTTGCTAAACTTATGATAAATTTATGATTTTTTTTCTTCTTTCACAAATAAAAAGAAATCTATTATGAAGAACAATTATGATGAATATTTTGCACAAAATGATCTTTGTTTACAACAATTATGATGATATACTTTTAAAAGAAAGAAATATATATGATATAAATATGATCATGATAAATATGAAGAACATGAAAAAAATGTTACAATATGAGGATGATTTTATTGATATACCATATGATGAGTAAGAGGAACTTTTATAATCCAGATATGAATTTTTCATTGATATCAAAAAAAAAAAAAAAATGATGCTCATTTATAAAGATACAAGTTAAAAACTTTGAACATTTTGAATTTTCCTAAATTTTATGAACTTTGTTTCATAGGTTGAAAAACCTATTTAAAAAACTAATTAAGAATGCATTATTTATGATAATTATAACCACTATGAAATTCTTATGATGAAATTTGTGACATGATGAAGATAAATCTGATAGAATATATGAATTTATATTTGCAAGATAAATGATAATGAAGATTACTTGTTTTGTAGCTTCTATTTTATAAGTGATTACAGGTTCTGAAAATGCATTGATCAAAGCAATTGAAGATGTTATGCCAAAAGTTCTGATGAATTTAAAGAGAGCAGATTGAAGATGA
>CM035419.1:84331459-84536459 GCA_020310875.1 Ceratopteris richardii | reverse complement strand
TATCTCTCTCTCTTTATCTCTCTCTCTATCTTTCTCTTTTTAATATCTCTTTATCTCTCTATCTATTTTTCTCTCTTTCATTTCTCTTTATTTTTTTCTCTATCTTCCTCTCTATCATCTCTCTTTATCTCTCTCTCTCTCTCTCTCTTTCTCTCTCTCTCTCTTTCTCTGTCTATCTCTCTCTCTATCAATAGAGAATAAAACAATCACTTATACATATGTCCCTCTTTTGGATCCTTGTCGTGAAAGCATAACGTATGTCGTCTACCATCAACTTCCAAAGAATCGACGCCAAAAAACTTCTGCAAAATTAAAGAGAAGAAAAATTATAAAATATAAAGCATAGAGAAAGACAAAGGGTAAGAGTACGCACACCACTTACCATGATGCGAGATCTAAAGAGAGAGAGAGAGAGAGAGAGAGAGAGAGAGAGAGAGAGAGAGAGAGAGAGAGAGAATGTGTGTGTGTGTGTGTGTAGAGAGAGATCTCTATGTGTGTGTGTGCACAAGACAATGCAAGTCACACTTCGGTTCTTGCATGAAAGTTCGACAGAAGCAAGCAGTACTCAATGTAAAATACGTGCAAAATGTTTAGTTTTGCTCTCGGGTTCCAACTTCCCGGTATGTTCAAAACAAGACCTTGGTATAGGCATCGGTATGGGTGTCAGTATGAGCATTCATAACTTCCAAGAAATTACGGATGCTTATACCGACGCTCATACCGACAATCATACCGACACCTATACCGACGGTCATGAAACATACTGAGGAGCTATTTTAAATGGTCATACCAATGGTCAATTAACCGTCGGTATGCTTAATTGTATTCTTCCAACATCTATACCAATGGCGGGAGTGCTCGTCAGTATAGGAAACATTGGTATGCCTCTCATATGTTGTAGTGCTAATGTCTCAGTCTGCGTGGTCATGAAAATTTGATCTCCAAAAAGATAACGGTTCATGGAAACGTGTTGAAAGGACATATAATAAGATGCATAAAAGTACTTGTTTCAGTCGAGATGTTCTTTGATAAATGGGTTTTCAATTGCTTCTCAAAAGGTAGTTCTTGCTTTAGCATTCTTTGCATAAATTCTGCTATTCAAACTGCCACGAATGGGGGTCCGGAGGGGAATGTTGCATGGCCTAGAAGAGGGCATGCAAAGAGATTTCATCCACGGATTATATTATTCTCATAGGAGGGAAGGGGAAGGGGATGGATGTTCTACAGAGAGCAGAGATAGCCTTACATGGGAATCAAAGGCATATATTTGTTGAAGAAGGCTAGTATTATAACTTCAAGGGATCTTAATCCCTCTACAAATAATTCCACAGGTTCATTTACAGAATTTTAAAACAAAAGAAGACTGTTGCCAAACAATATTGACCACTTGGATTGATATGTGTGCACCGTGTAGAAGAGAAGTTAGAAGAAAAACATTTGGATTATAAATTGGATGTCCATCTTTAAGCATGGAATGGCTACGCAAAAATGTTATGGGTTAGCTATCGATAATTTCGATTGAGAGTATGATTATAACTCTTCTTCTCTTCATTTCAATCGTCAAGTGGTGTCTTTATGGTCAAGTTTTGTTTGATGTGCTTATTTATGTGAACATGTCCTAGCAAAAAGATTTAGTCCTTAAATTACGGCCTCATGAAATAAATAATATTTAATGGATGACTATTTGTTCACATAGTAACTCGCCTTGACGAAGAATAATGCACTTGACAATCTGCGTGAGTTCATTGCACAGGTATCACTGGTGGGTAGCTCCGCTCTTTCATGAAAAGGTACAGGGTGGATGCAGGTCAAAATGGTAATTAAAAAGCGCATCCACAAATAAGCTGATACATGTCGCACTATGAGTCATTTTGATTTGTGTTGAGTTAAGGAACTTGCAACAAATGTTTTTGAGACATTTAAGTATGAAACACTCTTCATGATGAGTCGTCCGTAATAGACAAGAAAATATAAGTGCTATTATCTTTTTCTTTTTTTTTCATAAAGGAGGTTCGCCCTTGGCCTACTCTCCCAGACTTTAGTTAAGGAAAATGAACAAGATACAGGTGAATAGGACTAGTGCCATTGGGACCCCCCCGAATCCCACAAAGCAAGGGCAAAACATGCGGCTCTAGAAAGTGTTGCAAAGGAGGTGAATAACCCTCACATCCATCTTATGCGGGGCACGTTTTGGTTTAATCTTGTTGTTTTCAATGAGAAACACTTTGTGATGCCTAAAGAGTGGGGACCACTGGGAGTTGGAGATTCTTTTACCGAGGAGAGTGAGGGGCTTCTCAATTGATCACTCTTTAGGAGGGTTTCCAAACTTGTAGGTACAAAGCTCCCTCCAAATCTTCGAGAGGGTTTCCCCTATTATCCCATTCCATAGTGCCATCGAGAAGTCAATCGCTTTGACAAGCATTGCTTGCTTCTAGGTGATTTGTTCCTGTAGTATCAAAATATTCCCAAGGGTATGCCAAAGTAGGAGAGACTTGCGGCATGCGAAGAAGATAAAATCCTCAAGTCTGTGGCAATAATGCTTGCACCATGATGGAGCCCCACAAATTTTGCTCGCCTTTAGATTTGTCCAGATACCATAGTGGAGAATTCGCCACATGAGGGGATGCCACATTGACATGCACTTCTAATCCCAACGTAGCCTTGTGTAGTTCACGCACCACTTCTTGTTAAGCGTGGTATGATAGTCTGCATTTGCCTTGATTCTGGGGATTTTGGACAAGCATATGACATTGTGCCATATAAGGCCCTCATGGCATGTTGGATCATGCCTACTAAGGAGTCGAGTTTTAGACCATTCCCAAGCCAGGCATCTCCTTTGAAGGAGTGTCCATTCTTCATACTCCACTCTTAATTCACGGTTTATGTCCAAATAGCTCATCCATTGGCTAGTTTCTTATATCCACAAGTGTTTCCAATGTTTAAAACCCTCAATCTAAAGCCTCTTAGCATATTGGAGATTCCAGGAAGCCAGACCCTTGATGCCCATGACAAAACGAAGATTGAGTCATTTTTTCTGGTACCGGACACTTGTTTCCAATCTTTTGTGATTGTGATTGAGCTTGTTCCAACTCTTCCATAAGGAGCACACAACATTTGAACCTTTCGAGGAAACCTAAATCGGGGAGAATAAAAGGGCAAGGTGGCCCAAGTCTTTCCAACTAGGGAGGCCCACAATCATTATCATGTTCTTGTTCCTAAAAATGAGCTTGGCCCAAGAGGTCTCATAGTTTCACCAAGCCTTGATAATCCATTTTGCCGCCAACTTGTCAGCCATGCCTTCAATATCCCTAATGCCAAAAACCCCACAATCCTTTTGGCTTATCAGATAGCCAATTTAATTTTGGGAACCCCCCTTCTCTTGTGGTCCCCTGTCCAAAGAAATTTTATGCAGATTATTTCAAATTTGCAAAGCTCTTCCTCCTTCGGTCTCAAGCAAGAGAGAAAACTAAATTGTCAAGGAGATGTGGAAGGTTTTAATTACCATGGTGCACCCAACAAGGTTGATTTGTAGGCACTTCGAATATGCCAACTTGTTTTCTAGTTTGGAGAAAACCCAATTCCATCAATGCTCCATCAAGGCACCAAAGCCCATAGGGATACCAAGTAGGCATAAGACCAGACCTGGTGTAGATCCCAATGGTAAAAAGGATGGGATTATATATGAAACATGTCCAACATAACACACATACATGATGGCTTCACTTGACAGCTAATGAAGTTAAATGTATAGATTTCGATTAGATGGTTAATGTTGGTAAAGGACATATGTTTATATATGATTGATGTGACAGACTCATATGCAGGATATAAAAGGTGAAAGGCAACTTGCTAAAGAACGAACTTACATATGCGCAGACGTGATTTGGTATGCAGAATATATTGATAAGTTAACATATCATTTTATTGATGTGGAGGATTTCTATGCAGGATATAAAGTCAAGAGAATAATTCTTATGAAGAATTGTTATAAGATGTTTTCGATATGTGCAGATGCAACTTCATATGCACAAGCAGAGAACAATTGTTATGAACAACTGTTATAAGTTGATTTGGATATGTGCAGATGCAGGTTCATATGCAGAGATGACATAAATGAGGATGTTCGTAAGCTTGCATGTTTTTGAGCAGATATTTGTTGGAGAACATATGCCTTGTTGATGGAGATATGAAAAGGTGACATTATTCATGATATGATTCTCAAAAATATATTTATATATAAACACGCGGATCTAACTGAGAAGTGTTTTGAATAATCAGCAGTGTTACTCTTTGATAAACAAGGTCATTGACTCGTATATATGCAGGGATTGAATGAAATGTGTTGTGTTGCAAATAGTCATAATTCCTTTTCTATGATACAAAAGGAGCATATAATAGGCATTGTCTTTTATGCACGGTAAATGAAAGAAGGTGATACTATATGAAATCCCGAGAACAATAGGCATTGTTTTCTATGTAGGGTAAATGAAGGGAGTTAAAAACTCATGCATGTCCTTGTTAATTAGTTGAAGTCTGTAATGTAAGAAATGAGTTGAATGGGATACTGGACATGCTGAATGTAAGCAATTGTAAAAAGAAAATATTAGCAAAAGACAAGTGCATTATTATATGCATGATGGCTGTTGAGAATTGCTTTATGTATGAAGCTTTTGGAATAAAGCTATGCTAAGAGATGCATTAAAGCTGTGGCTCACTACTAAGATACAAAAGGGGACTACAAAGAATAAAATCGATTAAGGTTCTCGCTTTGATCTCGTGGGTAATCAGTCGATCACTTTCCGCATGTGCTATTGGTATTGCATATATCAACAATGGTATCAGATCCTTCCATAGCTCCTCTTGGCCTTTATTAGCTTGTGTTATTATTGAAGATGTATTGTAATTCCATTGTAATCATTCACCTGAATAAATCAACTTATATTTGTTCAATGCTACTTCAAGTTTTGAATGGAAGATCTAGCATCACAGTATGCTATCATCATCAAGCTAAGAAGGAAGAACCAAAATGAAGAAGTATCAATTCTCGAAAGGCATAAGCTAAGTTCATCAAATGAAAGCAAACCTTAACTTGATCTTCAAAGAAGGAAGATTTTTCTTTTAACCGAGAATTCTTAAGCTCAAATGACTAAAATCAGGCTATTCATATATGAAGTTATTCATATCTATAAACTTTTGACCTTGTGGTCATCCCTTGGGAAATGACTACGGAAGTTAAATGTTAGCCTGTCTACACTTTTGCTTTGCTTAAATCGTGTGACACTTCATTTCTATAATAAAGTAGTGTCTTCTATGTTTACGCGACTCATTGATTTTATGGAAAGGACCGAAAACAAACTAAATCAATGAATGTTGCCTTGTTGGATAATTTTTAGGATTTGAAATTTCTCCTAATTATTTCGATGAAGATCATTGTTAACTCAATCAAAACCAAGTGTTACATATACATATGTTTAGGGCTAAAGCTTTTCCATTGAAGGGAAAAAGGAAAAAGTAGTTCAAGAATTACATAAGGTTTTCCTCTTACTACCTACTTCTCCCTCCTTGTTATAGAACATCGCGACATACCTGGTGAACCCGACGTGAAAGGAGGGGGTGAGTAAATCATAGTGCTAGTGAACTAAAGAACCAAGTTAGCAAACGAAATTTGAGCGATTTAGCACTTTAGACATGGAAGATCTTCTATCTCAGTTCATATGCTTTCAAGAACACGATTTCCGTCAAAAAGCTATCTAGAGGCTTAATGATCGATTAATCAAGCGGTGCACATTTTTCAATGGAAAGAATATATCTTGATTCTTTAAAGAGTATGAGCTCGAGTCAAAATACTTAGGTGTCGGTTTAGGTCCGATGACGGAGAAAGAGTTATGTGAAAACTTTCTCTATGTGTCGGGATATGACATGTGAGAACAAATAATGCAAATAAATCAAACGACATGGTCTCAATATAAAGCGATACTCCTCAGGTATTTTATGCTACAGGACCTTGATAAAGTGTCTCGTAGATCTTTCCTGAGGTGGGTTCATATACCCAAAGATCAATCGATCCTAGAAATTTAAAAAGAGTTCGAGAAACAATTCGAAGATATGTCCGAATATGATCAACGATGTGTAATGCGTGAGAGGGTGTTCTTATTCCTACAAGCAATAGATGTTAGAGCCCGAGAGGAACTAATTTCGTTTTTGCGAGACCTCGATTCCGAGTCGAGACTCAGAGAAGATTGGACACTCGTTCATGATGCTATAATAAGATATGTTAGAAAGCAGCAGATGTTTGAGAAATTTCAAAATGATTGGAAATTAGATCTTCATCCATATATGGCCGATCCACATATTTCCCGCATGCTAAATTTTGAGAACAATGTGCAAATTCAAAAACACTTAGAAAATCCGGTTGAAAAAGAAAGAAGTATGACTGAAACCCACATATATAATCATATCGAGGTTCGTCAAGAAGAACCAATAATAATAAATGATACAAACCCTAAAACTTTAAGATGTCATGGGATAGTAGATGTTTTTGCAATAAATACATATTTAAGTGTGCTAAAAGTACAAACCCTAATGAGGGAAGGAGTAAAGGAGCTGGGAGAAGCTAATCAAACACCAATTAATTTAAGAAAAAATCAAATAAAAATTCAAGATACTCAAACAAGAAATCAATATGAAGCTTCTTCTGGTCCAACAAACTCCTCACATCTCATAGGAAGTAATTATATAAACATTAAACCAAGATATACAATAAGCCAAAATCCAAAGACGTCTACAACGTCTCAAGATGAACATGAAGAAATCATCGATAGAAATCAACGTCTCTAAAAAGTGACATGCATGCCAAACATCATGAGTGTGATGATTGTCATGAGGATAAATCAATCACAATTCAATTTTCTGATATTCCTATCAATGATACTACATTAGATATATGTCCTCAGATGGAGGACAATGAACTTACTTGTACGATAGAGGATAAACCACTAATTGGAGTTCTAGAGAGTGATATGTATGTAGATGACGCCACACTCCATGAAGAGGGATATGAGAATGATCATGAGAAGGATGAAAATAAGTCATCGATTGCTCATTCATACAGTGATATGTATGCCAACAATCGTGCTAAGTTGAGATCCTATGAGGATGAGATCGAGCATGAAATGTCAAATGAAGCACTCATAGAAATGCATGAGAAATCTAATGAAGAATCTGTATTAAGTGAGGGTGAGTATGAAAAGATTAAAATTTATGACTCCACAGAAGAGGCTAGATTTAGCCACTATGAATCGTATGAAGAATCAATTGATTCAACTCTAGCTGTACAAGGATTTGCATGTGAGGATGCACTTGACCAAGAGTCGATGATTGACGAGATGGATGAAGAATGTGGTCTAAGCATATCCTCTGAAGAGAATAGGCAAGAGAGAACTGAAGTAAGCATAGAACACTATAGCGATCTTTTGAACGAAAAATTTCAATTGACATCGAACGACATCCAAAGCCCTAAAAAGCTTTTTGAGAATGAATATAAAGTCTATAAAGATTCTTACATATTGAAGGGGGAGTCTAGTGATTGAGATGAACATGATTATCTTAATTTTGATGACATTGAATCGCTCCATGAGGAAGAGCGAGTGGATTTGCAAAGTGATGATGATGGAGAGTTCCTGGAAAGGTTGGAGAAAGAAGCAGACTTCATAATTTTTGGAACTCAGTTAGAAAGGAATGATTTTACCATGGAGAATAAAGATGATTCTGTTTTGATGTCTGAGTATGATGAACATTTCCATTTGAAGTGGGATTCAAATCATTCTATTTAAAAACCTCGTCTTAACGATGATGGAAACATGATAGAAGATAATGAAAGGGATAAATTTCTTATAAATGATCTCAGGCATGAAATAAAAGAAAACACATGCTTGCAAGAAAATTTCAATTATGTCAAACATATGAAAATTTCAAACTTCATATACATGTGTTCCTGACTCTACATATGGTGAACTTGAAAGAATCATAAATAAGAATACTTATGCTCAGATAATTGAAACATGGATGTCCGAATTCTCTAAGAATTACAGAAACCAAACAAGTCGCCAAGAGATAGACAAGCAAATAAGGTGGCTTGTGTACAAATTTACTGTATTTATGTATGCAACCTTGATTGATGAAATTCAAAGATGGCTTGTTTTGAAGCACAGCTTCTTTGGTGAGCATGTATCATAGAAGGTGGTGTTGAAGGAAGAGTCTCATTTAATAAAACTCCATAAATCTTCAAAATATTTTTGTAAATATAAATGTATATAACTGATGTTTTTTGGATTGATTTTAAGAAAGAAACATGAAATCCAGATCAACAATTAAAGATTGATGACTAAAAATGAAGAAACAAAGATGATCGAGAGTGCAGATTCAAAAGGCATTTTGACACTACAAAGGTGAAATGTTTTTGGTTTCAATTTTCTTTTGCTCTTGTACATGTGTATATAAAAAGACTGTGCAATTAAGCATATAATGCATAAAGAAATGCATAAATAATAAGAAAATTAAGTAGACCAAAAATCTCGTACCACTAATAAGATTACATGTGATGTATAAGGACTGAAATTATATGAGTAAGATTAGAGGACGGACTAGAACTTTGGGGACAAGACCTAGGGAAGTGAAAGGAAGACCTAAACTAAGAATCTGTATATACTAGTGTTTATGAGAACTTGATGAGTGAGACACTTCGACTTCTGCTCTTGATCTCTCGTCTAATCTGACCTTCAGATAGATTATGTCTTGAGAAAAGAATTCTTATACCAGCTAGCTATCTATGTGTATGTGTATGTGATGTTGGGTGCTGCGATGAGCTAGTAGGCAGGTGGAACTACCCTGGTCAGGCAATCAGGGCCACGAGCTGACGCTAGTTGTGTCGTATGGCCTGACCTACATGTTGTTACACACTCATACGCGTTGATAGTTAGGTGGAGTCACTCTGATCGTGTGGTCAGAGCGATGAGCTGACGTTGATTTCGTATGAGGCTGACATTGTGCATTGTGTGTTGTCGGTGCGAAAGTGACGGCCGGTGGATCAGGGCGACGGCCAGAAATTATGTCGCACGCACGGTGCTTAGAGCAAGCTCAGGTATAGTGGACACTCAAAGAACTTATTAGTCATACATTCGCAAATCAATTTATCATATCCTTAAGAACTTTGAAATCAAATGAGTCATTACTCAAAGAATCTCATCATTCATTATTTCATTCACACATAGGGAAGCTCTTTCTATAAAATTTGATATGTCACAACATCCATTTAAAATAAGATTTCGTTGATATGAAACATACATCTTTTGATTAATTGTTCAAGAAGTTACGCTCGTTCTTTTAGAATACTTCAAGAGAATTGACAAATCTTCAAGGGTGTGATTTTAGTTGAAATTTTCTTTGTTCAATTCACCTAGCATTATGTATGTTTTCGCAAAGAGATGAAAAGTACTTTCTTTAACATGTGACGCATTACATAAAGCAACATGAATCCTTTAAGATCGAAAATCAAGTGATCAACGGAAATCAACTTTAAACATTTACATTTTCAATCTTTTACAATTTGAGCAATATCTTATTAATTTAAATCAAACATATCAGTTAACATAATTAAATTATAGTAGAGCTTAGATTATACTCAGCATCAAATCCCTATCATAAGTAACCCGATATTAGATCAATATATGAAAGCAAGTGATTTCATTCCTTCACGGTATGCAATTTTGATAAATATCGGTGTAAACCAAAGGAGATATTACTGTTGGATAGTTACAATATTGAAATCACCCGCGAGCTCTTAAACAACGAAATAAGAAAACTATTAGCGCACATCATATCAAACAACGAAGTTGATTATCAGATACTGTTTGTTTTGTCTAATTTCAATTCTCGTCCAATTAACTTTGGTGGAAATCCATATTTGCAATGACTAAAGAATGAGATCAAAGTTTAATCAACAAAAACTGTTGCGCAACAGACGTTATAGAAATTAGCTACAATTAACCAATCATTGCAAATAATTCTCTACTCGAAAGGGCATTGAACTACTTTCATGCACTAGAGAGATGATCGTATGAGTCGATTCTCAGATTATGAGAAGCTTATCAACAAAGTATTAAGATAATCGATCAATTTTTGTTTTACCAAAACATGAATCACAGAATTTATAAAGTAATCCTTACAGTGGCATTACTTACATGATGCATCCAGAATGCAACACTCATGAAAACATGGCACAATTTGTTTAATAACTTTAGCATAAGATAATTGAAGTACTGTTGTCAAATGAAAAAGTCCATCCATATAGAGCGCTTCTCAAGGCTCGTGGGTATTTCGATAAGAGTATAACATCACGATTTTATACAAGTTTTATCAACGATGGAATTGTCAAAACTAAGAGTTTAGGTGAGTGATCATAAGGAAGTGAAGATGGAATCGAAATGTTCAGCGCAAAAACATAATCTAAGTAGAATAAAGATCTTCGCATCACCTGTACTGAAATCGAAGGCTAACCTTTGATTTATAGAAGATGGATAATGTTGTTTATTAAAAACAGCATAGATATCATGAGGATCTCCGCAAAGAAGAACAGAAGAAGAATCATCGAAATCAAATTATGAATCAAAACGGAGCTGATAGAGAAGGTGAGATGGAGAGTCAGAAGCGATGGTCAGATCAGAACATAGATGTATTAAGCAAAGCATCACAAACACAAGAAATCACTGTCTCAAAAAACGATTGATCAAGCACCGCTCAATTAATCAATAACTGTATCCTATTTTATTGTCCCTAAAGTTTATGCTAATCAGCCCTTTTCTCCTACTTGTCTAAATTACTGCGCTGAACAACAATGCTCTTTGAATTATATCGTGAATCTCCGTTCATCACCTATCACATCGACTATCAACAAAACATATGAAAATCGTATGCAAAATTATAATTTAACTGTTAAAAATTAACAGTATAACTGTTCAATCTAGTTGCTGTACAAATCTCCATTGTGGTATACATTGGAGGCTGTGTCCTGTCATATCACTGTTGTCGTCACCTCTAACCATTACCAGGAAGAAAATGCATGTATTGCCCTCCTCCCTCTCAGAACAGCAGCGCGCTCCTCTTCAGAATCTTCGCCTTTATGCAATCAAGAAATTTTGCACGTTGAAGTCTTTGGATGATATCAGTGACATGTGCAGCTTGAGGATCGAAAAAAAACCGATGGCCAGAAAGAAACCAAAAGTGTTTTCGCCCTTTCCTTCTGTCAGAAGAGTCCAAATTGGTCTCCTCGCTCCTCTGATATACAATTAGGCCTCTCCTTTTCTGAATCGATCCTCTTCTTCTATCACTGCGCACTATACCTTCCTTTCAAGCCCTTTGAGGGTATCACCTATGGGCATGATCACCCTGTCTCTCTGAAAGTATGCTCTGTCCAAAAATAATCTGTGAGAGAGCCCTTTCTTTCCAGGGGTCCAAGATATATAGATCTGCAATGCAACTCAACTCGATGTCCTTCCACCCTTTTCTGCATGTGCAGCCAGTTCTCTGCTGATTTCCCATGCAAGTTTTCAGTCGACTTCCTCGAAAGCTTCAGTTTCTTTTGTACATATTCCATCAATTCACCCGATTTTCCCATCAGTTTCACTCTCTTCTATTGATCACTTAACTCTTCACTTGCTCCTTGTGCGATTGCCAAAATAAAACATATTTGATGGAGCTTTCAAATGCTTGACCAATGAGCTTCAAACTTTCTCTAATCTGACAAAACTCCCAATGATTGATAGATCGTCCAAACTTTTGAGCATATTGAAATGAGAAGTAAGCTTCTATAAGGCTTGTGTCATTCGGAAATTTTTCACCGTTTGTCGAATGAATTCTCCATTGTCCAATTGAACCCTTCAAAACTTATTCCATCAAATCCTAGAAAATGCATTAAGAATTCATTGAGTGTATGAATCCATTCTATCACAAATCAGTTTATATCTTCATAAGTTCTTCAACTAATTGGGGAGAGAGAAATCTCTCCGACATCCACCCCCACCAAACCTGTGCTTCCTCTGGATGCGCCAAACCAAGAGCAGAGAAGGCAATATCAAATTCTTTTGAAAATTATTCATGACTCAAATGCAAATAGTCTATAAAAAATGCTTCTATCATTACTAGATCTTCTGATAGCAAAGAAAACTTACAAAATTATGTAAGCTTGAATTTGAACCTTTTTGTTCAATGCATGAGTTGGAAAACAGGTTTTAGAAAGAAGCTATGGAAGTCATTCAAATAGTAGTGGTACTAACTCTTCTATTAACCCTTTTCAAAAGTAAAGAATATGTTATATAAGCCTTGTATCCTCATCTCCTAGCCACTTGCCATTAAGATACAAAAAACTAATTCCCCTCTAGCATACATCCACCTTATATAGCCCGCTTTTCAATTCAGAAGTGATTTCAAGACCACAACTGATTCATTGAAATCATTTGATTTTTCTTTCATCTCTTTATTCATCATAATTTTTCTATGTGTCGTTTTTCCTCTTTTCATATGCAGCAACCATTAATGTTTTCAATTTTTCTTCGCAATTTTTTTGATGAAGGAGAAAGGCTTAACCCCTAATCAGAGCGAAGGATCTAGAGGTAGGATCTCTTCAGCTAAATGGGTAAGATTTAAGGAAGTTTACCTATATAAAACAAGCCTACTTCTACTAGGGGTTGCAAGTTAAGGGTTCTCTCATCTATTCATAAGACAGCCATAGGTCTCTAATCCCTATCTTCTCTTCAAGCACGTTCCTACTTCATTGTAAATTCTACTTTTCATAATTTTAAGAAGTTTCTTAACCTATCTGAAGAATGTACATATCTTATCATGAAATTCAAGGAAAAACAAAACTTAAAACATTAATCAGGTTTAGAACTGTTTCACCTGATCGACATAGAATTCTTCTTCAACTTCTCTTCAAATTCTTCATAGTATTGACGAACCATCAATTTCATAACGCATCGTCAATTCGTGTAAGTAATCATAGAGCACAAGATACAAAAAAAGTAATCTTCATTATCATTTATCTTGCAAATATAAAGTCATATATTCTATCAGGTTCATCTTCATCATGTCACAAATTTCATCATAAGAAATTCATAGTGGTTATAATTGTCATAAATAATGCATTCTTAATTTTTACAATACGTTTTTCAACCTATGTAACAAAATTCATAAATTTCACATTAGGTTTTCAACCTATGTAACGAAGTTCAAAAATTTCACATTATGATTTTCAACCTATGTAATGAAGTTCATAAACTTCACATTAGGTTTTTCAACCTATGTAACGCAATCATAAGTTTCACATTAGGTTTTTCAACCTATGTAACGAAGTTCATAAATTTCACATTAGGTTTTTCAACCTATGTAACGCAATCATAAGTTTCACATTAGGTTTTTCAACCTATGTAACAAAGTTCATAATTTTTAGGAAAAATCATAATGTTCATAGTATTTTTAACTTGTATCTTTAGAAATGAGCATCATATTTTGATATCAATAAAAAATTCATATCTGGATTATGAAAGTTCCTCTTCCTCATCATATGGTATGTTAATATAATCACCATCATATTGTATCATATTTTCATGTTCTTCATATTTATCATGATATTTATATAATATATATTTCTTTGTTTTGAAAGTATACCATCATAATTGTTGTAAACAAAAATCATTTCGTTCAAAATATTCATCATTTCATTATAACAATGTTCTTCATAATTGTTCATCATAATAGATTTCTTCCTATTTGTGAAAGAAAGAAAATCATAAGTTCATCATAAGTTTAGTAACATCATTTTGATAATACTATTTATAAATAGAAGGTTTATTATCATATGTTTATCAATAGAAAAACATAAAATATGATCTTTCTCATCATAAGAAAGAAAATCATATTGAGTAGTATATCAGCATAATTGTTATCATCCTATCTCAATGAATTCATATTTTTATTATAGAAGAGCGTCTTTGGCATCATAAGTTTAGGAAATGACAAGCATATTAATCAAAAGTATTTGCAAGCATATTGTGCATATAATTTCAAACATTTTTTAGTTTAATTTATAATCAACAAACTTTGTATTTTCATATTTTAGTATTCTTTTGGTTAAGCAAATCATAATGTAAAACTTTATCATAAGCTTTTAACTAGCTTTTCCAAGCATAAAGACTTCATAAAACAAAACAATTTAGGTATATGTTCATCTTCTTTAGGAAAACTGGCATATATGGAGCAAGCAATATAAAAAATTGAAAATTTTTATCTTCAATAAACAATTCCATCACAATAAAACTATTCTCTTAAACTCTTCTCCTTTTTCTTAACTTTAGATGAGTTTTTGGTATTATTTTCAATCTTCCATATGGCTTCTTGTACCCATTTTCCCATATTCTTGTCAAGTTCTAATTAAATTTGAAGATTTTCATCTTTGGATGTTTGTACTATTCTTTTATCATTTTTATTTTGGTCACATTTATTGTCATTTTCTATGACTTTAGGTTTTGTTTTATCGACATGTATGTCTTTATTTCCATCAATTGATTGTTCATTTTCATCATCTTTTATCCTTACATCTTCTTCTTTCTTAATCTTTTTCAATGTATCTTGATCTTTAGATGTAGTTTGAATATTAATAATACTCATAGATGTAGGTTTAAGAAGGTTTTGATCATTGTCCAAGCATTCACTTTTAGTCACAATAAATGTGTTCATAGAATGTAATTGACATACATTGCTTTTCTCATCAGGACTCTTAGGTTTCCATTGTTTTTGAAGTTTGGTTTTAGGACTAAATTTTATTTGGTCAAAGTATTCTCTCATCCCCCCTCTACCTAATTTTAATCTCAAAGGTAGTTGTGTTTGATAATCACAAATCTTATGGTCATTTGTAATGACTAAGTGAATTTGACATGCATTATTATAAGCAACACAATCCTCATACATTTGACCTAGTTGGTCACACCAAAAGCATCTTAAGGGATATACTTTCCTATTCATAGCCCTATAGGTGAATCTCCTATACTCATTCATATGGGTTTCATTAGGCAACTTTGGAGATAAACTTTGAGTTTCATGTTCATGTTTGCACTTGCATTTAGGGAGTTCATTGACTTGTTTGGTCAAATCATCTATTTGGCTCTTTAAAGTTTTAAAGACTTCTTGTAAAATTCCACACATCACATTATTTGAATTAGAAAATTCACTTAACTTGTCAATTAAAAGAAATCCTTCTTTAAATTTGGCTTGATTTGATGAGTTTAGCTTATCCTCTAAATTTTTGACTTGCACTTCAAGTCCCAAATTTACATTCTTAATGAAGCCCTCCATAGTAGAGGATAGATCAATACCATTGATATTTGAGAAAAAAGAAGTATTTAGAGGATAGATCAATACCTACAATCTGAATCGAAAAAGATGCTCAAAAAGTGACTGTGAAAATTTATACAATTTTTAATAGGATCAAAATCTAATACATCAATTGCGAATGGATGAATGTGCAAATGTTCTTGCTTCTAATGTCGATGAGAGGGATGACGAGATAAGGATCACTACTTATCACTCTTCCTAGAGGTTCTCAGATCCAAAGATCGGCCCTCAACACCAAGAAGAGTGCAAGGTTCCAAAGACACAGCCATTGCTCCCACGGATGAAGAAGCTTCTACAATTCAACGTGTCAATATAATGTATGCACATGCAAGAAAAATTTAAAAATTTATACCTAACCTGCAAGGCCGTTTCTTCACGTCGGGTTCACCAAATTGTCGGCGCGAAAGCGACCGCCGGTGGATCAGGGCGACCGCCAGAAATTACGGTGCACGCAGGGTGCTTAGAGCAAGCTCAAGTATAGTGGACACTCAAAGAACTTATTAGTTGTACATTCGCAAATCAATTTATCATGTCCTTAAGAACTTTGAAATCAAATGAGTCATTACTCAAAGAATATCATCATTCATTATTTCATTCAGACATAGGCAAGCTCTTTCTATGAAATTTGATATGTCACAACATCCATTTCAAATAAAATTTCGTTGATATGAAACATACATCTTTTGATTAATTGTTCAAGAAGTTACGCTCGTTCTTTTGGAATACTTCAAGAGAATTCACAAATCTTCAAGAGTGTGATTTAAGTTGAAATTTTGTTTGTTCAACTCACATAGCATTATGTATGCTTTCGCAAAGAGATGAAAAGTACTTTCCTTAACATGTGACGCATTACATAAAGCAACATGAATCCTTTAAGATCGAAAATCAAGTGATGAAGGGAAATCCACTTTAAATATTTACATTATCAATCTTTTACAACATCTTATTAATTTAAATCAAACATATCAGTTAACATAATTAAATTATAGTAGAGCTTAGATTATACTTAGCATCAAATCCCTATCATAAGTAACCCGATATTAGATCAATATATGAAAGCAAGTGATTTCATTCCTTCACGGTATGCAATTTTGATAAATATCGGTGTAAACCAAAGGAGGTCACCCGTGAGCTGTTAAACAACGAAATAAGAAAACTATTAGCGCACATCATATCAAACAACGAAGTTGATCATCAGATACTGTTTGTTTTTTCTAATTCTAATTCTCGTCCAATTAAACTTGGTGGAAATCCATATTTGCAATGACGAAAGAACGAGATCAAAGTTTAATCAAAATTATTGCGCAACAAATGTTATAGAAATTATCTACAATTAACCAATCATTGCAAATAATTCTGTACTCGAAAGGGCATTGAACTACTTTCATGCACTAGAGAGATGGAATGAGTCGACTCTCATATTATGAGAAGCTTATCAACGAAGTATTAGATAATCCATCAATTTTTGTTTTACCAAAACCTGAATCGCAGAATTTATAAAGTAATCCTTACAGTGGCGTTACTTACATGATGCATCCAGAATGCAGCATTCATGAAAACATGGCACAATTTGTTTAATAGCTTCAGCATAAGATAATTGAAGTACTGTTATCAAATGAAAAAGTCCATCCATGAAGAGCGCTTGTCAAGGCTCGTGGGTATTTCGATCAGAGTATAACATCACGATTTTATACAAGTTTTATCAACGATGGAATTGTCAGAACTAAGAGTTTAGGTGAGTGATCATAAGGAAGTGAAGATGGAATCGAAATGTTCAGCGCAAAAACATAATGTAAATAGAGTAAAGATCTTCGCATCACCTGTACTGAAATCGAAGGCTAACCTTTGATTTATAAAAGATGGATAATCCAAATGTTCAGCGCAAAAACATAATCTAAATAGAATAAAGATCTTCGCATCACCTGTACTGAAATCGAAGGCTAACCTTTCATTTATGGAAGATGGATAATGTCGTCCATTAAAAAAAACATAGATATCATGAGGATCTCCGCAAAGAAGAACAGAAGAAGTATGATCAAAATCAAATTATGAATCAAAACGGAGCTGATAGAGAAGGTGAGATGGAGAGTCAGAAGCGATGGTGAGATCACAACATACATGTATTAAGCAGAGCATCACAAACACAAGAAATCACAGTCTCAGAAAACGATTGATCAAGCACCGCTCAATTAAGCAGTAATTGTATCCTGTTTTATTTTCTCTAAAGTTTATGCTAATCAGCCCTTTTCTCCTACTTGTCTAAATTACTGCGCTGAACAACAACGCTCTTTGAATTATATCGTGAATCTCCTTTCATCATCTATCACATCGACTATCAACAGAACATATGAAAATCGTACGCAAAATTATAATTTACCTATTAAAAATGAACAGTATAACTGTTCAATCTAGTTGCTATAGAAATCTCCACTATGGTATACATATGAGGCTGCGTCCTGTCAGATCACTGTTGTCCTCACCTCTAACCATTACCAGGAAGAAAATGCATGTATTGCCCTCCTCCCTCTCAGAACAGCAGCGCGCTCCTCTTCAGGATCTTCTTCTTTATGCAATCAAGAAATTTTGCACGTTGAAGTCTTTGGATGATATCAGCGACATGTGCAGCTTGAGTATCGAAAAAACCCAGATGGCCAGAAAGAAACCGAAAGTGTTGCCACCCTTTCCTTCTGTCAGAAGAGTCCAAATTGGTCTCCTCGCTCCTCCGATAGACAATTAGGCCTGTCCTTTTCTGAATCGATCCTCTTCTTCTACCACTGCGGACTGTACCTTCCTTTCAAGCCCTTTGAGGCTATCACCTATGGGCATGATCACCCTGTCTCTCGGAAAGTATGCTTTATCCAAAAATAATCCGTGAGAGAGCCCTTTCTTTCAAGGGGTCCAAGATATATAGATCTACAACTCAACTCAATTGGATGTCCTTCCACCCTTCTCTGCATGCGCAGCCAATTATCTGCTGATTTCCCATGCAAGTTTTTAGTCGACTTCCTCGAAGGCTTCAGTTTGTTTTGTACATATTCCATCAATTCACCCGATTTTCCCATCAGTTTCACTCTCTTCTATTGATCACTTAACTCTTCACTTGCACCTTGTACGATTTCCAAAATAAAACATATTAGATGGAGCTTTCAAATGCTTGACCAATGAACTTCAAGCTTTTTGTGACCTGACAAAACTCCCAATGATTGATAAATCGTCCAAAACTTTTGAGCATATTGAAATGAGAAGTAAGCTTCTATAAGGCTTGTGTCATTCGGAAATTTTTCACCCTTTCTCCATTGTCCAATTGAACCCCTCAAAACTTATTCCATCAAATCCTAGAAAATGCATTAAGAATTCATTGAGTGTATGAATCCATTCTATCATAAATCAATTCATATCTTCATAAGTTCTTCAAGTGATTGGGGAGAGAGAAATCACTCCGACAGTGCTATGTCGGATCGGTAGATGGGTGGGCTAAACGTGGCCGGGTGGTGAGGTCCACGAGTTGCATCCGATTTCGGCATAGGCCGATGTGTATAGAAAAAGAATAAATAAATAAAAATATGAAGGCTCAGCTGGAACAATAATAGAATAAAAATAAGAGAAAAATAAGAAAGGGTCTGATGGGGGTCTGGATGATGGGAGATCAATAGGGAAGCCAGAAGGGAGTCTCATAAATTGAGTTAGTAAGGACTCGTATATGCAAATGCTTCGGATAGGCTACTAGATCTGATCGGGTCGAGTTAACGAGAGAGCTAAGAAGTTTTCGATTTAGTCATACGATTTCTAGTCTGAGTGCAGTAGTGTATTATGATATGTTGTATGGGCTTCTTGTGTCTACTTTCTTCTCTTAATTTATGCTAAGACTAATGCATTTTCAGATTTCATGGATCAAGTTAAATTTTTCTTAAAGTCTTGTTTATATGCTATGACTACTTATACTCGTTTCGTGTTTAAGGGGGTGGATGTGGTCAAGATTTGGCGCAAAAGTTTGCAAACCATTCGAAAGTACTGATTAAAAGCTCAACTAAAGCATTTGATCGATATGAACGCAAATAAAAGAAACAAACATTGGTGATTTCTATCTTAGAAAATGATTTCCATTGCATATTTTATGATGTCTGAGTTCTAGGCCGATCATTGGATTTCCATTGCATTTTTCGTGTACCTACATAGACATTAGTGAATTCGAGAATATGCATACATGTGCATGTGTTTATGATTCTTGATGTGAATTGTGTGTGCGTATGCTTATGTGCATATGTATAATAGTACTAATACATATCATTAATGTGTGCGTACTTGCAAAGGTGTGTGTATGTGTGTGTGATGATGTTCGTGGTTGTGTATGTTATGTATCCATGATGACAATGGCATGCACATATTTATAATGTATATCTGAACCTATGAACATATATGCCATCGAATATGTTTAAGTGCTTAAATGATTAGAATACATATAGAATGTATACGTGCAGTGTTTGTGTTTTTAATTCCTCTTTTGGTCACAAGGATCGTAAGAAGGGGATATAGACGGGCGATGGCTTGGTTTCGGATGGGGGAGGGGGGGGGGTTACATTATGTAGCTATGAATTATCTAATGTTTGTCGACCCCATGCTTGTCTACCTTCTCTCTCTCTATGTGGCTCACATAACACCGTGGCTTCAGAGTTCTGTGTACTGTACATGATGGCAATGATAACAATGAAGGCTTGCTCGCATGATGATGAACTGTTCTGCATTCTGTGTATTGTACACAATGGAGATGATAACTATGAAGGCTTGCTCACATGGTGATGAGCTCTCCGCAAAGGAGATAAAAGAATATTGATGTAAGTCATATTGTGCTCATCCCAATATTGTATAAGTAGACAAATGTTTTGGTAATATATAGTTTTGAAAATTTGCATTATGTATGTTGAAAGTATTCACATGACTTTCTATTACAATGCGCGATTACAATGCCTGAGTTTTGACACATTTGCAGATATGTGTATATATATATATATATATATATATATATATATATATATATATATATATATATATATATATATATATATATATATATATATATATATATATATATATATATATTTATATATATATATATGTATGTTGAAGCATGGTTTTCTGAGACACTGAAGTATCATTTTATTTGTACGAGGTCCCACACTTTGAGGACATGCATTGAAGTATATTCTGATGTGACTCTTAGTTACTGCATATAAATGTATAGCAGACATGCTACAATGAGAGATATAATGGGACACTTTCTATGCTTGAATCATGCATCTGCTTGAAGTGATTTGCTGGTGTAGATCCCAATGGTAAAAACGATGGGATTATATATGAAACATGTCCAGCATAACACACAGACATGATGGCTTTACTTGACAGCTAATGAAGTTAAATGCCTAGATTTCGACTGGATGGTTAATGTTCGTAAAGGACATATGTTTATATATGATTGATGTGACAGACTCATATGCAGGATATAAAAGGCGAAAGGCAACTTGCTAAAGAATGAACTTACATATGCACAGATGTGATTTCGTATGCAGAATATATTGATAAGTTAACATATGATTTTATTGATGTGAACGATTTGAGAGTTAACTATGCAAAACTTCATTGCCTTCTCTCTGAAAGTTGCATCCATTTTTCTCTGCAACCCTTTACCTTGTAGTTCATCACCTACGTGACGAGCGTCTTTATCATCCCTCCATAAGCGAGGCATTTCTGGATCCGACATATGTAGAAACTCAATTATGAATACAAGAGACTCTTGTACGAGCCATCCCTCTGCCGTGATACGCTCTGGACGTGCTCTGTGTCGAACAAACGATTTTAATGTCTTCATAAAACGCTCTAAAAACAACATCTATCGACTATGGATAGTTCCTGCTATTGCAAATTCATCTACCTCATGAACCAATAAATGAAGTTGAATAGTGAGAATACTTGTGTGAAAGTATTTATCTATCATACAGACAACCTCGATTGCATTGAGTTTCGCACTCTCTATGCTATCTCTATTTATCTCTTTAGAAGAGATCCACCATACTAAGGAACTAATTTTATAAATGGTTGTTTGCACATCCTCTTAAAGACAATCTTTTAAAGCTACAGGGAGTAGAAACTATAAAAACATGTGCCAATCATGTGACTTGAGCACTCCAAGATCATTGTTTCGTGTGAAAGCAGCCTTTAGACACCTCATGCATCTAGTGGGTGCCCAAAACTCTGAAATTATTTGCTTCACTTGTTGCTTTTCCATCCTAGGAAGAACCAAAGGAGCTCTTGGTAATGATATTGTTCGATTAGGCTTAGTAATTGTCCACAACTCTTGCATATGACCTCACTCTTGTAAGTCCTCCCTTTGTGCTTTGCTTTATTTCTTTCCGATCAAAGTCTCCTAGAGAATCTCTCCCATATTCTTAAAATATGCATCAGATCTACCAAACGATTGATCAATAACGCACTCCTATAAGGGATTTCATGAAAAATCAACAACCGTTTCATGCCAACGACTCGAGTTTCTCAATCCCACAATTGTTTCCAATTGCTAGATTTCATTTGGCGTTACACATTTGGCGTTATGCTTGTCGACCAATTTGTCCTTCACATAAAACATGTCCATCAGGGAAATATCGATGGTTTCCTTCATAGATAGTTTTATGCAGTGCTTTCGAATAGTGTGCTTCGAGTCGTAGTCTGCATAATGGACAAGCATGGTAACCCGAAATCTAGAAACTTGAACATTCACCATAACCAGGCCAATCATGCATCGTCCACATAAGTATGCCTTGCAATTGCACGTCTCGTCTTCTTATAGGTCGAGACGTACATGTCACGTACAATAATCCCATCCCATCAAATGCGCAGCTCTTCCACAAGTGGTGCAAGGTAAACATCCATGTTATTTATCTTATACTTATCGGGGACAATAAGAACTAATAATAAATGACCTTTCTTTGTGGCCTACCATGGTGGGATGTTATAATTGACCAAATATATAGACCATGTGCTCCATGAAGAGCTAAGTAAACCAAATGGATTTACTCCATCCATAGCTAGGCCTAGACATATGTTTCGAGGCTTACTAGCAAACTCTGGCCACTTACTATCTATGTGTTTTCAAGCATCAGAGTCAGTAGGCACTTGCATTACACCATCTATGGACCTGCTCTTTGCATGCCATGACATTAACTCAGCTATAAATTTGCATCTAAACATGTTCTTAATTCGTGGAATGATAGGAAAGTGGTGAAGAACCTATAGGGGAATCGGTTCGCCTACAAGATCTTCTCTAAATCTATTTGCTCCACACTTTGGATATATGTGAAGATGCTGATACTTGTTCCGAAAGAGGATGCAATCATTCGGACAAGCATGAGTCTTAGTGTAGTCCATTCCAATGGATTGTAGAAGTGTTTTTTCATCTCCATGTGTTGGAGGCACGTAATTGCCCTCTAGCAGAAATTGATCTTTAAGAAGCCTGTAGTAAACAATTAGAATGATATTAGTAAATAAAGTTATTTTGATACAACTATGAAAGTTTATTTCAAATCCACTTAACTAAACAATTTAGAGACACTAATATCTGACCATCAATAATGCATTGCAGATTCAGCATCGGGAGTGACGCACGTAGTACATATATTTTTTCTCCATTTTTTCTTTATTTTTTTCTTATATAAATTTAATTGAATCATTTGTATGTAAAAACCCTAAAACTATAATCCTAAAGATCTACAACTAAAATATGTAGATTTGTGTATGCATGTGTATACACATGTATATATGTATTATATGTGTATGTGTATGTGTGTATATATGTTATGCATAGGTAAAAACCCTAAAACCCTAATTGTAAAGATGTAGACCTAAAACATGTATATGTGTGTATGCGTATATATATATTTAATTTGATAATAAACATTTAAATTCTACTTTTATATATTTAATTATATATATTTAATTAAGTTATTTAAAACAATAGCTCTTTTTTATTTTTATTATCTATAAAATTATCCTATTTTATATATATATTCATTTATATATTCATATTTTTTCTTTGTTTATTCTTTGTATAGATTTAATTGAATAATATGTATGTAAAAAACCCTAAAACCCTAATCCTAAAGATCTAGACCTAAAATATGTCTATTTGTATATGCATGTGTATATGTATATGTGTATGTGTATGTATGTATATGTATATATATATATATATATATATATATATATATATATATATATATATATATATATATATATATATATATATATATATATATATGTGTGTGTGTGTGTGTGTGTGTGTGTATATAATTTGATAAAAAACCTTACAATCCTATTTTTATATCTTTAATTTATTTATTTAAAACACTAGATCTTTTCATATTTATTTATCTATATATTTATTCTATTTTTAATATATATTTATTTATATATTCATATTTGTTTCTTAATTATGTCTTTATGTTTTCATTATATAAATTCAATTGAATTATATGTATGTAAAAATTCTAAAACTCTAATCTTAAAGATCTAGACCTAAAATATGTATATTTGTGTATGCATGTGTATATACATATACCTATGTATTATATGTGTATGTGTATGTGTGTGTATATGTTATGCATGTGTAAAAACCCTAAAACTCTAATCGTAAAGATCCAGACCTACAACATGTATATGTGTGTATGCATGTGTATATATATGTGGATGTGTATATGTGTGTGTATATATATATATATATATATATATATATATATATATATATATATATATATATATATATATATATATATATATATATATATATATATATATATATATATATATATATATATATATGTGTGTGTGTGTGTGTGTGTGTGTATGTATATTTATTTATATACTCATTTTTTTTTCTTAATTTTTCTCCTTATATAAATTTAATTGAATTATATGTATGTAAAAACCCTGAAACCCTAATCCTAAAGATCTAGAACTAAAATATATATATTTGCGTATGCATGTGTATATACATGTACATATGTATTATATGTGTATGTGTATGTGTGTATATATGTTATGCATGTGTAAAAACCCTTAAACCATAATCATAAAGATCTAGACTTAAAATATGGATATGTGTGTATGCATGTGTGTATATATATATATATATATATATATATATATATATATATATATATATATATATATATATATATATATATATATATATATATATATATATATATATATATATATATATATATATATATATATATAAATATATATATATGTTTGTGTATATATATGTGTATGTGTACATGTATATATATATATATATATATATATATATATATATATATATATATATATATATATATATATATATATATATATATATATATATATATATATATATATATATATATATATATATATATATATATGTGTGTGTGTGTGTGTGTGTATGTATATTGATTTATATATTCAAATTTTTTCTTAATTTTTTCATTATATAAATATCATTGAATTATATGTATGTAAAAGCCCTAAAACCCTAATCCTAAAGATATATACCTAAAATATGTATATTTGTGTATGCATGTGTATATTCATGTACATATGTATTATATGTGTATGTGTATGTGTGTATATATGCTATGCATGTGTAAAAACCCTAAAACCCTAATCGTACAGATCTAGACTCAAAACATGTATATGTGTGTATGCATGTGTATATAAATGTGTATGAATATATATATATGTGTATGTGTATATGTCTATATATATATATGTGTATGTGTATCTATATATATACATATATATATATATATATATATATATATATATATATATATATATATATATATATATATATATATATATATATATATATATATATATATATATATATAATTTGATAAAAAACCTTAAAATCCTATTTTTATATATTTAAATAAATTTATTTAAAACACTAGCTCTTATCACATTTATTTATCGATAAAATGTTCATATTTTATATATATTTTAATTAATATATTCATATTTTTTTCGTAATCTTTCCTTTATTTTTTCTTTATATAAATCTAACTGAATTATATGTATGTAAAAACACTAAAACCCTAATCTTAAAGATCTAGACCTAAAATATGTATATTTGTGTATGCATGTGTATATATATTCGTATGTATGTATATATACATACATATATATATATATATATATATATATATATATATATATATATATATATATATATATATATATATATATATATATATATATATATATATATATATATGTATGTATATATGTGTGTATGTTTGTGTATGTGTATGTGTATATATATTTACTTTGATAAATAACCTTAAAATCCTATTTTTATATATTTAGTTATATGTATTTAATTAATTTATTTAAAACCCTAAAACCTTAATCCTAAAGATCTAGACCCCAAAAAAAACCTTAAAATCCTAGTTTTATATATTTAATTATATATGCTTAATTAAAACATAGTTATTTTTATATTTATTTATCTACACGGAACTTGTATATATGTGTGTATATGTGTGCATGTGTGTATGTATGTGTGTGTGTATCTATGCATGTGTGTATATGTGTATGTGTTTGTATGTATGCATGTGTGTATATGTGTGTGTATGTATGTGTGTGTCTATATGTGTTTGTATGTATGCATATGTGTATTTGTGTGAGTATGTATGCATGTGTGTACATGTGTGTGTGTGTGTGTGCATATGTATGCATGTGTGTGTGTATGTATGCATGTGTGTGTGTATGCATGCATGTGTGTTTATGTGTGTGTATGTGTGCATGCATGTTTGTATATGTGTGTATGTATGCATGCATGTACATGTATGTGAGTGTATGTATGCATGTGTGTATATGTGTGTGTGTATGTATGCATGCGTGTGTATGTATGTGTGTGTATATGTGTGTGTATGTATGCATGTGTGCGCATGTGTGTGTAGGTATGCGTGTGTGTATGCATGCATGTGTGTATATATGTGTGTGTATGTATGCATGCATGTGTGTATATGTGTGTATGTATGCATGTGTGTACATGTGTGTGTGTATGTATGCATGTGTGTATGCATGTGTGTATGCATGCATGTGTGCATATGTGTGTGTATGTATGTATGCATGTGTGTATATGTGTGTGTATGCATGTTTGTACATGTGTGTGGGTATGTAAGCATGTGTGTGTATGCATGCATGTGTGTATATGTGTGTGTATGTATGCATGCATGTGTGTATATGTGTGTATGTATGCATGTTTCTACATGTGTGTGTGGATGTATGCATATGTGTACGTGTGTTTGTGTATGTATGCATGTGTGTACATATGTGTGTATATATGCATGTGTGTACATGTGTTTGTGTATGTGTGTGTGTATGCATGCATGTGTATATATGTGTTTGTGTGTGTATGTATGCATGTGTATGTATGTACGCATGTGTGTGTATGTATGCATGTGTGTTTGTATGTATGCGTGTGCATGTATGTATGCACGTGTGTACATGTGTGTGTATGTATGCATGCATATGTGTATATGTGTGTATGTATGTATGCATATGTATGTGTATGCATGTGTGTATATGTGTATGTGTATATACATGTATGTATGTGTGTGTGTATGTATTTTGATATCTCTCTCTCTTTATCTCTCTCTCTATCTTTCTCTTTTTAATATCTCTTTATCTCTGTATCTATTTTTCTCTCTTTCATCTCTCTTTATTTCTTTCTCTATCTTCCTCTCTATCATCTCTCTTTATCTCTCTCTCTCTCTCTTTCTCTCTCCATCTCTCTCTCTATCAATAGAGAATAAAACAATCACTTATAGGTATGTCCCTCTTTTGGATCCTTGTCGTGAAAGTGTAACGTATGTCGTCTACCGTGGAATTCCAAAGAATCGACGCCAAAAAACTTCTGCAAAATCAAAGAGAAGAAAAATTATAAAACATAAAGCATAGAGAAAGACAAAGGGTAAGAGTATGCACACCACTTACCATGATGCGAGATCTAGAGAGAGAGAGAGAGAGAGAGAGAGAGAGAGAGAGAGAATGTGTGTGTGTAGAGAGAGATCTCTATGTGTGTGTGTGCACAACACAATGCAAGTCACACTTCGGTTCTTGCATGAAAGTTCGACAGAAGCAAGTAGCACTCAGTGTAAAACACGTGCAAAATGTTTATTTTTGTTCTCGGGTTCCAACTTCCCGGTATGTTCAAAACACGACCTTGGTATAGACATCGGTATGGGTGTCAGTATGAGCATTCATAACTTCCAAGAAATTACCGATGCTTATACCGACGCCTATACTGACGGTCATGAAACATACTGAGGAGCTATTTTAAACGGTCATACCAATGGTCAATTGACCGTCGGTATGCTTAATTGTATTTTTCCAACATCTATACCAATGGCGGGAGTGATCGTCAGTATAGGTAGCATTGGTATGCCCCTCATATGTTGTAGTGCTAATGTCTCAGTCTTCGTTGTCATGAAAATTTGATCTCCAAAAAGATAACGGTTCATGGAAACGTGTTGAAAGGACATATAATAAGATGCATAAAAGTACTTGTTTTAGTCGAGATGTTCTTTGATAAATGGGATTTCAATTGCTTCTCAAAAGGTTTGCTTTAGCTTTCTTTGCATAAATTCTGCTATTCAAACTGCCACGAATGGGGGTCCGGAGGGGAATGTTGCATGGCCTAGAAGAGGGCATGCAAAGAGATTTCATCCACGGATTATATTATTCTCATAGGAGGGAAAGGGAAGGGGATGGATGTTCTAGAGAGAGCAGAGATAGCCTTACATCGGAATCAAAGGCATACATTTGTTGAAGAAGGCTAGTATTATAACTTCAAGGGATCTTAATCCCTCTACAAATAATTCCACAGGTTCATTTACAGAATTTTAAAACAAAAGAAGACTGTTGCCAAACAATATTGGCCACTTGGATTGATATGCGTGCACCCTGTAGAAGAGAAGTTAGAAGAAAAACATATGGATTATAAATTGGATGTCCATCTTTAAGCATGGAATGGCTACGCAAAAATGTTATGCGTTAGCTATCGATAACTTCGATTGAGAGTATGAATATAACTCTTCTTCTCTTCATTTCAATCGTCAGGTGGTGTCTTTATGGTCAAGTTTTGTTTGATGTGCTTATTTATGTGAACATGTCCTAGCAAAAAGATTTAGTCCTTAAATTACGGCCTCATGAAATAAATACTATTTAATGGATGACCATTTGTTCACATAGTAACTCGCCTCCACGAAGAATAATGCACTTGAGAATTTGCGTGAGTTCATTGCACAGGTATCACTGGTGGGCAACTCCGCTCTTTCATGAAAAGGTCAAAATGGTAATTAAGAAGCGCATCCACAAATAAGCTGATACATGTCGCACTATGAGTCATTTTGATTTGTGTTGACTTAAGGAACTTGCAACAAATGTTTTTGAGACATTTAAGTATGAAACACTCTTCATGATGAGTCGTTCGTAATAGACAAGAAAATATAAGTGCTATTATCTTTTTCTATTTTTTCATAAAGAAGGTTCGCCCTTGGCCTACTCTGCCATACTTTAGTTAAGGAAAATTAACAAGATACAGGTGAATAGGACTAGTGCCATCGGGGCCCCCCGAATCCCACAAAGCAGGGGCAAAACATGCGGCTCTAGAAAGTGTTGCAAAGGAGGTGAATAACCCTCACATCCATCTTATGCGGGGCACGTTTTGATTTAATCTTGTTGTTTTCAATGAGAAACACTGTGTGATGCCTAAAGAGTGGGGACCACTCGGAGCTGGAGATTCTTTTACCGAGGAGAGAGAGGGACTTCTCAATTGATCACTCTTTAGGAGGGTTTCCAAACTTGTAGGTACAAAGCTCCCTCCAAATCTTTGAGAGGGTTTTCCCTATTATCCCATTCCATAGTGCCATCGAGAAGTCAATCGCTTTCACAAAATATTCCCAAGGGTATGCCAAAGCAGGAGAGACTTGCGGCATGCAAAGAAGATAAAATCCTCAAGTCTGTGGCAATAATGCTTGCACCATGATGGAGCCCCACAAATTTTGGTGGCCTTTAGATTTGTCCAAATACCATAGTGGAAAATTTTCCACATGAGGACCAACTTTTCGATCTCGATGAGGGGATGCCACATTGACATGCACTTCTAATCCCAATGTAACCTTGTGCAGGTCATGCACCACTTCTTGTTAAGCGTGGTATGATAGTCCGCATTTGCCTTGATTTTGGAGATTTTGGACAAGCATATGACATTGTGCCATATAAGGCCCTCATGGCATGTTGGATCATGCCTACTGAGGAGCCGAGTTTTGGACCATTCCCAAGCGAGGCATCTCCTTTGAAGGAGTGTCCATTCTTCATAGTCCACTCTTAATTCAGGGTTTATGTCCTCATAGCTCATCCATTGGCTAGTTTCTTGTATCCACAAGTGTTTCCAATGTTGAAAACCCTCAATCTAGAGCCTCTTAGCATATTGGAGATTCAAGGAAGCCACACCCTTGATGCCCATGACCGAAAAGAAGATTGAGTCATTTTCTCTAGTACCGGCCACCTCTTTCCAATCTTTTGTGATTGTGATTCAGCTAGTTCCAACTCTTCCATAAGGAGCACACAACATTCGAACCCTTCGGGGAAACCTAATTGGGGAGAATAAACGGGCAAGGTGGCCAAAGTCTTTCCAACTAGGGAGGCCCACAATCATTATCATGTTCTTGTTCCTAAAAATGAGCTTGGCACAAGAGGTCTCACAGTTGCACCAAGCCTTGATGATCCATTTTTCCGCCAACTTGTCAGCCATGCCTTCAATATCCCTAATGCCAAAAACCCCACAATCCTTTTGGCTTATCAGATAGCCAATTTAATTTTGGGAGCCCCCTTTCTTTTGTGGTCCCCTATCTAAAGACATTTTCTGCAGATTATTTCAAATTTGCAAAGCTCTTCCTCCTTCCGTCTCAAGCAAGAGAGAAAAATAAATTGTCAAGGAGATGTGGAAGGTTTTAATTACCATGGTGCACCCAACAAGGTTGATTTGTAGGCCCTTCGAATATGCCAACTTGTTTTCTAGTTTGGAGAAAACCCAATTTCATCAAGGCACCAAAGCCCATAGGGATACCAAGTAGGCATAAGACCAGACCTCTAGGGATAACTTGGCAACCTTGGTCAATGAGCGGTTGGGGTTGTGGCCTGAAGATGGCCCTGAAACGAATTTTGGAGTGGTTTATTTTGGAACGAATTTTCAGAGAAAGTATCAACACACCTCAAAAGGTTTCAATGCTATTCATATCATTATGCACAAATGCATTCATGTAATCAGCAAATAAGCTCATGATCATCTCGCCATGTTTGAGCGGAAGAGAGAGGCCTTTAATATGGCCTTATTCCATTTCATGTTCCACTAGATAGCTGAGCCCCTCTATGGCAACAGTGAAAAGTAGAGGGGCCAGCGGGCACGTTTGCCTAATAGAACATTTTAATCTGATATCCTTTGATAACTAACCATCAATATTTATTTGCATCGATGCATTACCCACCAATGTGGCAACCATCTTAGTGAATTTCAACCTACAACCCATGTCTTTAAGAGATTGGAGAACAACGTCCCATTCTAGTCTATCATAGGCTTTGTCGAAATGAGAATGTTTAGAATGACATGATTTTGGGATGAAAACGTTTCATAACCTCTCTCTAAACTTTTTTCATATCATTATTTCTAGTTAAAATTCAGACATGAGAATGAAGGAATTAGAAAAAGTTTGAGGTACATTATCACTTCATCAGAGAGAAGGTATTAACACGTGATATTGATCTTGTTTATGTGAGAATAGGTTGCTGATATTTTCAGCAAAGCACTTGGAGCTCAAAAGTTGAAGAAGTTTTGGGAGATGCTTGGATTACACGATATGGCGCTGAGCTTGAGGGGGAGCATTGAGATATCAAGCTCAACATGTGATGATCCAGGATGAAACGTACTAGTTTTTTGTTTCTCTGACACGTATAGTGGTCATGCGAGTAGATATGAGGGATACTTCATTGAGCTTTATTACATTTATCTACCGAGAGTGATGGCACATTTGTTCCTTGCAAGCTCACTCAGTCGTGGACATTAGGTTTTCCCTTATGTACTGATCTTTATATATTACACTTCTTGTATTCTTGTTTTTTAGGTCATTCTTGTACATTCCTTCTAATATAATGGAAGAAGAAATCCTTCTTCCTTGCCTCAATCTCTATGTGTGCTTCTCCTTGAGAGTGGGAGTGTGTGTGAGCTCTCTTCCTTATCTCCTTCCTCATGACATGACTCTCTGTTTGAGACAAATATTTCGCATAATATGCCCGCATATAATAATGTTGTAGATTTTTTTACTAAGGCTCTATCTCTTGAGAAGTTGAAATATTTTCGCAAATCTTTCGGCTTACACACTAATGACATTGGTTGACACTTCATCATACACGAGTGCCATCCCCTTTTTTAGTGCATTACACCGAAAAGGAAGGTTTTGGTATATTTCAATGGTGATTTGTATGAAAACACTTAGGACTACCGGGTGACTTCTCTTTGTTGTTTATGAGGCTTTTACCTTGAATTTTGTATATTGAATCAATAGTACACTCAATGTTGTGCTCTACGATTGTTCTTCCTACTTTTCGTGTTTGCAGACTTCCCGAGACCTTGAACCCAAACACAAAGAAGTCTTCAAAGTGATGAATTTCTACAAAAGATGTTATTATGTGACACATCTAGGCTACTCAAAACGTCTTATTTTATAGTTTCATTTTCAAATTTTACATTTTCACTTGGAGCAATGTCAAATCCATCTTGTACATTTGTATATGAGCTTCCGATCTCACCAAACACTCCATATGCACTATTCTTACTTGGTGCATGAATAAATTGTAGAATGTATATCTTTCTATTTCAAGGAAACTAAAGATTATATATATATTCTTTTGGATCAAGCTTTGTTCTCTACACATCTAAAAGATCTACCTATTTAGATAAACATATCTTTTTTTTAGCTTTCCGTACATTAAAAACTAGAGTTTCCTTTCTAATATAATATATCATGAATCTACTATTTTTCTGCATATTGTTCCTAAACATAATCCTTACTCTTTTGTTTTCAATAGGGTTGTTCTTCCATTAAAAAAACACCAATTCCTTATGGCCTATGCCTACATGAGATCTACCTTCTAACTTCATGGATTTAAAATTCTTCTAAATTATTACAGAAATATTTTCCATATCTATCTCATCTAAATGTTTGAACTTATTCTCTTTTCTTCTCTTCCACCATAACCTTAAAACGATAAGAATGAAAGAACACTTCATCTTTATCTTTCATGAAGTAAACTCACAACTTTATTTTATAGTTATCTATGATTGCAACGAAAGAGGATGAGCTTCCCATAGATGTAGTGATGATTGATCCAAAAATTTCATCCCTATGTACTAGCTCTAACAGATTCATATTTACATGCTTATTTATTAAATTAATGACCTTAGCTGCCTACCATAAAAAAAAAGTGTTTGAGCTATTTTTGCATTTATCCAATGTTAAAGACCACGAATTCGGTAACATGTAATTTAGACTACATTAGCGTCACCATTTTTCCTTCCTTCTTTGTATGTATGTTAGGGGATTATTGTTTGTACGAAGAGAAATCTAAATTTTCATCATCATCATCTATAATAAGACTTTTCCATTGTATGTATGTTAGGGGATTATTGTTTGTACGAAGAGAAATCTAAATTTTCATCATCATCATCTATAATAAGACTTTTGCATGGAAGTGATGGACAGATAATTTTCCATTTTGAGAGTGCATTCACTTATTGATTATTTCTTCCTATATCTACAATTTGAAAGGACCACTTGAATTTCAAAGGAAGTAATATGGTATTTGTTAATGTCAACCCTTAACTATCTAACTTGCATATAAGGAAGAATCATAGACCTTTTAAAGTTTTGAAAAAGATTGGATATCTTTCTTTTTTTTTGGAATTACCTAAACATTTAAATGTGCAACATCTATTTCATATTAGCTTAAGTTTTGAAATGGTACATGGAAGCTGGTTCCATTGCCACAAGGAAAGAAACCCATAGGCTGCAAATGGTTTTACAAGGTAAAGCATAATTTTGATGGTAGCATATGCAGGTATTAAGCACGATTGGTAGCTAAAGGATATGCATAGACATATCACACTGATTATGAGGAAACATTCAGGCCTCTAGCTAAAATGTATACTATAAGAACACTTGTTGCATTAACTATAACAAAAGGATGGACTTTGCATCAGATGGGTGTGAAGAATGCTTTCTTGCATGCTGAGTTACAGGAAGAAGTATATATGGACCAGCCACAAGGATATGAATATTCAAAGCATCCAAAATTTGCTTGCAGGTTGCAAAAGGCTTTGTATGGGCTGAAGCAAGCCCCTCGTGCATGGCATGCAAGGATTGATGATTACTTAACCAGCATTGGGTTTTCTATGTGTGATGTATATCACTCTCTATATGCAAGGAAGGCAGATGATGGCATCACTATTGTGGCTATTTATATTGATGAATTGATTATAGGTGGTGATAATAAGGAAGCATCAAAGAGCTAAAGCAACTTCTTATGCAGGAATTCGACATGAAAGTTCTTAGTGTGCTTTGCTATTTCTTGGGCATTGAGTTTATACATAGGGAAATAGGTATATGGATGTTGCAAAGGCAATATGCCTTGAATTTGCTACAAAAGTATTGTATGGCTGATTGTAAGCCAGTTTCTATGCCGTTAGATTAGAATGTAAAGTTGGATACTACATCCGATGAAGCATTGGAAAATGCTACTATGTATATGAAAATTGTGGGAAGTCGTATATATCTCATAATTACAAGGCCTGATTTCAGTTATAATGTTGGACTTGAAATTGAGTTCATGTAGGTTCCCAGGAAGCCATATTTGGATGCTTTGAGGTGCACTCTACGTTATGTGGATGCTACTTTGGATTATGCATTGTTTTATGAGGCTAGTGTAGATTTGCAGGTCTATGGATACACCGATGCAGATTGGGCTTGCAGCATTCCAGATAGAAGATCTACTAGTGGTTTTCTATTCTCACTTAGGAGTGCAGTTGTTTTATGGAGCAGCAAAAAGCAACCCAGTGTTGCTTTGTCCACTACAGAGGCTGAGTATAGAGGTGGTGCAATGGCAGCATGTGAGGCATCATGGCTATAAATGCTACTCGCAGATTTACATGTGGAAGTGGGAAAGCCTATAACTATTTATTGTGATAATCTTAGCAACATAGAGTTAGCATGGAATCCTCTTTTCCATGCTAGAACAAAGCATATCGAGGTACATTATCACTTAATCTGAGAGAAGGTATCAGCACCTGATATTGATCTTGTTTATGTGAGAGCAGATGAGTAGGTTGCTGATATTTTCACCAAAGCACTTGGAGCTGAGAAGTTGAAGAAGTTTCACGAGATGCTTGGATTAGAGGATATGGCGTTGAGCTTGAGGGGAAGTGTTCAGATATCAAGCTCAACATGTGATGATCCAGGATTACACGTACTAGTTTTTCATTTCTCTAACATGTATATTGGTCACGCTGGTATATGTGAGGGATACTTCATTGAGCTTTATTAGATTTATCTAACGAGTTATGGCACATTTGTTCCTTGCCAGCTCACTCATTCGCAGACATTAGGTTTTTCCTTATGTACTTATCTTTATATATTTCACTTGTTGTATTCTTGTTTTCTAGGTCATTCTTGTACATTCCTTTTTATGTAATACAAGAAGACGAAGATCCTTCTTCCTTGCCTCAATCCCTATGTGTGCTTCTCCTTGAGAGTGAGAGTGTGTGTGAGCTCTCTTCCTTATCTCCTTCCTCATGACATGACTCTCTGTTTGAGAAAAATATTTGGCATAATATGCCCTAATATAATAATGTATATACCTTTTTACTAAGGCTCTCTCTCTTGAGAAGTTGCAATATTGCAAATATTTTGGTTTACACACTAACAACATTGGTTAACACCATCATACATTAGTGCCATCCCCTTTCTTAGTGCATTACACCAAAAAGGATGTTTTTGGTATATTTCAATGGTGATTTGTATGAAAACACTTAGGACTATTGGGTTACTTCTCTTTGCTCTTTATGAGGCTTTTACCTTGAATTTTGTATATTGAATCAATAGTACACTCACTGTTGTGCTCTGAGATTCTTCTTCCTGCTTTTGTTGTTTGCATACTTCCCTAGTCCTTGAACTCAAACACAGAGAAGTCTTCAAAGTGATGAATTTCTACAAAAGATTTTATTATGTGACACATCTAGGCTACTCAAAACGTCTTTATGAACTTCCGATCTCACCAAACACTCCATATCCACTATTGTTACTTGGTGCATGAATAAATTGCAAAATGTATATCTTTCTATTTAAAGTAAACTAAGAAATATATATATTTTCTTTTGGATCCAGCTTTGTTCTCTACACATCTAAAAGATGTGCCTATTTAAAACATCAAGTTTATCTCATATTCGATAATTCAAGATTCTTAATTATAAACATATCTTATTTTTAGCTTTTCCTACATTAAAAACTAGGGTTTCCTTTCTAATATAATATATCCTCAATCTAATAATGTTTCGCATATTGTTCTTAAACATAAATCCTAAATCTTTTGTTTTCAGTAGGGTTGTTCTTTCATTCAAAAACACCAATTCCTTATGGCCTATGCCTACATGAGATCTACCTACTTACCTCATGGATTTCAAAATCTTATAGATCATTACAGAAATATTTTCCATATCTATCTCATCCAAATGTTTGAGCATATTCTCTATTCTTCTCTTCCACCATAGCCTTAAAACGATAAGAATAAATGAACACTTCATCTTTATCTTTCATGAAGTAAACTCACAACTTTATTCTATAGTCATCTATGATTGCAATGAAAGAGGATGAGCTTCCCATAGATGTAGTGATGATGTGATCCCAAATATTCATCCCTATGTACTAGCTCTAACACGTTTATATTTACTTGCTTATTTAGTAGATTAATGATCTTGGCTGCCTACCAAAGAAAACAAAAAATGTTTGATCTATTTTTGCATTTATCCAATTTTAAAGACCACGAATTTGGTAACATGTAATTTATACTACATTAGCCTCACCATTTTTTCTTCCTTGTTTGTATGTATGTTAGGGGATTATTGTTTGTATGAAGAGAAATCTAAATTTTCATCATCATCATCTATAATAAGACTTTTGGATGTAAGTGATGGACACAAAATTTTCCATTTTGAGAGTGCATTCACTTATTGATTATTTCTTCCTAAATCTACAATTTGAAAGGACCACTTGAATTTCAAAGGAAGTAATATGGTATTTGTTAATGTCAACCCTTAACTATCTAACTTGCATATAAGGGATGAATCATAGACCTTTTATAGTTTTGAAAAAGATTGGATATCTTTCGTTTTTTTTTTTTGGAATTACCTGAACATTTAAATGTCCAGCATCTATTTTATATTAGCTTAATTAATAAATATGTACCTAATTTTGCTCATATTCTGTAGAAAATCTATAAGATGAAAGAGAACCCTTCTTTTGAGGTTTGGGCTGAAATAATATCTGATAGGGAGAACACGATTTGTTTGTTAGAACACATTCCTTCAAAGGGCGGAAGAAGTATAATAAACCTAATGGTAAGGAAATATTTCATTATGGTTAATTTTATACATTGTGCTGAGAATGTTTAGAATGACATGCTTTTGGGATGAAAACGTTTCATAACCTCTCTCTAGACTTTTTTCACATCATGATTTCTAGTTCAAATTCAGGCATAAGAATGAAGGAATTAGAAAAACTGTTGCATGAGAGGAATCTAAGGAATGTATCTCTCTAAACTTTTTTCTTGTGGATCATATGCTTGTTTGGGGCCCAAAAACTAGCATATATGTGTGTGTGTGAGAGAGTGTATGTGTTTGCGTGTGTTTGTTGTAGTTTCTTGTTCTTCTACTTTTGAGAGATGCAGCTAAAGAACACAATACAGCAGTAAAATGTAGGCATCATACTGAAGTTCAAGATGCAATAGTCGGAGATGTGATCATGTGTTGCCTTGATAGCCTGGCTGCTGATGTTTGATTTGGGAATCATTTCGGGATGCATGAGCAGCCTATCATTTTCCGATTCTCAATGTGAATGAAATTATGATTGAGGTTGAGATTGCTCGGGGGTGGTTAGGAAGTTGAGAGTTCATAGTTAAGCTATTCTGCATATGTTTCTGTAATGTGGTTGAGATGAATAAGACACAATTATTTCTCTTTACGCATTATACATTGTCTTTCTTGTTCCGTTTGATTCTCTCTTCTCTGGTCCAAGATTTTCTCTCTTCTATTCTTCTTTTATGACTATGGGATTATGATTGTGGGACTAGGGTTTATGATTGTGGGATCATTACAAGTGATATAAAAGCGCATTCAATACAACCCAACAATGAAGGCTTTGTTAAAAGTAGATTAATGAGTAAGGCGATATTTCTCATAAGTCTTTTGAAGAATTATGTAGAGAGCAAGGGAAAAAGCAACCACACATCTGTTCATGGAGCTCAATGATGACGTTGATTTAGGTGCGGGAACATCTAACATACCAGGAGAAAAACAAAAAACAAATCATGAAAATATGGACTGTGATGATTTTTTAAACTAAGAAGTGAAGAAGGAAAAATTGAATGACCTGATGGTGAGAAGAAGTGTGGGGAATTAGATTCTTTTCTCTTTATTCATCAGTTCATTGAAAAGTTGAAAGCAAAACTAGGGATCCTACATCTCTGTGGCATTGCTAAGCGTTAGTGGAAGTCGTATATGACACATTCTTCTCTAATTATATGGAAAGAATTGATATGAAAAGTTGAAAGCAAAGCTGGGAATCTTACATCTCTGTGGCTCTTCCCAAGGGACCCGATTGGTCTTTCGCCCTTTTTTGAAACCACAGTCGCGTGCGAGTCCATCACTTCAGCGCGAGTTGTCGAGCGAATGACAAGCACTTATGGCGGTCAAATAGTTGGGCGGAGGAAAGTTTCCCTGTACGCGATATTAAATGATCAGCAATCGACCATCAATCAACTACAGTCTACAAGGTTGCTCTGTGGGACTTTCACTTCATTTGTCCTTTTCTTTTGATTTTATTTAATACAAGCTCGGAGAGTTGGCTAAGTCCCAGCTTTTATGGCTCTTTCAAGTCCTTCTTTATTGATCGTATACTATGGAAGCTCTGTCCTGTTTAAATCCTTGAAAGAGACATTGATATTTACAGTTCTTCCAATATAATTGTCACGATGATTAGATTCAATAAGAAACTCTTATTGCAACGCGTACATGTATGTAAGCCGACACTCGACAAGTCCAGAAACAGACGTAATCGAATTGTTGCCTTGCCGGCCATCAATCTACTCAGCCTTTGAATTGCATGTACTTGTCTTTTATTGTTCTCTTCATGGGTTTGTTTCCCTATTTTCATCAACATGTGTTTATCTGAATTGCTCTCTTACATTAGATACATGCACTCTACTCCACTCTTTAGTCGATCCTCATGGATTCCCATATCCTCGAATACGTCACCTAGCTTGAAGATCAAATCAGGGTCTACACTCTTAGTGAGAAGCTCTACTCTTTCATGTTCCAAAGGCACCTAATCTCTATGGCTCAATTGTTCAAATCACTCTTCAAAGTTTGGAAGTAGATGAATCACCCCAAGGACTTCATTTCCGTTGGGGACTGAAGAGAATGATCTTGAAAGGACGTTTGCGCATAATGTTTGTTTCTCATTATTTCCGTTGGTTCTACTTGTGCCACTTTTTGTGCCACTCTTGCAAATGGTTTCCAATGCATGTATAGTTTAGGTATAGTACACTCTACCTTGCACTACATGTGACCTCCATTTCTTGCTTCTCACGACCATCAGTATAACCTTATGCAGTCTACTCCAATCCTCATGGATCGCCATATTCTCTAATACATCACCTAGCTTGAAGGTCAAATCAGGGTCCACACTCTTAATTAGAAGCTCTAGTTTTTCATGCTCCAAAGACATCTCATCTCGATGACTCAATTGTTCAAATCACTCTTCAAAGTTTGGAAGTAGATGAATCACCCCATGGACTTTATTTGAAGTAGCCATCCACTCTCTAAATGCATGTTTTGTGGGCACGACTATGTCCTCTAGGTAATACTCTTCTGTAAGTAGATTCTTAAATTTACTCCATATTTGGCATCACTCTTGAAAGGTATGAATGCTAGGTTTGACACTGTGAACAAGACACACCATAGATGTCCAATTTAGAGTCATAGACTCGCATCACCTCAGCAGTATTTGGAGCTGACCTCTAGGATTGAGCAAACACTTGAAGTAGGGTGCTCAAGGCTCTCACATCTAACCTTAACGCCTCCAGAATCGTCAACTCTTGGTCACGATGAGAGTCTGAATCAAAATTAACACTCAAGCTGTCAACCTCTCATCCCCAAGTCTCCCACTTTGATGCTCAAGTCAAGGTCATCACAAGGTCAACTTTGAAGTTATCTCAAAATCAACTCAAATTGAAAGAAGAGGAATAAAATCGTCATAGGACAAACGTTTACACATGGGGAGGCGAAAGGGAAATGCAATGCAACGGCATTGCTAATGGATTTTCCCAATATGCAGATGTGAATAAAGAGAGTAGAATTTCCATTTCTCCCTCTTTCTTTCTATCCCTGCACTTCCCTTGCAAGCTTCTAACGTGGAAACTTTTGACGATCGTGATTGCACTTCAGGTAAGGCGGATCCTTTGCACAAGAATGTTCATATTCTTTAGAGAGCAGCATATAATTACCCTTGCCGTTGGCAAAGTCCAACAGAGGTGGAAATAACTTAAGTCTTTTCTCTAAACTTTAAGGACACCTAACAAGTGGTGTGGAAATAATAGAACTTGTGTTTTCTTGTCTATTATGCATGAATCATCATGAAAAGTGTTTCAAACTCTGATGTGTCTCAGAAAGCATTGTTTGCAAGTTCCTTAAGTCAATACAAATCAACATGACTCATACTGCGACATTTATTAGCTAATTTATTAGCTAGTCTATGGATGCGCTACTTAATAACCATTTTGACCTGCATGGCTTTTCATGAAAGGGGAGAGCTACCCACCAGCGATACCAAATTCTTCGTTAAGGCGAGTTACTATGTGAACAAATAGTCATCCATTAAATAGTAATTATTTCATGAGACCGTAATTTAAGGAGTAAATCGTTTTGCTAAGCCATGTTCACATAAATAAGCACATCAAACAAAACTTTATTCACATCATAAAGAGACCAATTGACGATTGAAACGAAGAGAAGAGTTATAACCATACTCTCAATCGAAGTTATCAATAGTTGATATCTACTTGAAGCAGATCACTGCGCACCTCGTAGTTAACGCATAACATTTTTGCGTAGCTATACCAATCTTAAAGATGGACATCCAATTTATAGTCCATAGGCTTTTCTTCTAACTTCTCTTCTACACGGTGCACATATATCAATCCAAGTGGCCAACATTGTTTGGCAACAATCTTCGTTTGTTTTAAATTTCTGTAAATGAACTTGCGGAATTGTTTGTCGAGGGATTAAGATCCCTTGAAGAATATAATCCGTGGATAAAATCTCTTTGCGTGCCCTCTTCTAGGCCGTGCAGCTTTCCCCTTCGGACCCCCATTCGTGGCAATTAAAATAGCAGAATCTATGCAAATAAAACTAAAGCAAGAACTACCTTTTGAGAAGCCATTGAAAACCCACTTAGCAAAGAACATATTGACCAAAACAAGTAACTTTTTATGCATCTTATTATATATCTTCTTTCAACACGTTTCCTGAACCATTCTCTTCGTGGAGATCAAATGTTCATGACAACGCAGACTCAGATATTTGGTACACATAAACTAGAAGAGATATGGTGTCGTTCTAGTGTAAGCTCACTAAAAAGAAACAACTTTTATAAGTTGAACATGTCTAACATAGTACACTAGATACATAGGGGGTAGATACACTAGATAAAGAGGATGTTTAAAGAGAAAGAAACACCTTTTATAAGTTGAACATGTCTAACATAGTACACTAGATACATAGGGGGTAGTGCAAGAAGCTTTGTGTACTGTGTACATGATGGAGATGATAACAATGAAGGCTTGCTCGCATGATGATGAGCCGTTCTGCATTCTGTGTGCATTCTGTGTACTGTACATGATGGAAATGATAACTATGAAGGCTTGCTCACATGGTGATGAGCTGTCCGCAAAGGAGATCAAAGAATATTGATGTAAGCCATATTGTGCTCATCGCAATATTGTGTAAGTAGACAAACTATGAAGGCTTGCTCACATGGTGATGAGCTGTCCGCAAAGGAGATCAAAGAATATTGATGTAAGCCAAATTGTGCTCATCGCAATATTGATGTAAGCCATATTGTGCTCATCGCAATATTGTGTAATATATAGTTTTGAAAATTTGCATTATATATGTTGAAAGTATTCACATGACTTTCTATTACAATGCGCGATTACAATGCGTGAGTTTTGACACATTTGCAGATATGTATGTATGTATGTATGTATGTATATATATATATATATATATATATATATATATATATATATATATATATATATATATATGCTGAAGCATGGTTTTCTGAGATACTCAAGTATGGTTTTATTTGTACGAGATCCCATGCTTTGAGGACATGCATTGAAGTATATTTTGATCTTACTCTTAGTTATTGCATATAACTGTATTGCAGACATGCTACACTAAGAGAGATAATGGGACACTTTCTGCGCTTGAATCATGTATTTGCTTGAAGTGATTTGCTGGTGTAGATCCCAATGGTAAAAAGGATGGGATTATATATGAACACACATACATGACGGCTTCACTTGATAGCTAATGAAGTTAAATGTATAGATTTGGACTGGATGGTTAATGTTGATAAAGGACATATGTTTATATATGATTGATGTGACAGATTCATATGCAGGATATAAAAGGTAAAAGGCAACTTGCTAAAGAACAAACTTACATATGGGCAGACGTGATTTCGTATGCAGAATATATTGATAAGTTAACATATCATTTTATTGATGCGGAGGATTTCTATGCAATGATATAAAGTCAAGAGAATAACTATTATGAACAACTGTTATAAGATGTTTTTGATATGTGCAGATGCAGGTTCATATGCACGAGCAGAGAACAATTGTTTTGAACAACTGTTAAAAGTTGATTTGGATATGTGCAGATGCAGGTTCATATGCAGAGATGATATAAATGAGCATGTTCGTAAGCTTGCATGTTTTTGAGCAGATATTTGTTGGAGAACATATGCCTTGTTAATGGAGATATGAACAGGTGACATTATTCATGATATGATTCTCAGAAATATATTTATATATAAACACGTGGATCTAATTGAGATGTGTTCTGAATAGTCAGCAGTGTTACTCTTTGATAAACAAGGTCATTGACTCGTATATATGCAGGGATTGAATGAAATGTGTTGTGATGCAAATAGTCATAATTCCTTTTCTATGATACAAAAGGAGCATATAATAGGCATTGTCTTTTATGCAGGGTAAATGAAAGAAGGTGATACTATATGAAATCCCGGGAACAATAGGCATTGTTTTCTATGTAGGGTAAATGAAGGGAGTCAAAAACTCCTACATGTCCTTGTTACTTAGTTGAAGTCTGTAATGTAAGAAATGAGCTGAATGGGATACTGGACATGCTGAATGTAAGCAATTGTATAAAGAAAATATTAGCAAAAGATAAGTGCATTATTATATGCATGATGGTCTATTGAGAATTGCTTTATGTATGAATCTTTTGGAATAAAGCTATGCTAATAGATGCATTAAAGTTGTGGCTCACTACTAAGATACAAAAGGGGACTACAAAGAATAAAATCGATTAAGGTTCTCGCTTCGATCTCGTGGGTAATCAGCCCATCACTTTCCGCATGTGCTATTGGTATTGCAACTACCAACAATGGTATCAGAGCCTTCCATAGCTCCTCTTGGCCTTTATTAGCTTGTGTTATTATTGAAGATTTATTGTAATTCCATTGTAATTATTCACTTGAGTAAATCACCTTATATTTGTTCAATGCTACTTCAAGTTTTGAATGGAAGATCTAGCATCAAAGAAGGCTATCATCATCAAGCTAAGAAGGAAGAACCAAAATGAAGAAGTACCAATTCTCGAAAGGCATAAGCTAAGTTCATCAACTGAAAGCAAACCTTTACTTGATCTTGAAAGAAGGAAGATTTTTCTTTTGACCGAAAATTCTTAAGCTCAAATGACTAAAATCAGGCTATTCATATATGAAGTTAGTCATATCTGTAAACTTTTGACCTTGTGGTCATCCCTTGGGAAATGACTACGGGAGTTAAATGTTAGCTGTCTACAATTTTGCTTTGCTTAAATCCTGTGACACTTCATTTCTATAATAAAGTAGTGTCTTCGATGTTTACGCGACTCATTGATTTTATGGAAAGGACCGAAAACAAACTAAATCAATGAATGTAGCCTTGTTGGATAATTTTTAGGATTTGAAATTTCTCCTAATTATTTCAATGAAGATCATTGTTAGCTCAATCAAAACCAAGTGTTAAATATACATATGTTTAGGGCTAAAGCTTTTCCATTGAAGGGAAAAAGGAAAAAGTAGTCCAAGAATTACATAAGGTTTTCCTCTTACTACCTACTTCTCCCTCCTTGTTATAGAACATCGTGACATACCTGGTGAACCCGATGTGAAAGGAGGGGGTGAGTAAATCATAGTGCTAGTGAACTCAAGAACCAATTTAGCAAACGAAATTCGAGCGATTTAGCACTTAAGACATGGAAGATCTTCTATCTCAGTTCGTATGCTTTCAAGAAGATTGCCGTCAAAAAGCTATCTAGACGCTTAATGATCGATTAATCAAGTGGTGCGGATTTTTCAATGGAAAGAATATATCTTGATTCTGTAAAGAGTATGAGCTTGAGTCAAAATACTTAGGTGTCGGCTTAGGTCCGATGACGGAGAAAGAATTATGTGAAAACTTTCTCTATGTGTTAGGATATGACATGTGAGACCAAATAATGCAAATAAATCAAACGACATGGTCTCAATATAAAGCGATATTCCTCAGGTAGTTTATGCTAGAGGACCTTGATAAAGTGTCTCGTAGATCTTTCCTGAGGTGGGTTCATATGCCCAAAGATCAACCGATCCTAGAAATTAAAAAAGAGTTCGAGAAACAATTCGATGATATGTCCGAATATGATCAACGATGTGTAATGCATGAGAGGGTGTTCTTATTCCTACAAGCAATAGATGTTAGAGCCCGAGAGGAACTAATTTCATTTTTGTGAGACCTCGATTCCGAGTCGGGACTCACAAAAGATTGAACACTCGTTCATGATGCTATAATAAGATATGTTAGAAAGCAGCCGATGTTTGAGAAATTTCAAAATGATTGGAAATTGTATCTTCATCTAGATATGGCCGATCTACATTTTTCCTGCTTGCCAAATTTTGAGAACAATGTGAAAATTCAAAAAACTTAGAAAATCCGGTTGAAAAAGAAAGAAGTATGACTGAAACCCACATATATAATCATATCGAGGTTCGTCAAGAAGAACCAATAATAATAAATGATACAAACCCTAAAACTTTAAGATGTAATCCCGCACCCCTCCGCCATAGCCCCCCCCACCTAGCTACCCACTAGCCCCCCCTCCCCCCCCGCTGCTCCCCTCCCCCGCCATCCGCCCTCCGCCCCCTCACCCCGCACCCGCCCTCCGCCCACCGCTGCCCGCACCCCCCCTCACCCCGCACCCCTCCACCCGCCATCCCTCCCACTCCGCCTCCCGCCCTCTTCTCCTCCACCCGCCTCCCCCTCTCCGCCCCCGCCCTCCGCCCTCCGCTGCCCGCACCCCTCCTCACCCCGCACCCCTCCGCCATAGCCCCCCCCCCACCTAGCTACCCACTAGCCCCCCCCCCCCCACCTAGCTACCCACTAGCCCCCCCCCCGCTGCTTCCCTCCCCCGCCATCCGCCCTCCGCCCCCTCACCCCGCACCCGCCCTCCGCCCACCGCTGCCCGCACCCCCCCTCACCCCGCACCCCTCCACCTGCCATCCCTCCCACTCCGCCTCCCGCCCTCTTCTCCTCCACCCGCCTCCCCCTCTCCGCCCCCGCCCTCCGCCCTCCGCTGCCCGCACCCCTCCTCACCCCGCACCCCTCCGCCATAACCCCCCCACCTAGCTACCCACTAGCCACTCCCCTCCCCCGCCATCCGCCCTCCGTCCCCTCACCCCGCACCCGCCCTCCGCCCTCCGCTGCCCGCACCCCTCCTCCTCACCCCCACTCCGCCCCCGCCCCTCCTCTCCTCCACCCGCGATCCCTCGAATGGAGGACAATGAACTTACTTGTACGATAGAGGATAAACCACTAATTGGAGTTCTAGAGAGTGATATGTATGTAGATGACGCGACACTCCATGAAGAGGGATATGAGAATGATCATGAGAAGGATGAAAATAATTCATCGATTGCTCATTCATACAGTGATATGTAAGCCAATTACAATGGTGCTGAGTTGAGGTCCTATGAGGATGAGATTGAGCATGAAATGTCAAATGAAGCACTCATAGAAATGCATGACAAATCTAATGAAGAATCTGTACTAAGTGAGGGTGAGTATGAAAAGATTGAAATCTATGACTCCATTGAAGAGGCTAGATTTAGCCACTATGAATCGTATGAAGAATCAATTTATTCAACTCTAGTTGTACAAGGATTTGCATGTGAGGATGCACTTGAACAAGAGTCAATGATTGACGAGATGGATGAAGAATGTGGTTTAAGCATATCCTCTGAAGAGAATAGGCAAGACAAAACTGAAGTAAGCATAGAACACTATAGCGAGCTTTTGAACGAAAAATTCAATTGACATCGAACGACATCCAAAGCCCTAAAAAGGTTTTTGAGAATGAATATAAAGTCTATAAAGATTCTTACATATTGAAGGGGGAGTCTAGTGATTCAGATGAACATGATTATCTTAATTTTGATGACATTGAATCGCTCCATGAGGAAGAGTGAGTGGATTTGGAAAGTGATGATGATGGAGAGTTCCTGGAAAGGTTGGAGAAAGAAGCAGACTTCATAATTTCTGGAACTCAATCAGAAAGGAATGATTTTACCATGGGGAATAAAGATGATTGTGTTTTGATGTGCGAGTATGATGAACATTTCCATTTGAAGTGGCATTCAAATGATTCTATTCAAAAACCTCATCATAACGATGATGGAAACATGATAGAAGATAATGAAAGGGATAAATTTCTTATAAATGATCTCAAGCATGAAATAAAAGAAAACACATGCTTGCAAGAAAATTTCAATTATGAATCAAACATATGAAAATTTCAAACTTCATATACATGTGTTCTTGACTCTGCATATGGTGAACTTGAAAGAATCATAAATAAGAATACTTATGCTCAGATAATTGAAACATGGATGTCCAAATTCCCTGAGAATTATAGAAACCAAACAACTCGCCAAGTGATCGACAAGCAAATAAGGTGGCTTGCGTACAAATCTACTGTATTTATGTATGCAACCTTGATCGATGAAATTCAAAGATGGCTTGTTTTGAAGCACAGCTTCTTTGGTGAGCATGTATCAGAGAAGGTGGGGTTGAAGGGAGAGTCTCGTTTAATAAAACTCCATAAATCTTCAAAATATTTTTGTAAATATAAATGTATATAACTGATGTTTTTTGGTTTGATTTTAAGAAAGAAACATGAAATCTAGATCAACAATTAAAGATTGATGACTAAAAATGAAGAAACAAAGATGATCGAGAATGCAGATCCAAAAGGCATTTCGACACTACAAAGGTGAAATGTTTTTGGTTTAAATTTTCTTTTGCTCTTGTACATGTGTATATAAAAAGACTACACGATTAAGCATATAATGCATAAAGAAATGCATAAATAATAAGAAAATTAAGTAGACCAAAAATCTCGTACCACTAATAAGATTACATGTGATGTATAAGGACTGAGATTATATGAGTAAGATTAGAGGACGGACTAGAACTTTGGGGACAAGACCTAGGGAAGTGAAAGGAAGACCTAAACTAAGAATCTGTATATACTAGTGTTTATGAGCACTTGATGAGTGAGACACTTCGACTTCTGCTCTTGATCTCTCATCTAATCGGACCTTCAGACAGATTATGTCTTGAGAAAAGAATTCTTATACTAGCCAGCTATCTATGTGTATGTGTATGTGTTGTTGGGCGCTGCGATGAGCTAGTAGGCAGGTGGAACTACCCTGGTCGGGCGATCAGGGCCATGAGCTGACGCTAGTTGTGTCGTATGGCCTGACCTACATGTTGTTACACACTCATACGGGTTGATAGGCAGGTGGTGTCACTCTGACTGGGTGGTCAGAGCCACGAGCTGACGTTGATTTCGTATGAGGCTGACATTGTGCATCGTGTGCTGTCGGCGCAAAAGGGACGGCCGGTGGATCAGGGTGACCGCCAGAAATTACGGCGCAGGCAGGATGCTTAGAGCAAGCTCAGGTATAGTGGACACTCAAAGAACTTAATAGTTGTACATTCGCAAATCAATTTATCATGTCCTTAAGAACTTTGAAATCAAATGAGTCATTACTCAAACAATATCATCATTCATTATTTCATTCACACATAGGCAAGCTCTTTCTATGAAATTTGATATGTCACAACATCCATTTCAAATAAAATTTCGTTGATATGAAACATACATCTTTTGATTAATTGTTCAAGAAGTTACGGTCGTTCTTTTAGAATACTTCAAGAGAATTGACAAATCTTCAAGAGTGTGATTTTAGTTGAAATTTTCTTTGTTCAATTCACATAGCATTATGTATGCTCTCGCAAAGAGATGAAAAGTACTTTCTTTAACATGTGACGCATTACATAAAGCAACATGAATCCTTTAAGATTGAAAATCAAGTGATCAAGGGAAATCAACTTTAAACATTTACATTATCAATCTTTTACAATTCGAGCACTATCTTATTAATTTAAATCAAACATATCAGTTAACATAACTAAATTAAAGTAGAGCTTAGATTATACTGAGCATCAAATCCCTATCATAAGTAACCCGATATTATATCAATATATGAAAGCAAGTGATTTCATTCCTTCACCGTATGCAATTTTGATAAATATCGGTGTAAACCAAAGGAGATATTACTATCGGATAGTTACAATATTGAAATCACCCGCGAGCTGTTAAGCAACGAAATAAGAAAACTATTAGCGCACATCATATCAAACAACGAAGTTGATCATCAGATACTGTTTGTTTTGTCTAATTCTAATTCTCGTCCAATTAACTTTGGTGGAATTCCATATTTGCAATGACTTAAGAAGGACATCAAAGTTTAATCAACAGAAATTGTTGCGCAACAAACGTTATAGAAATTATCCAATATTAACCAATCATTGCAAATAATTTTGTACTCGAAAGGGCATTGGACTACTTTCATGCACTAGAGAGATGGTATGTGTCGATTCTCAGATTATGAGAAGCTTATCAACGAAGTATTAAGATAATCGATCAATTTTTGTTTTACCAAAACATGAATCGCACAATTTATAAAGTAATCCTTACAGTGGCGTTACTTACATGATGCATCCAAAATGCAGCATTCATGATGCATCCAGAATGCAGCATTCATGATGCATCCAGAATGCAGCATTCATGAAAACATGGCACAATTTGTTTAATAACTTCAGCATAAGATAATTGAAGTACTGTTGTCAAATGAAGAAGTCCATCCATATAGAGCGCTGGTCAAGGCTCGTGGGTATTTCGATCAGAGTATAACATCACGATTTTATACAAGTTTTATCAACGATGGAATTGTCAGAACTAAGAGTTTAGGTGAGTGATCATAAGGAAGTGAAGATGGAATGGAAATGTTCAGCGCAAAAACATAATCTAAATAGAATAAAGATCTTCGCATCACCTGTACTAAAATCGAAGGCTAACCTTTGATTTATAGAAGATGGATAATGTCGTCCATTAAAAACAGCATAGATATCATGAGGATCTCCGCAAAGAAGAACAGAAGAAGTATGATCAAAATCAAATTATGAATCAAAACGGAGCTGATAGAGAAGGTGAGATGGAGAGTCAGAAGCGATGGTGAGATCAGAACATACATGTATTAAGTAGAGCATCACAAACACAAGACATCACAAAGTCTCAAAAAACGATTGATCAAGCACCGCTAAATTAATCAATAACTGTATCCTGTTTTATTGTCTCTAAAGTTTATGCTAATCAGCCCTTTTATCCTACTTGTCTAAATTATTGCATTGAACAACAATGCTCTTTGAATTATATCGTGGATCTCCATTCATCATCTATCACATCGACTATCAATAGAACATATGAAAATTGTACGCAAAATTATAGTTTACCTGTTAAAAATCAACAGTATAACTGTTCAATCTAGTTGCTGTAGAAATCTCCTTTGTGGTATACATTGGAGGTTGCATCCTGTCAGATCACTGTTGTCGTCACCTCTAACCATTACCAGGAAGAGAATGCATGTATTGCCCTCCTCCCTCTCAGAACAGCAGCGCGCTCCTCTTCAGAATCTTCGCCTTTATGCAATCAAGAAATTTTGCACGTTGAAGTCTTTGGATGATATCAGTGACATGTGCAGCTTGAGGATTGGAAAAAAACCGATGTCCAAAAAGAAACCAAAAGTTTTGTCGCCCTTTCCTTCTGTCTGAAGAGTCCAAATTGGTCTCCTCGCTCCTCCGATATACAATTAGGCCTCTCCTTTTCTGAATCCATCCTCTTCCTCTATCAATGCACACTGTACCTTCCTTTCAAGCCCTTTGAGGGTATCACCTATGGGCATGATCACCCTGTCTCTCGGAAAGTATGCTTTGTCCAAAAATAATCCGCGAGAGAGCCCAACTCGATGTCCTTCCACCCTTGTCTGCATGCGCAGCCACTTAACTACTCATTTCCCATGCAAGTTTTAGGTGGACTTCCTCGAAACCTTCAGTCTATTTTGTACATATTCCATCAATTCACCCGATTTTCCCATCATTTTCACTCTCTTCTATTGATCACTTAACTCTTCACTTGCTCCTTGTGTGATTGCCAAAATAAAACATATTTGATGGAGCTTTCAAATGCTTGACCAATGAGCTTCAAATTTTCTCTGATCTGACAAAACTCCCAATGATTGATAAATCGTCCAAACTTTTGAGCATATTGAAATGAGAAGTAAGCTTCCATAAGGCTTGTGTCATTCGGAAATTTTTCACCCTTTGTCGAATGAATTCTCCCTTGTCCAATTGAACCCTTCAAAACTTATTCCATTAAATCCTAGAAAATGCATTAAGAATTCATTGAGTGTATGAATCCATTCTATCACAAATCAATTTATATCTTCATAAGTTCTTCAACTGATTGGGGAGAGAGATATCTCTCCGACATCCACCCCCACCAAACCTGTGCTTCCTATGGATGCGCCAAACCAAGATCAGAGAAGGCAATATCAAATTCTTTTGAAAATTATTCATGACTCGAATGCAAATAGTCTATAAAAAATGCTTCTATCATTACTAGATCTTTGATAGCAAAGAAAACTTACAAAATTATGTAAGCTTGAATTTCAACCTTTTCGTTCAATGCATGAGTTGGAAAACAGGTTTTAGAAAGAAGCTATGGAAGTCATTCAAATAGTAGTGGTACTAACTCTTCTATTAACCCTTTTCAAAAGTAAAGAATATGTTATATAAGCCTTGTATCCTCATGTCCTAGCCACTTGCCATTAAGATACAAAAAACTAATTCCCCTCTAGCATACATCCGCCTTATATAGCCCGCTTTTCAATTCAGAAGTGATTTCAAGACCACAACTGATTCATTGAAATCATTTGATTTTTCTTTCATCTCTTTATTCATCATAATTTTTCTATTTGTCGTTTTTCCTCTTTTCATATGCAGCAACCATTAATGTACTGCTTTCAATTTTTCTTCGCAATTTTTTTGATGAAGGAGAAAGGCTTAACCCCTAATCAAAGCAAAGGATCTAGAGGTAAGCTAAAGCGGGAACTAGGATCTCTTTAGCTAAATCGGTAAGATTTAAGGAAGTTTACCTATATAAAACAAGCCTACTTCTACTAGGAGTTGCAAGTTAAGGGTTCTCTTATCTATTCATATGACAACCATAGGTCTCTAATCCCTATCTTCTCTTCAAGCACGTTCCTACTTCAGTGTAAATTCTACTTCTCATAATTTTAAGAAGTTTCTTAACCTATCTGAAGAATGTACATATCTTATCATGAAACGCAAGGAAAAACAAAACTTAAAACATTAATTAGGTTTAGAACTGTTTCACCTGATCGACATAGAATTCTTCTTCAACTTCTCTTCAAATTCTTCATAGTATTGACAAACCATCAATTTCATAACGCATCGTCAATTCCTGTAAGTAATCATAACGCAGAAGATACAAAATAAGTAATCTTGATTATCATTTATCTTGCAAATATAAAGTCATATATTCTATCAGATTCATCTTCATCATGTCACAAATTTCATCATATTAAATTCATAGTGGTTATAATTGTCATAAATAATGCATTCTTAATTTTTACAATAGGTTTTTTAACCTATGTAACAAAATTCATAAATTTCACATTAGGTTTTTCAACCTATGTAACGAAGTTCATAAATTTCACATTAGGTTTTTCAACCTATGTAACGAAGTTCATAAATTTCACATTAGGTTTTTCAACCTAAGTAATGCAATCATAAGTTTCACATTAGGTTTTTCAAACTATGTAACGAAGTTCATAAATTTCACATTAGGTTTTTTAACCTATGTAACGCAATCATAAGTTTCACATTAGGTTTTTCAACCTATGTAACAAAGTTCATAATTTTTAGGAAAAATCATAATGTTCATAGTATTTTTAACTTGTATCTTTATAAATGAGCATCATATTTTGATATCAATGAAAAATTCATATCTAGATTATGAAAGTTCCTCTTCCTTATCATATAGTATGTCAATAGAATCACCATCATATTGTATCATATTTTCATGTTCTTCATATTTATCATGATCATATTTATATCATGTATATTTCTTTCTTTTGAAAGTATCCCATCATAATTGTTGTAAACAAAAAACATTTTGTTCAAAATATTCATCATTTCATTATAATAATGTTCTTCATAATTGTTCATCATAATAGATTTCTTCCTATTTGTGAAAGAAACAAAATCATAAGTTCATCATACGTTTAGTAAGATCATTTTGATACTACTATTTATAATTAGAAGGTTTATTATCATATGTTTATCAATAGAAAAACATAAAATATGATCTTTCTCATCATAAGAAAGAAAATCATATTGAGTAGTATATCAGCATAATTGTTATCATCCTATCTCAATGGATAATCATATTTTTATTCTAGAAGAGCGTCTTTGGCATCATAAGTTTACGAAATGACAAGCATATTGATCAAACTTATTTGCAAGCATATTGTGCATATAATCTCAAACATGTTTTAGTTTAATTTGTAATCAACAAACTTTGTATTTTCTTATTTTAGTATTCTTTTGGTTAAGCAAATCATAATGTAAAACTTTATCATAAGCTTTTAACTAGCTTTTCCAAGCATAGAAACTTCATAAAACAAAACAATTTAGGTATATGTTCATCTTCTTTAAGAAAACTGGCATATATGGAGCAAGCAATATCAAAAATTGAAAAGTTTTATCTTCAATAAACAATTCCATCACAATAAAACTATTCTCTTAGATTCTTCTCCTTTTTCTTAACTTTAGATGAGTTTTTGGTATTATTTTCAATCTTCCATATGGGTTCTTGTACCCATTTTCCCATATTCTTGTCATGTTCTAATTGAATTTGAAGATTTTCATCTTCCGATGTTTGTACTATTCTTTTATCATTTTTATTTTGGTCACATTTATTGTCATTTTCTATGACTTTAGGTTCTGTTTTATCCACATGTATGTCTTTATTTCCATCAATTGATTGTTCATTTTCATCATCTTTTATCATTACATCTTCTTCTTTCTTAATCTTTTTCAATGTATCTTGATCCTTAGATGTAGTTTGAATATCAATGTTACTCATAGATTTAGGTTTAAGAAGGTTTTGATCATTGTCCAAGCATTCACTTTTAGTTACAATCTTGGTGTTCATAGAATGTAATTGACATACATTGCTTTTCTCATCATGACTCTTAGGTTTCCATTGTTTTTGAAGTTTGGTTTTAGGACTAAATTTTATTTGGCCAGAGTATTCTCTCATCACTCCTCTACCTAATTTTAATCTCAAAGGTACTTGTGTTTGATAATCACAAATCTTATGGTCATTTGTAATGAGTAAGTGAATTTGACATGCATTATTATAAGCAACACAATCCTCATACATATGACCTTGTTGGTCACACCAAAAGCATCTTAAGGGATATACTTTCCTATTCATAGCCCTATAGGTGAATCTCCTATACTCATTCATATGGGTTTCATTAGGCAACTTTGGAGATAAGCTTTGAGTTTTATGTTCATATTTGCACTTGAATTTAGGGAGTTCATTGACTTGTTTGGTCCAATCATCTATTTGGCTCTTTAAAGTTTTAAAGACTTCTTGTAAAATTCCACACATCACATTATTTGAATTAGAAAATTCACTTAACTTGTCAATTAACAAAAATGCTTCTTTAAATTTGGCTTGATTTGATGAGTTTAGCTTATCCTCTGAATCTTTGACTTGCGCTTCAAGTCCCAAATTTACATTCTTAATGAAGCCCTCCATAGTAGATTTCGTTTTATGTGTGTTTAAATTAACTACTTTCTTTTTACCCATTGATATTTGAGAAAAAATAAGCATTTAGAGGATAGATCAATACCTGCAATATGAATCGAAGAAGAGGCTCAAAAAGTGACTGTGAAAATTTATACAATTTTTAGTAGGATCAAAATCTACTACATCAATTGCTAATGGATGAATGTGCAAACGTTCCTGCTTCTAATATCGATGAGAGGGGTGACGAGATAAGGATCACTACTTGCCTTTCTTCCTGGAGGTGCTCTGATCCAAAGATCGGCCCTCAACACCAAGAAGAGTGCAAGGTTCCAAAGACACAGCCATTGCTCCCACGGATGAAGAAGCTTCTGCAATTCAACGTGTCAATATAATGTATGCAAATGCAAGCAAAAATTAAAAATTTATACCTAAGCTGCAAGGCCATTTCTTCACGTCGGGTTCACCAAATTGTCGGCGCGAAAGCGACGGCCGGTGGATCACGGCGACCGCCTGAAATTACGGTGCATGAAGGCTGCTTAGAGCAAGCTCAAGCATTGTGGACACTCAAAGAACCTATTAGTTGTACATTCGCAAATCAATTTATAATATCCTTAAGAACTTTGAAATCAAATGAGCCAAAGAATATCATCATTCGTTATTTCATTCAGACATAGGCAAGCTCTTTCTATGAAATTTGATATGTCACAACATCCATTTCAAATAAAATTTCGTTGATATGAAACATACATCTTTTGATTAATTGTTCAAGAAGTTACGCTCGTTCTTTTGGAATACTTCAAGAGAATTGACAAATCTTCAAGAGTGTGATTTTAATTGAAATTTTGTTTGTTGAATTCACATAGCATTATGTATCCTTTCGCAAAGAGATGAAAAGTACTTTCTTTAACATGTGACGCATTACATAAAGCAACATGAATCCTTTAAGATCGAAAATCAAGTGATCAAGGGAAATCCACTTTAAACATTTACATTATCAATTTTTTACAATTTGAGCAATATCTTATTAATTTAAATCAAACATCTCAGTTAACATAATTAAATTATAGTAGAGCTTAGATTATACTTAGCATCAAATCCCTATCATAAGTAACCCGATATTAGATCAATATATGAAAGCAAGTGATTTCATTCCTTCACGGTATGCAATTTTGATAAATATCGGTGTAAACCAAAGGAGATATTACTATCGGATAGTTACAATATTGAAATCACCCGCGAGCTCTTAAACAACGAAATAAGAAAACTATTAGCGCACATCATATCAAACAACGAAGTTGATCATCAGATACTGTTTGCTTTATCTAATTCTAATTCTTGTCCAATTAACTAAGAATGAGATCAAAGTTTCATCAACAGAAATTATTGCGCAACGAACGTTATAGGAATTATCTAGAATTAGCCAATCATTGCAAATCATTCTATACTCGAAAGGGCATTGAACTACTTTCATGCACTAGAGAGATGGTATGAGTCGACTCTCAGATTATGAGAAGCTTATCAACGAAGTATTAAGATAATCGATCAATTTTAGTTTTACCAAAACATGAATCGCAGAATTTATAAAGTAATCCTTACAGTGGCGTTACTTACATGATGCATCCAGAATACAGCATTCATGTAAATATGGCACAATTTGTTTAATAGCTTCAGCATAAGATAATTGAAGTACTGTTATCAACTGAAAAAGTCCATCCATATAGAGCGCTTGTCAAGGCTCGTGGGTATTTCGATCAGAGTATAACATCACCATTTTATACAAGTTTTATCATTGATGGAATTGTCAGAACTAAGAGTTCAGGTGAGTGATCATAAGGAAGGAAGTGAAGATGGAATCGAAATGTTCAGCGCAAAAACATAATCTAAATAGAATAAAGATCTTGGCATCACCTGTACTGAAATCGAAGGCTAACCTTTGATTTATAGAAGATGGATAATCGAAATGTTCAATGCAAAAACATAATCTAAATAGAATAAAGATCTTCGCATCACCTGTACTGAAATCAAAGGCTAACCTTTCATTTATAGAAGATGGATAATGTTGTCCATTAAAAACAGCATAGATATCATGAGGATCTCCGCAAAGAAGAACAAAAGAAGTACGATCGAAATCAAATTATCAATCAAAACGGAGCTGATAGAGAAGGTGAGATGGAGAGTCAGAAGGGATGATCAGATCAGAACATACATGTATTAAGTAGAGCATCACAAACACAAGAAATCACAGAGTCTCAGAAAACGATTGATCAAGCACCGATCAATTAATCAGTAATTGTATCCTATTTTATTGTCTCTAAAGTTTATGCTAATCAGCCCTTTTCTCCTACTTGTCTAAATTACCGCGCTGAACAACAACGCTCTTTGAATTATATCGTGAATCTCCTTTCATCATCTATCACATCGACTATCAACAGAACATATGAAAATCGTACGCAAAATTATAGTTTACCTATTAAAAATCAACAGTATAACTCTTCAATCTAGTTGCTGTAGAAATCTCCACTGTGGTATACATTGGAGGCTGCGTCGTATCAGATCACTGTTGTCGTCACCTCTAACCATTACCACGAAGAAAATGCATGTATTGCCCTCATCCCTCTTAGAACAGTAGCGCGCACCTCTTCAGAATCTTCTCCTTTATGCAATCAAGAAATTTTTCACGTTGAAGTCTTTGGATGATATCAACGACATGTGCAGCTTGAGGATCGGAAAAAAACAGATGGCCAGAAAGAAACCGAAAGTGTTGCCGCCCTTTCCTTCTGTCAGAAGAGTCCAAATTGGTCTCCTCGCTCCTCCGATATACAATTAGGCCTCTCCTTTTCTGAATCGATCCTCTTCTTCTATAACTGCGCACTGTACCTTCCTTTCAAGCCCTTTGAGGCTATCACCTATGGGCATGATCACCCTGTCTCTCTGAAAGTATGCTCTATCCAAAAATAATCCCCGAGAGAGCCCTTTCTTTCCAGGGGTCCACGATATATAGATCTACAACTCAACTCAACTCGATGTCCTTCCACCCTTCTCTGGATGCGCAGCCAATTATCTGCTGATTTCCCATGCAAGTTTTCAGTCGACTTCCTCGAAAGCTTCAGTTTGTTCTGTACATATTCCATCAATTCATCCGATTTTCCCATCAGTTTCACTCTCTTCTATTGATCACTTAACTCTTCACTTGCACCTTGTGCGATTGCCAAAATAAAACATATTTGATGGAGCTTTCAAATGCTTGACCAATGAGCTTCAAAATTTTTGTGACCTGACAAAACTCCCAATGATTGATAAATCGTCCAAACTTTTGAGCATATTGAAATGAGAAGTAAGCTTCTATAAGGCTTGTGTCATTCGGAAATTTTTCACCCTTTCTCGAATGAATTCTCCATTGTCCAATTGCACCCCTCAAAACTAATTCCATCAAATCCTAGAAAATGCATTAAGAATTCATTGAGTGTATGAATCCATTCTATCACAAATCAATTTATATCTTCATAAGTTCTTCAACTGATTGGGGAGAGAGAAATCACTCTAACAGTGCTATGTGGGATCGGTACATGGGCGGGCTAAACCTGGCTAGGTGGTGAGGTCCTCGAGTCGCATCCAATTTTGGCATAGGCCGACGTGTATAGAAAAAGAGTAAATAAATAAAAATATGAAGGCTGAGCTGGAACAAAGAATTAAAATAAAGAAAAATAGAATAAAAATAAGAGAAAAATAAGAAAGGCTCTGATGGGGGTCTAGATGATGGGAGATCAATAGGGAAGCCAGAAGGGAGTCTCATAAATCGATTTAGTAAGGACTGGTATATGCAAATGCTTCGGATAGTGTAGTACTCCTTCTTTTCTCCTCTCTCTGTTTGTGTCATGTGCCAGAGGACAGAGCTTTTTAATTTCTCAGATAAAACAGCTTCATCACCGTCGTAACATCGGTTGCCGAGATTGAGAGGAAAATGCTGTGGGCTGCAGCTTCAGGAAGTGTTCAAGTGCTCCTTTCCATTACATGGACATATTTGAGTCTGAGCAGTCGTTGCTTTCATCTTTTCTTTTGTTTTGATACCTATCTCTCTATCCCCTTCTCTCTTTCCCATTTCTCTCTCTTTTTCTCTCTTTCTCTCTCTCTCCCTCTTTCTCTCCCCCTCTCGCTATCTTTATCTTTCTCTCTTGGTCCCTCTCTCTCTCTTTCTTCTCTCTCTCTCTCTCTATTTCTCTCTCTCTTTTGGCCTATCTCTCTCTTTCTCCCTCTCTTTCTCTCTTCCTCCCTCTCTCTCTTCCTCTCTCTCTCTTCCCCGTATTTTTTTTTCTCTCTCTCTCTCTCTCTCTCTCTCTCTCTCTCCTCCCCCCTTCTTCTCTCTCTTCCCCCACCCCCTGCTGCTCCCCTCCCCCGCCATCCGCCCTCCGCCCCCTCACCCCGCACCCGCCCTCCGCCCACCGCTGCCCGCACCCCTTCTCACCCCGCACCCCTCCGCCATAGCCCCCCCCCACCTAGCTACCCACTAGCCCCCCCCCCCCCCCCCCCGCTGCTCCCCTCCCCCGCCATCTGCCCTCCGCCCCCTCACCCCGCACCCGCCCTCCGCCCACCGCTGCCCCCACCCCCCCTCACCCCGCACCCCTCCACCCGCCATCCCTCCCACTCTGCCTCCCGCCCTCTTCTCCTCCACCCGCCTCCCCCTCTCCGCCCCCGCCCTCCGCCCTCCGCTGCCCGCAGTCCCCCTCATCCCGCACCCCTCCGCCATAGCCCCCCCCACCTAGCTACCCACTAGCCCCCTGCCCGCTGCTCCCCTCCCCCGCCATCCGCCCTCCGCCCCCTCACCCCGCACCCGCCCTCCGCCCACCGCTGCCCGCACCCCCCCTCACCCCGCACCCCTCCACCCGCCATCCTTCCCACTCCGCCTCCCGCCCTCTTCTCCTCCACCTGCCTCCCCCTCTTCGCCCCCGCCCTCCGCCCTCCGCTGCCCGCACCCCTCCTCACCCCGCACCCCTCCGCCATAGCCCACCCCCCCCCACCTAGCTACCCACTAGCCCCCCCCACCTAGCTACCCACTAGCCCCCCCCCCCCGCTGCTTCCCTCCCCCGCCATCCGCCCTCCGCCCCCTCACCCCGCACCCGCCCTCCGCCCACCGCTGCCCGCACCCCCCTCACCCCGCACCCCTCCACCCGCCATCCCTCCCACTCCGCCTCCCGCCCTCTTCTCCTCCACCCGCCTCCCCCTCTCCGCCCCCGCCCTCCGCTGCCCGCACCCCTCCTCACCCCGCACCCCTCCGCCATAACCCCCCCACCTAGCTACCCACTAGCCACTCCCCTCCCCCGCCATCCGCCCTCCGTCCCCTCACCCCGCACCCGCCCTCCGCCCTCCGCTGCCCGCACCCCTCCTCCTCACCCCCACCGCACCCCTCCTCCTCACCCCCACTCCGCCCCCGCCCCTCCTCTCCTCCACCCGCCATCCCTTCACTCCCCCCACTCCCCCCCACTCCCTCCTCCCCTCTCCTCCACCCTCCCCTTCCCGCATGCCTCCTCCCCTCTCTCCCCCCACTCCCCCCCCTCTCACCTCCCCGTGGCCCTCCCTACCCCCTCACGCACCCACTCCCACATATGCACCACCACATACATGCACTCACACACACACACTCACACATATACAAACACAAGCATACACTCACACACACCCCTTCACACTCACATACACACAAATGCACACGCACACACTTTCACACATATACACCCACACCCACTCATCCACACATACATAGGCACACACCCACACACACCTCCACCCCCTCAGAACCCACAAGCCTACCTCTGGCCGGGTCTCTGGGAATTACATTGCGATGCTTGCAGTGGGAGCTACTGACACGAACATCAGAAATTTGGAAGGCCCTTCCTGGTGTTCCTCATAGGTTTGAGATTGGCAATGTCTGGATTTGAAGGACCTATCACTAGTTTAAGCATGGATGACTCAAGAATTTGCAATGGATCCGGGGACATGACGGTGAAAATGTGGATCGTGCTAGCCTTACAGAACAGGTCTTTTCTTTGGAGTACAAGAGCTTACTAGAATTGAGGCTACCCCACCTGTCATCCCAATTTCTTGAACTACATAATTGAAGGGCTTCAAATTGCAAAGTAATAAGGTGAAAGGTAATTGTTAAAAATGGAGCTGCCACCAACGAGTCACGGCGACTACCTATTTTTGTGGATCTAATTCAAATCCAGGGAATATTCGACCTACTCCTCTAATTTTAGGTGGTTATCCGGCGCGTGATCAGTGGACGTGAAGATTCGGCAAGGCTCTCTTGGCCTATTGAGGCCTATAAAAACAAGGGATTGTGCTATTTGAGGGTACACGGTACACACTTTTTGGTACGTTTGTGGAGTTACTTTGACGTGCAGAAGTTCTCTCTTGCACTTGGTGGTTTCAAGCCTATTGTAGGAGCTACTCTGTAGTGTGGATACAGAGGGTACGCTTCTCAATGGAGGGCTATGAGCACTATAGTGTAAGAGAGTGTCTTGGATTTTCTTTCTTTTCTGTGAGACACTATTGGTGTTAGGCTCTATCCTCATGAGCAATTCCTTCATCATTTGAATTGATCTATATTTATCCGCATAGAGTACCATGAAGCTCTGAGCATTAGTTTTTGAGCATTTCCTTGACAAATCTTGTAATCATCTGAATCGAATCCAGAAGTGTATGGTCTTCCTTGGTCAATTGTTGTTCATATTTTCTGAAATATGTACTGATTTGTGCAAACCGTGTTATCTACCTGCTCACAGAAGTGTTAAAGGGTATACTTCCCTAAAGAGAACCCCCCTTGAGTAGGCGATGTACTGGATGTGTTAATCTTTAACCTCTACTTTTGTTAAAAGCGGATACCCCAGTACCTCCTGTACAGTTTGGCACGCCCGGCGGGACCTTTGCATTTCTGTGAGAGGTGTTTGCCCTATTGCAATTGCGAATAGGTACATGACCCATACACGAGCAGATAAGGAATCTCTTCGTGTTCGAAGGAGCCTTAACAAATTAGCAATAACCACGGCTAGTGAGTCCACCTCCCCTCTGTCCTCCCTAAATTTGTCTATTGATTTGGGTGCGACACCATTGTCAAAAGAAGGGTATAGGAGAACTCTAGACCTCCTCAAACACCTCAGAAGAGACACCAGTCCAAATGGAGGATCTTTCTCATCTACTCTCCAGATTAAACATCAAATTCCCTACCTTCAAGGGACATGCTTATGAAGATGCTGATGATCATGTGAGGAGATTTATCTCTTTATGCCGTGGACGTGGTCTGCAGAATAGAGAAGATGCAATGTTGGCACTTTTTCCATCCACATTGGAGGGTCTTGCAGATAAATGGTATAGTCAATATGCAGATGGCCATTTCACTACATGGGAGGCTCTGAAGGCGGCTTTCTCACAAACATTCCGACCAAGTGATTCTTCGGAAAGAGCTCTAGATCAGCTAGAGAATTTGAAGCTAAGGCCAGGTGAATCTTTTCATGAACTTCACACTAGAACAAAAGCACTTGTTGCACGTCTGCCACATGCTCCAGGTGACTTTTTGGTTAAAAAGTGGATAGAGAAGGCTCTGCCCAGGTCATCTCAGCAGAAGCTTCGTGAATCTCTTAGATTGGATGCGACCCTCAATGATTTTGTTGCAGCTGCATCACGCATTGAAGAAGCAAGGCAACATTTTGAAGGAGATACACAACCAAAGTATGCTGCAGATCTGGATCCTATTGAGCAACTGAGAAGGGAATTGGAAGCATTGAAGATGCAACAAAATCAACAAGAAGAGAAGGTCTTGCCACCACTGCGTCGAATTGATGATGAAGTGGCCCAACTTCGTCGAGAGTTAGAAGATTTGAAGACCACTCAGGATATAAGGAGACAAATTTGGTGTACAAACTGTAACAACAATGGACATTCCAATGCTAATTGCCCTATTAAGGTAAGCTGTCAATTTTGTGGAAAAGATGGTCATGAAGCCAGAGATTGTTACTACCTCAAGGGTACACAGCAGAGAGGTAACCCTCAAAATTTGGATTCATATTATGCTAGTACTTCAAATACATCTAATAGAGAAGAGGATAGGCCTGCAAAGCCTAGATATAATAGACCCTTGATGTGCTATCGTTGTGGTGAGTATGGCCACATGCAAAATCGGTGTTCCCTCCCTAAAGATGCACCTCCTTGTCAACATTGTCCAGAGGCCAAGGATCATTATACTAAAGATTGCCCAAGAGGTCGTCCTGCTCCAATCCACATGATTGCAGTCTCTGCACATGAAGAAGTGAAAACCACTCAGACTTATGCTGTCTCATCCTCTACTATGCCCATAATGACTAGAGCTAGGCAAGCAGCTGTAACCCAGAGAGATGAACAACAAGGATTTCAGGATAAAGAGGAGGAAAAGAAGTCTGGATGGAAGGATCAAGTAGAAATTGAAGGAGCTTATGATAAGATGACTACTTCTCTAAGGGGCCAACCAACACGTCTACAAGAAAATACTCAGGAGGTAAACATTGAACAGATCTTGAAAGGTATTCATCATAAGGTTAGTCTATATGAGCTTATAAGGATGGATTCAAAAATAAGAAGTGACTTATTGAAGATTATACACTCTGCTCACTTGGTCCAATCACCTAGTATAGATGGTTTTATGGTTGATTTTCCTCCTGCACCCTTAGCTGACTACCAAAGTTCAAGATTATCTGTTTGTATAAAGGATGAAGCTCTCACAGGTGTGATCATAGATGGAGGCTCTGGTATCAATTTAATGCCAGATTTTACAATGAAGAAGCTGAAATTGAACCCCACCAAGTTGGCACCATTCACGGTTACATTGGCAGATCAACATCGGGTTGCGCCACTTGGCATTATTGAAAAGGTATTGATGGTAGTACAGGGTTGCCACTTTGTGTTGGATTTTGTTGTTATTGCACTTCCACAGGAGACTTCTTACCCTCTACTCCTGGGGAGACCTTGGCTGAGACAAGCAAAAGCTTTGCAAGATTGGGGGAAAAATAAACTATGGATTTCAACAAGCACCAATAGCCAACTGCAACTACACTTGGAAGAAGGATTTGATTCAGGAAAAACCACTGGATATACTATGGATACTCAGGTAATGCCCTCTTTACCCCAAGAAGAGGATACATTGTTAAACTGGATGATGGGAAGTGCAGAGTGTTGCACAGTGGAGATTAATGGAATTGAGGAAGAAGTTGCAGATAAGGTAATTACAGGAAAGGGCAATGAAGACCACAAGGTGTTGGAGAATGAGCAATTGCAGACAAGCACAAGCCTTGAGGAAGCAACCCAGATAAAAGTATCAGAGGTAGAAGATTTTGAACCTAAGGGCAGAGAAGATCTTCCTTTCTCAGATATACCTCAAGGATGGATGGAAGAACATGTTGCAGAATATAAATTAAACTCCACTCCTGCATATAGTGGAGATGATTTATCAAACAAGGCCAGTCCTGAAACATTGGTTCAAGAAGTAAATTTAGGGGATGAAGAGAACCCTCAAGTAGTCCATTTGGCATCCTGGTTGTGGCATTATCCTAATTTACTACAGAAGGTAACTTCTTTGCTCTTTACTTACAAAAGTGTCTTCGCGTGGTCCTACAAAGATCTAACAGGAATACCAGAAGAGCTTGGATTACATCAGATACCCTTGGTTGAGGGAGCTGCGCCTGTAAGAAGTAGGCCATATCGACTCAATCCGAAGTATGCAGAGGTGGTAAAAGCAGAGATTACAAAACTAGAAGAAGCAGGTATAATTGTGCCAGTAGAACATTCCAGGTGGCTTTCTTCTATGGTTATTGTGCCCAAGAAAAATAGCGGAAAAATAAGAGTATGTGTTGATTTCCGTGTTTTGAATAAAGTAACTATTCAAGATGGATTTCCTCAGCCCTTCACAGAGCAAGTGCTTGAGGAAGTAGCTGGTCACACTTTGTATAGTTTCTTGGATGGTTTTAGTGGCTAGAATCAGATAGTGATCCATCCTGATGATAGGGACAAAACAGCCTTTGTCACTCCCTGGGGCACTTATGTCTATACTCGAATGGCTTTTGGTTTGAAGAATGCACCGGCTTCATTTAATAGAACGATGTATCTGATATTGGGCAAATGGTTAACAACCTTTCTACGCATTTTCATGGATGACTTTTCAGTATTTTCAGGTACAGATAGAAGGGCAGCAGTTCAAGATTTCCATGACCATTTGGAAAATCTAAAGAAATTTTTGAGCAATGTCTCAAAAAAGGTTTGAAATTGAATCCTGATAAATGTCACTTTTTGGTCACTAAGGGCACTCTTCTTGGTCACATAGTATCTGCTGAAGGCATAACTGTTGACCCTGCAAAGGTTACAGCTATTCTTTCCATGCCAATTCCACAAAGCCCAAAGGAAGTGCAAAGTTTCTTGGGCCATGCAGGGTATCACAGAAGATTCATTAGGATGTATTCGGAAATTGCTAAGCCCTGGTCAAGGCTTACCAGTAAAAAGATCCCTTTCTCATGGAGTGTTGAAGCTGACAAAGCATTTTGTGAACTAAAATTGAGGCTATGTACTGCTCCTTCTTTTCTCCTCTCTCTGTTTGTGTCATGTGCCAGAGGACAGAGCTTTTTAATTTCTCAGATAAAACAGCTTCATCACCGTCGTAACATCGGTTGCCGAGATTGAGAGGAAAATGCTGTGGGTTGCAGCTTCAGGAAGTGTTCAAGTGCTCCTTTCCATTACATGGACATATTTGAGTCTGAGCAGTCGTTGCTTTCATCTTTTCTTTTGTTTTGATACCTATCTCTCTATCCCCTTCTCTCTTTCCCCTTTCTCTCTCTTTTTCTCTCTTTTTCTCTCTCTCCCTCTTTCTCTCCCCCTCTCGCTATCTTTCTCTTTCTCTCTTGGTCCCTCTCTCTCTCTTTCTTCTCTCTCTCTCTCTCTCTCTCTCTCTATTTCACTCTCTCTTTCGGCCTATCTCTCTCTTTCTCCCTCTCTTTCTCTCTTCCTCCCTCTCTCTCTTCCTCTCTCTCTCTTCCCCATCTTTCTTCTCTCTCTCTCTCTCTCTCTCTCTCTCTCTCTCTCTCTCTCTCTCTCTCTCTCTCTCTCTCTCTCTCTCTCTCTCTCTCTCTCTCTCTCTCTCTCTCTCTCTCTCTCTCTCTCTCTCTCTCTCTCTCTCTCTCTCTCTCTCTCTCTCTCTCTCTCTCTCTCTCTCTCTCTCTCTCTCTCCTCCCCCCTTCTTCTCTCTCTTCCCCCACCCCCCGCTGCTCCCCTCCCCCGCCATCCGCCCTCCGCCCCCTCACCCCGCACCCGCCCTCCGCCCACCGCTGCCCGCACCCCTCCACCATAGCCCCCCCCCCCCCCCCCCCACCTAGCTACCCACTAGCCCCCCCCCCCCCCCCCCCCGCTGCTCCCCTCCCCCGCCATCCGCCCTCCGCCCCCTCACCCCGCACCCGCCCTCCGCCCACCGCTGCCCGCACTCCCCCTCACCCCGCACCCCTCCACCCGCCATCCCTCCCACTCCGCCTCCCGCCCTCTTCTCCTCCACCCGCCTCCCCCTCTTCACTCCCCCCACTCCCTCCTCCCCTCTCCTCCACCCTCCCCTTCCCGCATGCCTCCTCCCCTCTCTCCCCCCACTCCCCCCCCTCTCACCTCCCCGTGGCCCTCCCTACCCCCTCACGCACCCACTTCCACATATGCACCACCACATACATGCACTCACACACACACACTCACACATATACAAACACATGCATACACTCACACACACCCCTTCACACTCACATACACACAAATGCACACGCACACACTTTCACACATATACACCCACACCCACTCATCCACACATACACAGGCACCCCCCACACACACCTCCACCCCCTCAGAACCCACAAGCCTACCTCTGGCCGGGTCTCTGGGAATTACATTGCGATGCTTGCAGTGGGAGCTACTGACACGAACATCAGAAATTTGGAAGGCCCTTCCTGGTGTTCCTCACAGGTTTGAGATTGGCAATGTCTGGATTTGAAGGACCTATCACTAGTTTAAGCATGGATGACTCAAGAATTTGCAATGGATCCGAGGACATGACGGTGAAAATGTGGATCGTGCTAGCCTTACAGAACAGGTCTTTTCTTTGGAGTACAAGAGCTTACTAGAATTGAGGCTACCCCACCTGTCATCCCAATTTCTTGAACTACATAATTGAAGGGCTTCAAATTGCAAAGTAATAAGGTGAAAGGTAATTGTTAAAAATGGAGCTGCCACCAACCAGTCACGGCGACTACCTATTTTTGTGGATCTAATTCAAATCAAGGGAATATTCGACCTACTCCTCTAATTTTGGGTGGTTATCCGGCGCGTGATCAGTGGACGTGAAGATTCGGCAAGGCTCTCTTGGCCTATTGAGGCCTATAAAAACAAGGGATTGTGCTATTTGAGGGTACACGGTACACACTTTTTGGTACGTTTGTGGAGTTACTTTGACGTGCAGAAGTTCTCTCTTGCACTTGGTGGTTTCAAGCCTATTGTAGGAGCTACTCTGTAGTGTGGATACAGAGGGTAGGCTTCTCAGTGGAGGGCTATGAGCACTATAGTGTAAGAGAGTGTCTTGGATTTTCTTTATTTTCTGTGAGACACTATTGGTGTTAGGCTCTATCCTCATGAGCAATTCCTTCATCATTTGTATTGATCTATATTTATCCGCATAGAGTACCATGAAGCTCTGAGCATTACTTTTTGAGCATTTCCTTGACAAATCTTGTAATCATCTGAATCGAATCCAGAAGTGTATGGTCTTCCTTGGTCAATTGTTGTTCATATTTTCTGAAATATGTACTGATTTGTTCAAACCGTGTTATCTACCTGCTCACAGAAGTGTTAAAGGGTTAACTTCCCTAAAGAGAACCCCCCTTGAGTAGGCGACGTACTGGATGTGTTAATCTTTAACCTCTACTTTTGTTAAAAGCGGATACCCCAGTACCTCCTCTACAGATAGGCTACTAGATCTGATGGGGTCAAGTTAACGAGAGAGCTAAGAAGTTTTCGATTTACTCATACGATTTCTAGTCTGAGTGCATTAATGTATTCTAATATGTTGTATGGGCTTCTTGTGTCTACTTTCTTCTCTTAATTTATGCTAAGACTAATGACTTTTCAGATTTCATGGATCAAGTTAAAATTTTCTTTAAGTCTTGGTTATATGCTATGACTACTTATACTCGTTTCGTGTTTATTGGGATGAATGCAGGTTAGTGGCACATCTGGAGGATGCACACGTTCAGAGGGGGTGGATGTGGTCAAGATTTGGCACAAAAGCTTGCGAACCATTCGAAAGTATTGATTAAAAGCTCAACTAAAGCATTTGATCGATATGAACGCAAATAAAAAAAACAAACATTGGTGATTTCTATCTTAGAAAATGATTTCCATTGCATATTTTATGACGTCTGAGTTCTAGGCAGATCATTGCATTTCCATTGCATTTTTCATGTACCTAAATAAACATTAGTGAATTAGAGAATATGCATACATGTGCATGTGTTTATGATTCTTGATGTGAATTGTGTGTGCGTGTGCTTATGTGCATATGTATAATAGTACTAATACATATCATTAATGTGTGCGTACTTGCAAAGGTGTGTGTAATTGTGTGTGATGATGTTCGTGGTTGTGTGTATGTTATGCATCCATGATGACAATGGCATGCACATATTTATAATGTATATCTGAACGTATGAACATATATGCCATCGAATATGTATAAGTGCTTAAATAATTAGAATACATATAGAATGTATACGTGGAGTGTCTGTGTTTATAATTCCATTTTTGGTCACAAGGATCGTAAGAAGGGGATATAGACGGGTGACGGCTTGGTTTCGGATGGGGGGGCTTACATGCTTGTCTATCTTCTCTCTCTCTATCTGGCTCACATAACACCGTGGCCTCAGAGTTCTGTGTACTGTACATGATGGCAATGATAACAATGAAGGCTTGCTCGCGTGATGATGAGTTGTTCTGCATTCTGTGTACTGTACATGATGGAGATGATAACTATGAATGCTTGCTCACATGGTGATGAGCTCTCCGCAAAGGAGATCAAATAATTTTGATGTAAGCCATATTGTGCTCATCGCACTATTATGTAAGTAGACAAATGTTTTGGTAATATATAGTTTTGAAAATTTGCATTATGTATGTTGAAAGTATTCACATGACTTTCTATTACAATGCGCGATTACAATGCGTGAGTTTTGACACATTTGCAGATATGTGTATATATGTATATATATATATATATATATATATATATATATATATATATATATATATATATATATATATATATATATATATATATATATATATATATATATGTATATATATATATATATATATATATATATATATATATATATGTATATATATATATATATATATACATATATATATATATATATATATATATATATATATATGTGTATATATGTATGGTAAAGCATGGTTTTCTGAGATACTGAAGTATCATTTTATTTGTACGAGGTCCCACACTTTGACGACATGCATTGAAGTATATTTTGATCTGACTCTTAGTTATTGCATATAAATGTATAGCAGACATGCTACAATGAGAGATATAATGGGACACTTTCTACGCTTGAATCATGCATATGCTTGAAGTGATTTGCTGGTGTAGATCCCAATGGTAAAAACGATGGGATTATATATGAAACATGTCCAGCATAACACAGAGACATGATGGCTTCACTTGACAGCTAATGAAGTTAAATGTATAGATTTCGACTGGATGGTTAATGTTTGTAAAGGACATATGTTTATATATGATTGATTTGACAGACTCATATGCAGGATATAAAAGGCAAAAGGCAACTTGCTAAAGAATGAACTTACATATGCACAGACGTGATTTCGTATGCAGAATATATTGATAAGTTAACATATCATTTTATTGATGCGGATGATTTGAGAGTTAACTATGCAAAACTTCGTTTAGAAGTGTTTTTTCATCTCCATGTGTTGGAGGCACGTAATTGCCCTCTAGCAAAAACTGATCTTTAAGAAGCCTGTAGTAAAAAATTAGAATGATATTAGTAAATAAAGTTATTTTGATACAACAATGAAAGTTTATTTCGAATCCACTTAACTAAACAATTTAAAGACACTAATATCTAACCATCAATAAATGCATTGCAGATTCAGCATCCGGAGTGACGTACGTAGTACATATATTTTTTCTCCATTTTTTTTCCTTTTTTCCTTATATAAATTTAATAGAATCATATGTATGTAAAAACCCTAAAACTCTAATCCTAAAGATCTATAACTAAAATATGTAGATCTGTGTATGCATGTGTATACACATGTATATACGTATTATATGTGTATGTGTATATGTGTATATATGTTATGCATGTGTAAAAACCCTAAAACCCTAATCGTAAAGATGTAGACCTAAAACATGTATATGTGTGTATGTGTATATATATATTTAATTTGATAAAAAACCTTTAAATTCTACTTTTATATATTTAATTAATCTATTTAGAACAATAGCTCTTTTTATTTTTATTATCTATACAATTATCCTATTTTATATATATATTCATTTATATATTCATACTTTTTCTTTGTTTTTTATTTATATAAATTTAATTGAATAATATGTATGTAAAAATCCCTAAAACCCTAATCCTAAAGATCTAGACCTAAAATATGTCTATTTGTATATGCATGTGTATATATATGTGTATGTGTATGTGTATGTATATATATATATATATATATATATATATATATATATATATATATATATATATATATATATATATATATATATATATATATATATACATGTGTGTGTGTGTGTGTCTGTGTGTGTCTATATATATAATTTGATAAAAAACCTTAAAATCCTATTTTTATATCTTTAATTAATTTATTTAAAACACTAGATCTTTTCATATTTATTTATCTATATAATTATTCTATTTTTAATATATATTTATTTATATATTCATATTTGTTGCTTAATTATGTCTTTATGTTTTCATTATATAAATTTAATGGAATTATATTTATGTAAAAATTCTAAAACTCTAATCTTAAAGATCTAGACCTAAAATATGTATATTTGTGTATGCATGTGTATATACATATACATATGTATTAAATGTGTATGTGTATGTGTGTATATATGTTATGCATGTGTAAAAGCCCTAAAACCCTAATCATAAAGATCCAGACCTAAAATATGTATATGTGTATGCATGTGTATATATATGTGGATGTGTATATGTGTGTGTATATATATATATATATATATATATATATATATATATATATATATATATATATATATATATATATATATATATATATATATATATATATATATATATATATATATATATATATATATATATATATATATATATATATATATATATATATATATATATATATATATATGTGTGTGTGTGTGTGTGTGTGTGTATGTATATTTATTTATATACTCAGATCTTTTTCTTAATTTTTTTCCTTATATAAATTTAATTGAATTATATGTATGTAAAAACCCTGAAACCCTAATCCTAAAGATCTAGACCTGAAATATATATATTTGTGTATGCATGTGTATATACATGTACATATGTATTATATGTGTATGTGTAAGTGTGTATATATGTTATGCATGTGTAAAAACCCTTAAACCATAATCATAAAGATGTAGAGCTAAAACATGGATATGTGTGTATGCATGTATATATATATATATATATATATATATATATATATATATATATATATATATATATATATATATATATATATATATATATATATATATATATATATATATATATATATATATATATATATATATATATATATATGTTTGTGTATATATATGTGTATGTGTATATGTGTGTGTATATATTGATTTATATATTCAAATTTTTTTCTTAATTTTTTCTCTATTTTTTCATTATATAAATTTCATTGAATTATATGTATGTAAAAGCCCTAAAACCCTAATCCTAAAGATATAGACCTAAAATATGTATATTTGTGTATGCATGTGTATATTCATGTACATATGTATTATATGTGTATGTGTATGTGTGTATATATGTTATGCATCTGTAAACACCCTAAAACCCTAATCGTACAGATCTAGAATCAAAACATGTATATGTGTGTATGCGTGTATATATGTGTATGTGTATATGTCTATATATATGTGTATGTGTATCTATATATATATATATATATTTAATTTGATAAAAAACCTAAAAATCTTATTTTTATATATTTCATTAATTTGTTTAAAACACTAGCTCTTCTTCAATTTTGTATATTGAATCAATAGTACACTCAATGTTGTGCTCTGAGATTCTTCTTCCTGCTTTTGTTGTTTGCATACTTCCCTAGTCCTTGAACTCAAACAGAGAGAAGTCTTCAAAGTGATGAATTTCTACAAAAGATTTTATTATGTGACACATCTAGGCTACTCAAAACGTCTTATTTTATAGTTGCATTTTCAAAGTTTACATTTTCACTTGGAGCAATGTCAAATCCATATTGTACATTTGTATATGAACTTCCGATCTCACCAAACACTCCATATCCACTATTCTTACTTGGTGCATGAATAAATTGCAAAATTTATATCTTTCTATTTAAAGGAAACTAAGAAATATATATATTTTCTTTTGGATCAAGCTTTGTTCTCTACACATCTAAAAGATGTGCCTATTTAAAACATCAATTTTATCTCATATTTGATAATTCAAGATTCTTAATTATAAACATATCTGTTTTTTAGCTTTTCCTACATTAAGAACTAGGGTTTCCTTTCTAATATAATATATCCTCAATCTAATAATGTTTCGCATATTGTTCTTAAACATAAATCCTAAATCTTTTGTTTTCAATAGGGTTGTTCTTTCATTCAAAAACACCAATTTCTTATGGCCTATGCCTACATGAGATCTACCTACTTACCTCATGGATTTCAAAATCTTATAGATTATTACATAAATATTTTCCATATCTATCTCATCCAAATGTTGGAGTATATTCTCTATTCTTCTCTTCCACCATAGCCTTACAACGATAAGAATAAATGAACACTTCATCTTTATCTTTCATGAAGTAAACTCACAACTTTATTTTATAATCATCTATGATTGCAATGAAAGAGGATGAGCTTCCCATAGATGTAGTGATGATGTGATCCCAAATATTCATCCCTATGTACTAGCTATAACACGTTTATATTTACATGCTTATTTAGTAGATTAATGATCTTGGCTGCCTACCAAAGAAAACAAAAAATGTTTGAGCTATTTTTGCATTTATCCAATGTTAAAGACCATGAATTCGGTAACATGTAATTTATACTACATTAGCCTCACCTTTTTTTGTTCCTTGTTTGTATGTATGTTAGGGGATTATTGTTTGTATGAAGAGAAATCTAAATTTTCATCATCATCATCTATAATAAGACTTTTGGATGTAAGTGATGGACACATAATTTTCCATTTTGAGAGTGCATTCACTTATTGATTATTTCTTCCTATATCTACAATTTGAAAGGACCACTTGAATTTCAAAGGAAGTAATATGGTATTTGTTAATGTCAAACCTTAACTATCTAACTTGCATATAAGGGATGAATCATAGACCTTTTACAGTTTTGAAAAAGATTGGATATCTTTCGTTTTTATTTTTGGAATTACCTGAACATTTAAATGTCCAGCATCTATTTTATATTAGCTTAATTAATAAATATGTACCTAATTTTGCTCATATTCTGTAGCAAATCTATAAGATGAAAGAGAACCCTTATTTTGAGGTTTGGGCTGAAATAATATCTGATAGGGAGAACACGATTTGTTAGTTAGAACACATTCCTTCAAAGGGCGGAAGAAGTATAATAAACCTAATGGTAAGGAAATATTTCATTACGGTTAATTTTATACATTGTGCTGAGAATGTTTAGAATGACATGCTTTTGGGATGAAAACGTTTCATAACCTCTCTCTAGACTTTTTTCACATCATGATTTCTAGTTAAAATTCAGGCACAAGAATGAAGGAATTAGAAAAACTGTTGCATGAGAGGAATCTAAGGAATGTATCTCTCTAAACTTTTTTCTTGTGGATCATATGCTTGTTTGGGGCCCAAAAACTAGCATATATGTGTGTGTGTGAGAGTGTATGTGTTTGCGTGTGTTTGTTGTAGTTTCTTGTTCTTCTACTTTTGAGAGATGCAGCTAAAGAACACAATACAGCAGTAAAATGTAGGCATCATACTGAAGTTCAAGATGCAATAGTCGGAGATGTGATCATGTGTTGCCTTGATAGCCTGGCTGCTGATGTTTGATTTGGGCATCATTTTGGGATGCATGAGCAGCCTATCATTTTCCGATTCTCAATGTGAATGAAATTATGATTGAGGTTGAGATTGCTCGGGGGTGGTTAGGAAGTTGAGAGTTCACAGTTAAGCTATTCTGCATATGTTTCTGTAATGTGGTTGAGATGAATAAGACACAATTATTTCTCTTTACGCATTATACATTGTCTTTCTTGTTCCGTTTGATTCTCTCTTCTCTAATCCAAGATTTTCTCTCTTCTATTCTTCTTTTATGACTATGGGATTATGATTGCGGGACTAGGGTTTATGATTGTGGGATCATTACAAGTGATATAAAAGCGCAGTCAATACAACCCAACAATGAAGGCTTTGATAAAAGTAGATTAATGAGTAAGGCGATATTTCTCATAAGTCTTTTGAAGAATTATGTAGAGAGCAAGGGAAAAAGCAACCACACATCTGTTCATGGAGCTCAATGATGACGTTGATTTAGGTGCGGGAACATCTAACATACCAGGAGAAAAACAAAAAACAAATCATGAAAGTATGGACTGTGATGATTTTTTAAACTAAGAAGTGAAGAAGGAAAAATTGAATGACCTGATGGTGAGAAGAAGTGTGGGGAACTAGATTCTTTTCTCTTTATTCATCAATTCATTGAAAAGTTGAAAGCAAAACTAGGGATCCTACATCTCTGTGGCATTGCTAAGCTTTAGTGGAAGTCGTACATGACACATTCTTCTCTAATAATATGGAAAGAATTGATATGAAAAGTTGAAAGCAAAGCTGGGAATCTTACATCTCTGTGGCTCTTCCCAAGGAACCCAATTGGTCTTTCGCCCTTTTTTGAAACCACAGTCGCGTGCGAGTCCATCACTTCAGCGCGAGTTGTCGAGCGAATGACAAGCACTTATGGCGGTCAAATAGTTCGGCGGAGGAAAGTTTCCCTGTACGCGATATTAAATGATCAGCAATCGACCATCAATCCAGTCCTTTTCTTTTGATTTTATTTAATACAAGCTCGGAGAGTTGGCTAAGTCCCAGCTTTTATGGCTCTTTCAAGTCTTTCTTTATTGATCGTATACTATGGAAGCTCTGTCGTGTTTAAATCCTTGAAAGAGACATTGATATTTACAGTTCTTCCAATAAGAAACTCTTCTTGCAACGCGTACATGTATGTAAGCCGACACTCGACAAGTCCAGAAACAGACGTAATCGAATTGTTGCCTTGCCGGCCATCAATCTACTCAGCCTTTGAATTGCGTGTACTTGTCTTTTATTGTTCTCTTCATGGGTTTGTTTCCTATTTTCATCAACATGTGTTTATCTGAATTGCTCTCTTACATTAGATACATGCACTCTACTCCATTCTTTAGTCGATCGTCATGGATTCCCATATCCTCGAATACGTCACCTAGCTTGATGACCAAATCAGGGTCTACACTCTTAATGAGAAGCTCTACTCTTTCATGTTCCAAAGGCACCTAATCTCTATGGCTCAATTGTTCAAATCACTCTTCAAAGTTTGGAAGTAGATGAATCACCCCAAGGACTTCATTTCCGTTGGTGACTGAAGAGAATGATCTTGAAAGGACGTTTGCGCATAATGTTTGTTTCTCATTATTTCCGTTGGTTCTACTTGTGCCACTTTTTGTGCCACTCTTGCAAATGGTTTCCAATGCATGTATAGTTTAGGTATAGTACACTCTACCTTGCACTACATGTGACCTCCATTTCTTGCTTCTCACGATCATCAGCATAACCTTATGCAGTCTACTCCAATCCTCATGGATCGCCATATTCTCTAATACATCACCTAGCTTGAAGGTCAAATTAGGGTCCACACTCTTAATTAGAAGCTCTAGATTTTCATGCTCCAAAGACATCTCATCTCGATGACTCAATTGTTCAAATCACTCTTCAAAGTTTGGAAGTAGATGAATCACCCCATGGACTTTATTTGAAGTAGCCATCCACTCTCTAAATGCATGTTTTGTGGGCACGACTATGTCCTCTAGATAATACTCTTCTCTAAGTAGATTCTTAAATTTACTCCATATTTGGCATCACTCTTGAAAGGTATGAATGCTAGGTTTGACACTGTGCATTGTAATTCTTGGAACTTCTATGAACCTAATAGAACAAGACACACCATAGATGTCCAATTTAGTGTCATAGACTCGCATCACCTCAGCAGTATTTGGAGCTAACCTCTAGGACTGAGCAAACACTTGAAGTAGGGTGCTCAAGGCTCTCACATCTAACCTTAACGCCTCCAGAATCGTCAACTCTTGGTCACGATGAGAGTCTGAATCAGAATTAACACTCAAGCTGTCAACCTCTCATCCCCAAGTCTCCCACTTTGATGCTCAAGTCAAGGTCATCACAAGGTCAACTTTGAAGTTATCTCAAAATCAACTCAAATTGAAAGAAGAGGGATAAAATCCTCATAGGACAAACGTTTACACATGGGGAGGCAAAAGAGAAATGCAATGCAAAGGCATTGCTAATGGATTTTCCCAATATGCAGATGTAAATAAAGAGAGTAGAATTTCCATTTCTCCCTCTTTCTTTCTATCCCTGCACTTCCCTTGCAAGCTTCTAACGTGGAAACTTTTGACGATCGTGATTGCACTTCAGGTAAGGCGGATCCTTTGCACAAGAATGTTCATATTCTTTAGAGAGCAGCATATAATTACCCTTGCCGTTGGCAAAATCCAACAGAGGTGGAAATAACTTAAGTCTTTTCTCTAAACTTTAAGGACACCTAAGAAGTGGTGTGGATATAATAGAACTTGTGTTTTCTTGTCTATTATGCATGAATCATCATGAATAGTGTTTCAAACTCTGATGTGTCTCAGAAAGCATTGGTTGCAAGTTCCTTAAGTCAATACAAATCAACATGTTCATACTGCGACATTTATTAGCTAATTTATTAGCTAGTCTGTGGATGCGCTACTTAATAACCATTTTGACCTGCATGGCTTTTCATGAAAGGGGAGAGCTACCCACCAGCGATACCAAATTCTTCGTTAAGGCGAGTTACTATGTGAACAAATAGTCATCCATTAAATAGTAATTATTTCATGAGACCGTAATTTAAGGAGTAAATCTTTTTGCTAAGACATGTTCACATAAATAAGCACATCAAACAAAACTTGATTATAAACGAAGCGAAAGGTTATAACCATACTCTCAATCGAAGTTATCAATAGTTGATATCTACTTGAAGCAGATAATTAATCTATATTAAATCACTGCGCACCTCGTAGTTAACGCATAACATTTTTGCGTAGCTATTCCAATCTTAAAGATGGACATCCAATTTATAATTCATAGGCTTTTCTTCTAACTTCTCTTCTACACGGTGCACATATATCAATCCAAGTGGCCAACATTGTTTGGCAACAATCTTCGTTTGTTTTAAATTTCTGTAAATGAACTTGCGGAATTGTTTGTAGAGGGATTAAGATCCCTTGAAGAATATAATCCGTGGATAAAAGCTCTTTGCATGCCCTCTTCTAGGCCGTGCAGCTTTCCCCTTCGGACCCCCATTCGTGGCAATTTAAATAGCAGAATCTATGCAAATAAAACTAAAGCAAGAACTACCTTTTGAGAAGCCATTGAAAACCCATTTAGCAAAGAACATATTGACCAAAACAAGTAATTTTTTATGCATCTTATTATATATCTTCTTTCAACACGTTTCCATGAACCATTATCTTCGTGGAGATCAAATCTTCATGACAACGCAGACTCAGATATTTGGTACACATAAACTAGAAGAGATATGGTGTCGTTCTAGTGTAAGCTCAATAAAAGAGGATGTTTAAAGAGAAAGAAACAACTTTGTGTACTGTGTACATGATGGAGATGATAACAATGAAGGCTTGCTCGCATGATGATGAGCCGTTCTGCATTCTGTGTACTGTACATGATGGAGATGATAACTATGAAGGCTTGCTCACATGGTGATGAGCTGTCCGCAAAAGAGATCAAAGAATATTGATGTAAGCCATATTGTGCTCATCGCAATATTGTGTAAGTAGACTAACGTTTTGGTAATATATAGTTTTGAAAATTTGCATTATGTATGTTGAAAGTATTCACATGACTTTCTATTACAATGCGTGAGTTTTGACACATTTACAGATATATATATATATATATATATATATATATATATATATATATATATATATATATATATATATATATATATATATATATATATATATATATGTATGCTGAAGCATGGTTTTGTGAGATACTGAATTATGGTTTTATTTGTACGAGATCCCACGCTTTGAGGACATGCATTGAAGTATATTTTGATGTGACTCTTAGTTATTGCATATAACTGTATTGCAGACATGCTACACTGAGAGAGATAATGGGACACTTTCTGCGCTTGAATCATGCATCTGCTTGAAGTGATTTGCTAGTGTAGATCCCAATGGTAAAAAGGATGGGATTATATATGAAACATGTCCAGCATAACACACATACATGATGGCTTCACTTGACAACTAATGAAGTTAAATGTATAGATTTCGACTGGATGGTTAATGTTGGTAAAGGACATATGTTTATATATGATTGATGTGAGAGACTCATATGCAGGATATAAAAGGTGAAAGGCAACTTGCTAAAGAACAAACTTACATATGCGCAGACGTCATTTCGTATGCAGAATATATTGATAAGTTAACATATCATTTTATTGATGCAGAGGATTTCTATGCAGGGATATAAAGTCAAGAGAACAACTGTTATGAACAACTGTTATAAGATGTTTTCGATATGTGCAGATGCAGGTTCATATGCACGAGCAGAGAACAATTGTTATGAACAACTGTTATAAGCTGATTTGGATATGTGCAGATGCAGGTTCATATGCAGAGATGACATAAATGAGCATGTTCGTAAGCTTGCATGTTTTTGAGCAGATATTTGTTGGAGAACATATGCCTTGTTAATGGAGATATGAACAGGTGACATTATTCATGATATGATTCTCATAAATATATTTATATATAAACACGCGGATCTAACTGAGAAGTGTTTTGAATAATCAACAGTGTTACTCTTTGATAAACAATGTCATTGAATCGTATATATGCAGGGATTGAATGAAATGTGTTGTGATGCAAATAGTCATAATTCCTTTTCTATGATACAAAAGGAGCATATAGTAGGCATTGTCTTCTATGCAAGGTAAATGAAAGAAGGTGATACTATATGAAATCCCGAGAACAATAGGCATTGTTTTCTATGTAGGGTAAATGAAGGGAGTTAAAAACTCCTGCATGTCCTTGTTACTTAGTTGAAGTGTGTAATGTAAGAAATGAGTTGAATGGGATACTGGACATGCTGAATGTAAGCATTTGTATAAAGAAAATATTAGCAAAAGACAAGTGCATTATTATATGCATGATGGACATGCTGAATGTAAGCATTTGTATAAAGAAAATATTAGCAAAATACAAGTGCATTATTATATGCATGATGGTCTGTTGAGATTTGCTTTATGTATGAAGCTTTTGGAATAAAGCTATGCTAAGAGATGCATTAAAGTTGTGGCTCACTACTAAGATACAAAAGGGGACTACAAAGAATAAAATCGATTAAGGTTCTCGCTTGGATCTCGTGGGTAATCAGCCCATCACTTTCCGCATGTGCTATTGGTATTGCATATACCAACAGTGGTATCAGAGCCTTCCATAGCTTGTCTTGAACTTTATTAGCTTGTGTTATTATTGAAGATGTATTGTAATTCCATTGTAATCATTCACTTGAATAAATCACCTTATATTTGTTCAATGCTACTTCAAGTTTGGAATGGAAGATCTAGCATCAAAGTAGGCTATCATCATCAAGCTAGGAAGGAAGAACCAAAATCAAGAAGTATCAATTCTTGAAAGGCATAAGCTAAGTTCATCAAATGAAAGCAAACCTTTACTTGATCTTGAAATAAGGAAGAGTTTTCTTTTAACCGAGAATTCTTAAGCTCAAATGACTAAAATCAGGCTATTCATATATGAAGTTAGTCATATCTGTAAACTTTTGACCTTGTGGTCATCCATTGGGATATGACTACGGGAGTTAAATGTTAGCCTCTCTACAATTTTGCTTTGCTTAAATCGTGTGACACTTCATTTCTATAATAAAGTAGTGTCTTCGATGTTTATGTGACTCATTGATTTTATGGAAAGGACGGAAAACAAACTAAATCAATGAATGTTGCCTTGTTGGATAATTTTTAGGATTTGAAACTTGTCCTAATTATTTCGATGAAGATCATTGTTAGCTCAATCAAAACCAAGTGTTACATATACATATGTTTAGGGCTAAAGCTTTTCCATTGAAGGGAAAAAGGAAAAAGTAGTCCAAGAATTACATAAGGTTTTCCTCTTACTACCTACTTCTCCCTCCTTGTTATAGAACATCGCGACATACCTGGTGAACCTGACGTGAAAGGAGGGGGTGAGTAAATCATAGTGCTAGTGAACTAAAGAACCAAGTTAGCAAAGGAAATTTGATCGATTTAGCACTTTAGACATGGAAGATCTTCTAGCTCAATTCATATGCTTTCAAGAAGAGGATTTCCATCAAAAAGCTATCCATAGGCTTAATGATCGATGAATCAAGCGGTGCGGATTTTTCAATGGAAAGAATATATCTTGATTCTGTAAAGAGTATGAGCTCGAGTCAAAATACTTAGGTGTCGGTTTAGGTCCGATGACGGAAAAAGAATTATATGAAAACTTTCTCTATGTGTCGGGATATGACATGCGAGACCAAATAATGCACATAAATCAAATGACATGGTCTCAATATAAAGCGATACTCCTCAAGCAGTTTATGCTAGAGGACCTTGATAAAGTGTCTCATAGATCTTTCATAAGGTGGGTTCATATGCCCAAAGATCAACCGATCCTAGAAATTATAAAAGAGTTCGAGAAACAATTCTAAGATATGTCCGAATATGATCAGTGATGTGTAATGCATGAGAGGGTGTTCTTATTCCTACAAGCAATAGATGTTAGAGCCCGAGAGGAACTAATTTCCTTTTTGCGAGACCTCGATTCCGAGTCGAGACTCACAGAAGATTGGACACTCGTTCATGATGCTATAATAAGATATGTTAGAAAGCAGCAGATATTTGAGAAATTTCAAAATGATTGGAAATTGGATCTTCATCCAGATATGGCCAATCCACATATTTCCTGCATTCCAAATTTTGAGAATAATGTGTAAATTCAAAAACACTTAGAAACTCCGGTTGAAAAAGAAATAAGTATGACTGAAACCCACATATATAAGCATATCGAGGTTCGTCAAGAAGAATGAATAATAATAAATGGTACAAACCCTAAAACTTTAAGATGTCATGGGACAGTAGACGTTTTTGCAATAAATACATCTTTAAGTGTGCCAAAAGTACAAACCCTAATGAGGGAAGGAGTAAAGGAGCTGGTAGAAGCTAACCAAACACCAATTAATTCAAAAACAAATCAAATAAAAATTCAAGATACTCAAACAAGAAATCAATATGAAGCTTCTTCTGGTCCAACAAACTCCTCACATGTAATAGGAAGTAATTATATAAACATTAAACCAAGATATAGAATAAGCCAAAAGCCAAAGACGTCTACAACGTCTCAAGATGAACATGAAGAAATCATCCATAGAAATGATGTCAACAAAAATGATGTCATGATCAAGGAGATGTCAATAAGTAGTTCTCTAAAAAGTGACATGCATGCCAAACATGATGAGTGTGATGCTCGTCATAAGGATAAATCAATTACAGTTCAAGTTTCTGATATTCCTATCAATGATACTACATAAGATATATGTCCTCAGATGGAGGACAATGAACTTACTTGTATGATAGAGGATAAACCACTAATTGGAGTTCTAGAGAGTGATATGTATGTAGATGATGCCACACTCCATGAAGAGGGATATATGAGAATGATCATGAGAAGGATGAAAATAAGTCATCGATTGCTCATTCATACAGTGATATGTAAGCCAATTACAATCGTGCTGAGTTAAGATCCTATGAGCATGAGATTGAGCATGAAATGTCAAATGAAGCACTCATAGAAATGCATGATAAATCTAATGAAGAATCTATACTAAGCGAGGGTGAGTATGAAAAGATTGAAATTTATGACTCCACTAAAGAGGCTAGATTTAGCCACTATGAATCGTATGAAGAATCAATTGATTCAACTCTAGCTGTACAAGGATTTGCATGTGAGGATGCACTTGACCAAGAGTCGATGATTGACGAGATGGATGAAGAATGTGGTCTAAGCATATCCTCTGAAGAGAATAGGCAAGAGAGAACTAAAGTAAGCATAGAACACTATAGCGAGCTTTTGACCAAAAAATTTCAATTGACATCGAACGACATCCAAAGCCCTAAAAAGGTTTTTGAGAATGAATATAAAGTCCATAAAGATTCTTACATATTGAAGGGGGAGTCTAGTGATTCAGATGAACATGATTATCTTAGTTTTGATGACATTGAATCGCTCCATGAGGAAGAGCGAGTGGATTTGGAAAGTGATGATGATGGAGAGTTCCTGGAAAGGTTGGAGAAAGAAGTAGACTTCATAATTTCTGGAACTTAGTCAGAAAGGAATGATTTTACCATGGAGAATAAAGATGATCGTGTTTTGATGTCTGAGTATGATGAACATTTCCATTTGAACTGGGATTCAAATGATTCTATTCAAAAACCTCGTCTTAAGGATGATGGAAACATGATAGAAGATAATGCAAGAGATAAATTTCCTATAAATGATCTCAAGCATGAAATAAAAGAAAACACATGCTTGCAAGAAAATTTCAATTATGAATCAAAGATATGAAAATGTCAAACTTCATATACATGTGTACCTGACTCTGCATATGATGAACTTGAAAGAATCATAAATAAGAATACTTATGCTCAGATAATTGAAACATGGATGTCCAAATTCTCTGACAATTACAGAAACCAAACAAGTCGCCAAGAGATAGACAAGAAAATAAGGTGGCTTGTGTACAAATTTACTGTATTTATGTATGCAACCTTGATCGATGCAATTCAAAGATGGCTTGTTTTGAAGCACAGCTTCTTTGGTGAGCATGTATCGGAGAAGGTGGGGTTGAAGGGAGAGTCTCGTTTAATAAAACTCCATAAATCTTAAAAATATTTTTGTAAATATAAATGCATATAACTGATGTTTTTTGGTTTGATTTTAAGAAAGAAACATGAAATCCATATCAACAATTAAAGATTGATGACTAAAAATGTTGTCAGGATCTTACTCACGCGCATATAGAGATTACGGACACAGAAAACACACAGAGAATAGACGCAACAAGAGACGAGACACAATGCAGTATTGGGTGCAATCTCCCCCCACGCACTCTGTTTTGACAGTCCACAGAGTGCATGTATTTATAGGAATTTTGATTACGTCGAAAAGAGTGGTTACAAGAGGGCGGCTTCGAAAAGCAGGCGTGAAACTAAAAGTTGGTAACTTTTACAGAAAGCCATTGCTTTCAATAACAGAAACTACGGTCTACAATGACCATTATTCTAACCATTACTTTTCTAACAATAGAACCTTCTACGTAGGTTTATTTACAAAATAAATAATAATCATTCGGATTATTGATATCCGCCCTTTCACGCCTTGCACGCTCCTCACGAACCTTCAGCTGCTATATCAAAAACATCAAAAACATATTAATACATTAATAATTTAACATTTTAACAATGCCTTGTTCAATAATATACAACATGCCTCTAAGTTGACAAGCAACTGACCTCAGTTGATAAAATAATTCAACACTCTAACAAGTATAATGCAGTGTTCAACATATTCCATATTATTGTTACAATCCAACAATGCATTGGCCAACATATTTCATGTTACAATCCAACAATGCATTGGCTATTCGATATTTCAATCCAACAATGCATTGGCTAACATATTCCAGGTTACAATTCAACAATGCATTGGCATTCGATATTTCAATCCAAGAATGCATTGGCCAACATATTCCATGTTACAATCCAACAATGCATTGGCTATTCCATATTTCAATCCAACAATGCATTGGCCAACGTATTCCATGTTACAATCCAACAATGCATTGTTCAACATATTCCATAAGGTATAACATGCCCTTCAGTTGAACAAGCAACTGACCTCAGTTGATAAAAGAATAAACATGGATGGCCAGTCACATGTTTCATCACTGAATAAAAAATAGGCATGTGCCATGTAAAAATACCTGCATGGAAATGTTCATGGAGCTGTTACATTAATGTGTTTGTGTATGATATGCAGAATTTAAGTAAAAAAAATATAATCCAAAAGTGATGAAAAAAATGAATATCTGGATATGATAAAATAATAATTAATTTTCTAATCATGAATTTATACTTGAATGCATGTGCATATGAATTTTGTAAAAATTTCGGCAGCATAACGGCGTAATTTTGAAAACCGGAAAATTTCCGACAAACAATTTCCATGATACATAAAGAGACCAAAAGGGGATTACACACCCTGACATATGTATTTTTTTTTCTCCTCGCTAACCTGCAATAAAATACATATCTGTCCCTGCAATAAGAATTCATGTACCATACAAGACAAACCATGTTTAAACGATGCGTATATTCCATGTACGATGCAAAACATGCATGTCCAAAATGTAAGTGGATGCAAAAAAGAAGACAACTATGCATATAAATTGACAAGAAACGTATCTGGATGGTTACAAAGTAATTTGTCGATGTGTGCAGGTGCTGAAGATGATCCACCCCTTTATCATAATAGCATGACAATATGCCTTCAGGATGAATGGGTAAAGTCCAAATTCTTTTGATCTTGGAAGAGAAGCTCAAAAGATATGTGATAGCTACTCTATAAAGAGATCGGAGATATCTTTCCATAGCAGTAAAACAAAATCTCAAAAATTAAAGGTAATATGCTCCTATAGACTAAATTCAATATGTAAATACATCACAATTATCAAACAGGTAAGGTAAACTGTAAAGATAAGAATGAATCTTTAAACTCTTCTTGAAAAGCCTTCCAGGTGCGTGGACAATCTGCACGACGAGAAAGATCATTCCACCATAACTGCGCTCGTCCTACCAAATAATTGGTGGCAAACTCAATTTTCTGATTTTCTGAATATAACCCATCGGAAAAGAAATCGTTGAATAGGGATAGCCATGATAAGACAAAGCGGCCATCTTTTCGTCCGTCGAATTGAAGCATAGTATAACGTCCTTGTATGGTTTGTTGAAGTGGGTGAAGTTCTTGGTTCATAATCTCTAACTCTTGCTCGAATGAGACTCCAGGTAAAGGTGAATTACTGTGATTCTCCATGGTGCTCTTGGATCCTTGCTCTCACCCTTGGTGTCTTGAACCTTCTTGTTTGCAACCTTGGTGTCTCGATCCCGTGTTCTCAACCTTGCTTGGTATCTTGAACACTCAATCAAGTGCCACCCAAATATGACCAAGGATTTCACACTTGCAAGCTAGCTCATTGGAAAGTTCGTTCCGAGAGCTTTCCAACGGTATATTACACGCCTCAATCCGACCTACGGATTGAAAGTTACACTTAATTCTTTGTTGGGTCCATCCTTGAAATTGCCGCGAGCGCCTTGCACAAGTACCAAAGAAAAAGAATTTGAGTACAACTCCAAGGGATGGTGGAGTGGTCAAAGTACTTCCCTTGAAAGTAGGAGGTTGTGGGTTCAAATCCTCCTACCTTAGGGACTCTAAACCTCTCTATTACCACTCAAAAATTAAAATTGCCTCGCGCGTAACCAACGGCTGCCAACGGTCGCCAAGGGAGCCTTGGGTGCCAATGTTGCCAATGTATTGCCTAAGTTATTGCCTAAGCTCTTTGCCTTAGTCGACGCCTTGGAGTAAGCCGAAGGAGAAGACGTAGGTGAAGACGTAGGTGAAGACGTAGGTGAAGACGTAGGTGAGAACGTAGGTGAAAACGTAGGTTCTGGTTCTGGATCAGAATCCGAATCAGAAACAGAAACCGAAACCGAAACTGAAACCGGAACCGGAACCGGAGACGGAGACGGAGACGGAGACGGAGATGGAGATGGAGATGGAATCGGAATTTAGAATCGCAAACAGAGAACAGAACCCTCTGTATTAACGCGTGCAGAGCTCTGATACCACTGTTGTCAGGATCTTACTCACGCACATACAGAGATTACGGACACAGAAAACACACAGAGAATAGACGCAACAAGAGAGGAGACACAATGCAGTATTGGGTGCAATCTCCCCCCACGCACTCTGTTTCGACAGTCCATAGAGTGCATGTATTTATAGGACTTTTGATTACGTCGAAAAGAGTGGTTACAAGAGGGCAGCTTCGAAAAGCAGGCGTGAAACTAAAAGTTGGTAACTTTTACAGAAAGCCATTGCTTTCAATAACAGAAACTACGGTCTACAATGACCATTAGTCTAACCATTACTTTTCTAACAATAGAACCTTCTACGTAGGTTTATTTACAAAATAAATAATAATTATTTGGATTATTGATGTCCGCCCTTTCACGCCTTGCACGCTCCTCACGAACCTTCAGCTGCTATATCAAAAACATCAAAAACATATTAATACATTAATAATTTAACATTTTAACAATGCCTTGTTCAATAATATACAACAAAAAATGAAGAAACAAAGATGATCGAGAATGCAGATTCCAAAGGCATTTCGATACTACAAAGGTGAAATGTTTTTTGTTTCAATTTTCTTTTGCTCTTGTACATGTGTATATAAAAAGACTGCACGATTAAGCATATAATACATAAAGAAATGCACAAATAATAAGAAAATTAAGTAGACCAAAAATCTCGTACCACTAATAAGATTACATGTGATGTATAAGGACTGAGATTATATGAGTAAAATTAGAGGACGGACTAGAACTTTGGGGACAAGACCTAGGGAAGTGAAAGGAAGACCTAAACTAAGAATCTGTATATACTAGTGTTTATGAGCACTTGATGAGTGAGACACTTCCACTTCTGCTCTTGATCTCTCGTCTAATCTGACCTTCAGATAGATTATGTCTTGAGAAAAGAATTCTTATACCAGCCAGCTACCTATATGTATGTGTATGTGTTTTTCGGCACTTCGATGAGCTAGTAGGCATGTGCAACTACCCTGGTCGAGTGATCAGGGCCATGAGCTCATGCTAGTTGTGTCGTATGGCCTGACCTACATGTTGTTACACACTCATACGTGTTCATAGGTAGGTGGAGTCACTCTGACCGGGTGGTTAGAGCCACGAGCTGTTGTTGATTTTGTATGAGGTTGACATTGTGCATCGTGCGCTGTCGGTGCGAAAGTGACGGCCGGTGGATCAGGGCAACCGCCAGAAATTACGGCGCACATAGGGTGCTTAGAGCAAGCTCAGGTATAGTGGACACTCAAAGAACTTATTAGTCGTACATTCGCAAATCAATTTATCATATCCTTAAGAAGTTTGAAATCAAATGAGTCATTACTCAAAGAATATCATCATTCATTATTTCATTCACACATAGGCAAGCTCTTTCTATGAAATTTGATATGTCACAACATCCATTTCAAATAAAATTTCGTTGATATGAAAGATACATCTTTTGATTAATTGTTCAAGAAGTTACGCTCGTTCTTTTAGAATACTTCAAGAGAATTGACAAATCTTCAAGAGTGTGATTTTAGTTGAAATTTTCTTCGTTCAATTCACATAGCATTATGTATGCTTTCGCAAAGAGATGAAAAGTACTTTCTTTAACATGTGACGCATTACATAAAGCAACATGAATCCTTTAAGATCGAAAATCAAGTGATCATGGAAAATCAACTTTAAACATTTACATTATCAATCTTTTACAATTTGAGCAATATCTTATTAATTTAAATCAAACATATCAGTTAACATAATTAAGTTATAGTAGAGCTTAGATTATACTCAACATCAAATCCCTATCATAAGTAACCCGATATTAGATCAATACATGAAAGCAAGTGATTTCATTCCTTCACGGTATGCAACTTTGATAAATATCGGTGTAAACCAAAGGAGATATTACTGTCGGATAGTTACAATATTGAAATCACCCACGAGCTGTTAAACAACGAAATAAGAAAACGATTAGCGCACATCATATCAAACAACGAAGTTGATCATCAGATACTGTTTGTTTTGTCTAATTCTAATTCTTGTCCAATTAACTTCGGTGGAAATCCATATTTGCAATGACTAAAGAACGAGATCAAAGTTTGATCAACAGAAACTACTGCGCAACAAACGTTTTAGAAATTATCTACAATTAACCAATCATTGCAAATAATTCTGTACTCGAAAGGGCATTGAACTACTTTCATGCACCATAGAGATGGTATGAGTCGATTCTCAGATTATGAGAAGCTTATCAACGAAGTATTAAGATAATCGATCAATTTTTGTTTTACCAAAACATGAATTGCAGAATTTATAAAGTAATCCTTATAGTGGCGTTACTTACATGATGCATCCAGAATGCAGCATTCATGAAAACATGGCACAATTTGTTTAATAAATTCAGCATAAGATAATTGAACTACTGTTGTCAAATGAAAAAGTCCATCCATATAGAGCGCTTGTCAAGGCTCGTGGGTATTTGGATCAGAGTATCACATCACGATTTTATACAAGTTTTATCAACGATGGAATTGTCAAAACTAAGAGTTTAGGTGAGTGATCATAAGGAAGTGAAGATGGAATCGAAATGTTCACCGCAAAAACATAATCTAAATAGAATAAAGATCTTGGCATCACCTGTACTGAAATCGAAGGCTAACCTTTGATTTATAGAAGATGGATAATGTCGTCCATTAAAAACACCATAGATATCATGAGGATCACCGCAAAGAAGAACAGAAGAAGTATGATCGAAATCAAATTATGAATCAAAACGGAGCTAATAGAGAAGGTGAGATGGAGATTCAGAAGCGATGGTCAGATCAGAGCATACATGTATTAAGCAGAGCATCACAAACACAAGAAATCACAAAGTCTCAAAAAACGATTGATCAAGCACCGCTCAATTAATCAATAACTGTATCCTGTTTTATTGTCTCTAAAGTTTATGCTAATCAGCCCTTTTCTCCTACTTGTCTAAATTACTCCGTTGAACAACAATGCTCTTTGAATTATATCGTGAATCTCTGTTCATCATCGATCACATCGACTATCAACAGAACCTATGAAAATCGTACGCAAAGTTATAATTTACCTATTAAAAATCAACAGTATAACTGTTCAATCTAGTTGCTGTAGAAATCTCCATTGTGGTATACATTGGAGGCTGCGTCCTCTCAGGTCACTGTTGTCGTCACCTCTAACCATCACCTCTAACAATTACCACGAAGAAAATGCATGTATTGCCCTCCTCCCTCTCAGAACAGCAGTGTGCTCCTCTTCAGAATCTTCGCCTTTATGCAATCAAGAAATTTTGCACGTTGAAGTCTTTGGATGATATCAGTGACATGTACAGCTTGAGGATCGAAAAAAAACCGATGGCCAGAAAGAAACCAAAAGTGTTGCCGCCCCTTCCTTCTGTCAGAAGAGTCCAAATTGGTCTCCTCGCTCCTCCGATATACAATTAGGCCTCTTCTTTTCTAAATCGATCCTCTTCTTCTATCACTGGGTACTGTACATTCCTTCCAAGCCCTTTGAGGCTATCACCTATGGGCATGATCACCCTGTCTCTCTAAAAGTATGCTCTATCCAAAAATAATCCGCAAGAGAGCCCTTTCTTTCCAAGGGTCCAAGATATATAGATCTGCAACTCAACTCAACTCGACGTGCTTCCACCCTTGTCTACATGCGCAGCCAGTTATGTGCTGATTTCCCATGCAAGTTTTCAGTCGACTTCCTCGAAAGCTTTAGTTTGTTTTGTACATATTCCATCAATTCACCCGATTTTCCCATCAGTTTCACTCTCTTCTATTGATAACTTAACTCTTCACTTGATCCTATTGGAGATAGACGTCTGCGGAAGCACGCGAGCAACACAAGGAAGAAGAAGAAGCTTGGAGCACAAACACACAATACTGAATGTATTACTAGAGAATGTACAAAGATAAGTAGCCCATTAGGGCAATAGGCGTATATACAAGCTGGGGGAAGAGAACCTCCTAAAGAGGGAAAAAAGTGCCCCGGCGGTCCTAGTGTGTTCACACATATCACTACCTAAATATACCAACAAATCCCCCCTGGGAGTGATGCCGTGAACAAGGAGCTGGCACTCATGTATAAGGAAGTGCCAAGCTATGTGGAAATCACTCCACAAAAGGAAGTAAGCCCAAAGCTTTGCGGAAAGCTTCAAACTTCTCCCTAGGCAGAGCCTTCGTGAAAAGGTCTGCAATGTTCTCCTGCGTGGGCACATATGCGAAGCTGATCTCCCCAGCAGAGAACCTCTCCCTGACATAGTGATAATGCACCTCAATGTGCTTAGTGCGAGCATGGAACACAGGGTTCCTCGCAACTGCCAATGCGCTTTGACTGTCAGTGAAGATGGTGGTGGCAAAAGACTTGCCAACACCCAAATCAGCCATAAGGCGTCTGAGCCACACACACTCAACAGTTGCTGTGAAAGCTGCCCTATACTCAGCCTCACAACTGGAAGTGGCTACAATAGGCTGCTTCTTGCTCAACCAAGATATACATGAGCTACCAAGCATGAAGCAAAAACCACTGGTGGACACACGAGTGTCATAGCAACCAGCCCAATCTGAGTCAGAAAAAGCATGCAAATCTGGCGGTAGTGATCCCCCCTTGGGATAAAACAACCCAAGTAGCCGAGTACCACTCAAGTAGCAAAAGATGCGCTTAACCGCATTCCAATGGGTGACTCCTGGGCAATGCATAAACCTGCTTATCTGTGAGACAACAAACTGAATATCTGGCCGAGTAATGCATAAGTAAATCAAGCATCCAACAACCTGCTGATAGAGAACAACATCAAATGCATCTCCAGCATCATGAAGACTCAATCATAAACCTGTCTCCATAGGAGTGGCAATAGGCTTACAGTCTTCAAGGCCAAAACGCTGCAATAATGTGTCAATATATTTCGTTTGACACAAAGCCATTCCACCATCAACTTGCATAAACTGAATGCCCAAATAGTGATGCATATGCCCCAAATCAGACATCTCAAATGAGGCATGCAAATCAGCCTTGAAATCAACAATATGCTTCTCAATAGGACCAGTGAGCAGCATGTCATCAACATAGACAACAATGATCAGAAGCACATCATTAGCACACTTAACATATAAGGTGCTTTCAGTTGGACTGTTCACAAAACCATGTGCAACCAGATAGGCATGTATCTTCTCATACCAAGCACGTGGTGCTTGCTTTAAACCATATAATGCCTTCTTTAACCTGCACACCTGGTTTTCATGCCCTTTCTGCACAAAGCCACGAGGCTGAAAAACATACACTTCTTCATGCAAGTCACCATTCAGAAATGTTGTTTTAATGTCCAACTGATGTACATTCCAACCATGATGGGCTGCAAGTGCACAAATGCTCCGAACATTAGTCATACGGCATGTAGGTGCAAAGGTCTCATCAAAATCAATGCCTCTTTCCTACGCATAACCCTTTGCAACAAGCGTAGCCGTATACCTGTCAATTGTACCATCAGGTTTACGCTTCAGCTTGTATACCCACTTAGTACAAATGGGCTTCTTGCCAGGAGGCAAGTCACATAAAGACCATGTACCATTCTTCATTATAGCATCATATTCAGATTGCATGGCAGCCATCCAACTTTCTGAATTCTGTGCTTCATCAAAAGAAACAGGCTCATTCTCATCACAGAGACTAGACGCAGCCATAGCATAGCAATCTGATGCAAAGGAGGCACTATGAGAGCTTGAACGAGTACGATATGACAAAGGTGCATCTAATTTGTTGTAATGCAAAGTCTGCACCAGCTATTTTGGCATAGTTTTTGCCTGCTCAATATCAGCTCTCTCATCAACAAGTGCATCATGTAAATCTGCATCAGAAATAGAATGATCTCCATCATCATATGAAACCTGCAAAGGCTGAGAAATTGCCTCATTAGGACCAACACTAGATTTTCCACCTGTAAAAAGAGGCATCAACGTATCATACATGTCTTTGGAGCTAACAAATGTCTCCTTAGTACATGAAAGCAATGGCTGAATAGCATCTTCCACAAAGACAACATCATGACTAACCAGAATGCGTTTAGTCTGTGGATGATACAGACGATAGCCTTTACTTTCAGAACTGTACCCAACAAAAATACATTTTACTGCCTTATCATCCAATTTTCTGCGATGTTGTTCAGACACTAATGCATATGCCAAACAACCAAAAACATGCAGATGAGCAACAGATGGCTTGCGGTCATGCCAAGCCTCATATGGAGTGATAGACTGCAACGCTTTAGTGGGACACCTGTTCAGTACATATGCTGCACACATGATAGCCTCAAGCCAGAAACTATGTGGTAAAGCCTGACTTTTGACCATGCACCTCGCCATCTCCATGAGTGACCTGTTCTTTCGTTCAGCAACTCCATTATGTTCAGGTGTATACGGCACTGTACACTGGTGTTTTATCCCACGTTCAGCCAGAAATGCATTAAAATCTGAAGACATATATTCCCCCCCTCGATCAAAATGGAGGGTGCCCATTTTACATACTGACAGATTTTCAGCCAAAACCAAAAACTGTTTGAAGCACATGAACACTTTGGACTTTGCTTTGAGTGGATATACCCATGCATGCCTGGAAAAATCATCAATGAAAGTCACGAAGTAAAGGTAATTTCCAAAAGAGGGTGTCTACATAGGACCACAGACATCACTATGTACAAGCTGCAATTTCTGCGTAGCCTGAACTGAACCATCTTTTGGAAAGGAAGAATGCTGCATTTTGCCCAAAATACAGCCTTCACAAACATGTTTTCCAGGAGCCTCAAGCTTGGGCAAAGAGGACACCATTTCAGATTTCTGCAGGCGTAGCAAACTAGCAAAATTCCGATGACCAAAGCGTGCATGCCAAAGCTTTGCATCTGACATAGCCTGAGAATCATGAACTGCACATGCCGAATCATTCACAGATCGTTCATAGTCTATGAGCTTATACAGCCCACGACATAAAATGCCAGAAGCAATAATCATATCGCCATTTGAGAGATCATGGACTGTACACCTGTCATCAACAAATTTCACAGCCAAGCCAATCTTGGCTAATGCAGAAACTGATAACAGGTTCTTTTTGATCCCTGGCACAAATAAAGCTTCTGACAAAGTGAAAGAACTACCATCAGCAGTAGTCAGAATGATCTTACCAACTCCCATAACAGGATAAGAGGAGTTATTGGCGCATGTGACACTATTCCCTGTAGGGGCAAGCTCGAGTGAAGAGAAGAAACTGCGCTGCGAGGTAATATGTTTGGTCGCCCCACTGTCAAAGTACCAAACATCTGAGTCTACTGCAGACATGCACTGATCATGAGAAGATGGGTCAAAATTGCAGACAGTAGTAAACGCCCATTCTTCTTCCTACACAAGATTTGCAGACTCTATTTTTGGTGTAGAGGCCTCTACAACAACCATTCCAGCCTCTTTCTTCTTTGCCTCTTTAGCAGGCAGTTTTGGACAGTTCTTTATGATATGATCATTTCCTTTACAGTACTCGCAAAACAATTTCTTCTTTTTTGATTTCTTCTCATCTTTATCCTCGTTCTTCGATTGTGCAGCATTTGCAGATTTCTGCTTACTAGTAGAAGAACTCCACTTTCCTTTCCCCTTCTGACTAGCCAAGAAAGCTTGATCTGCAACACGCATAATGGACCTGTTCTGCTTGGACTGATCTTCCTGCAACAGAACAGAGACTAACTCCTCAAATGACAAGGCATTTGATTTGCCTTTCATCATCAACCGAAGAGTAGAAGCAAAACTCTGATATGAATCAGGAAGACCATTCAGAACGGTCTGCACAAGTGAGCTATCCGGTATAACCTCATCAGCAGAAATCAACTGTTCCTTCAAATCTTTGATCTTCGTTAGGAAACTGTCCATAGAATCACCTTCATTCATGTGCTCACTCTCCAACTGTTTTCGGAGGTAAGCAACACGAGCCTCATTCCTAGCCTGGTACAAAGTGGTAAGTGTATCTCAAGCATCCTTTGTTCTTCTGCAAGAGCGAATGTGAGGAATAATGGCACGTTTGACAGACAAAGGTATCAATGCATGTGCCTGGGCATCTCTGCCATCCCAGTGAATCTGCTCTGCAGTAGGTGCAACAGAAACAGTAGCATGAACAGGAATCTGCGGAATATCATCTTTGACACCATCTTCATTAGCTCCAGCACCTGTATTTGCAGTACCTGTCGTTACAGGTGTAATAGAACGTCTTTCAACACCCTGCACAATGTTCCACAATCCTTTTGCAACCAGTACATGTCGCATCATATAAGCCCATAATGGGTAGTTGGTACCATCCAACTTATCCTCAACAGCCAACATACGGAATACATCACTACTTTTAGCCATGGCCGGTGACTAAAATACCCTTGATGCAGAAAATTGACTGTACCTCAAAAAGTTGAACGGAACTGCCTAGACGAGTTCTGTTAGACCTGTAGCAGACTTCGAGACGCTTAAACTGGCGAACAGAAACTAGTATATACCTTTGGCACAAAAGGACGAAATAGCTTACACAAGCACTACGATAGTGCGTTCGGAGGCCGAAACGAGCTCAGATCGCGATTTCGGCAAACGAAGGAGTGTCGACGGCGCCCTAGAAGAAGCAACAACCTGCTCTGATACCAATTGTTGGAGATAGACGTCTGCGGAAGCACGCGAACAGCACAAGGAAGAAGAAGAAGCTTGGAGCACAAACACACAATACTGAATGTATTACTAGAGAATGTACAAAGATAAGAAGCCCATTAGGGCAATAGGCGTATATACAAGCCGGGGGAAAAAAACCTCCTACAGAGGGAAAAAAGTGCCCCGGCGGTCCTAGTGTGTTCACACACATCACTACCTAAATATATCAATAGCTCCTTGTGCGACTGCCAAAATAAAACATATTTGATGGAGCTTTCAAATGCTTGACCAATAAGCTTCAAACTTTCTCTGATCTGACAAAACTCCTAATGATTGATAAATCGTCCAAACTTTTGAGCATATTGAAATGAGAAGTAATCTTCTATAAGGCTTGTGTCATTCGGAAATTTTTCACCCTTTGTCGAATGAATTCTCCATTGCCCAATTGAACTCTTCAAAACTTATTCCATCAAATCCTAGAAAATGCATTAGGAATTCATTGAGTGTATGAATCCATTCTATCACAAATCAATTTATATCTTCATAAGTTCTTCAACTGATTGGGGAGAGAGAAATCTCTCCGACATCCACCCCCACCAAACCTGTGCTTCCTCCGGATGCGCCAAACCAAGATCAGAGAAGGATATATCAAATTCTTTTGAAAATTGTTCATGACTCAGATGCAAATAGTCTATAAAAAATGCTTCTATCATTAGTAGATCTTCTAATAGCAAAGAAAACTTATAAAATTATGTAAGCTTGAATTTCAACCTTTTCGTTCAATGCATGAGTTGGAAAACAGGTTTTAGAAAGAAGCTATGGAAGTCATTCAGATAGTAGTGGTACTAACTCTTCTATTAACCCTTTTCAAAAGTAAAGAATATGTTATATAAGCCTTGTATCCTCATCTCCTAGCCACTTGCCATTAAGATACAAAAACCGAATTCCCCTCTAGCATAGATATGCCTTATATAGCCCGCTTTTCAATTCAGAAGTAATTTCAAGACCACAACTGATTCATTGAAATCATTTGATTTTTCTTTCATCTGTTTATTCATCATAATTTTTCTATTTGTCATTTTTCCTCTTTTCATATGCAACAACCATTAATGTACTGCTTTCAATTTTTCTTCGCAATTTTTTTGATGAAGGGGAAAGGCTTAACCCCTAATCAGAGCAAAGGATCTAGAGGTAAGCTAAAGCGGGAACTAGGATCTCTTTAGCTAAATGGGTAAGATTTAAGGAAGTTTACCTATATAAAACAAGCCTACTTCTACTAGGAGTTGCAAGTTAAGGGTTCTCTCATCTATTCATATGAGAGCCATAGATCTCTAATCCCTATCTTCTCTTCAAGCACATTCCTACTTCAGTGTAAATTCTACTTTTCATAATTTTGAGAATTTTCTTAACCTATCAGAAGAATGTACATATCTTATCATGAAATGCAAGGAAAAACAAAACTTAAAACATTAATCACGTTTAGAACTTTTTCACCTTATCAACATAGAATTCTTCTTCAACTTCTCTTCAAATTCTTCATAGTATTGACAAACCATCAATTTCATAACGCATCATCAATTCTTGTAAGTAATCATAAAGCAGAAGATACAAAACAAGTAATCTTCATTATCATTTATCTTGCAAATATAAAGTCATATATTCTATCAGATTCATCTTCATCATGTCACAAATTTCATCATAAGAAATTCATTGTGGTTATAATTGTCATAAATAATGCATTCTTAATTTTTCCAACAGGTTTTTCAACCTATGTAACAAAATTCATAAATTTCACATTAGGTTTTTCAACCTATGTAACAAAGTTTATAAATTTCACAATAAGTTTCACATTAGGTTTTTTAACCTATGTAACGAAGTTCATAAATTTCACATTAGTTTTTTCAACCTATGTAACGCAATCATAAGTTTCACATTAGGTTTTTCAACCTATGTAACAAAGTTCATAATTTTTAGGAAAAATCATAATGTTCATAGTATTTTTAACTTGTATCTTTATAAATGAGCATCATATTTTGATATCAATGAAAAAATCATATCTGGATTATGAAAGTTCCTCTTCCTCATCATATGGTATGTCAATATAATCACCATCATATTGTATCATATTTTCAAGTTCTTCATATTTATCATGATCATATTTATATCTAGTATATTTCTTTCTTTTAAAAGTATACCATCATAATTGTTGTAAACAAAAATCATTTTGTTCAAAATATTCATCATTTCATTATAATAATGTTCTTCATAATTGTTCATCATAATAGATTTCTTCCTATTTGTGAAAGAAAGAAAATCATAAGTTCATCATAAGTTTAGTAACATCATTTTGATAATACTATTTATAATTAGAAGGTTTATTATCATATGTTTATCAATAGAAAAACATAAAATATGATCCTTCTCATCATAAGAAACAAAATCATATTGAGTAGTATATCAGTATAATTGTTATCATCCTATCTCAATGGATACTCATATTTTTATTCTAGAAGAGCATCTTTGGCATCATAAGTTTAGGAAATGACAAGCATATTGATCAAACTTATTTGCAAGCATATTGTGAATATAATTTCAAACATGTTTTAGTTTAATTTGTAATCAACAAACTTTGTATTTTCGTATTTTAGTATTCTTTTGGTTAAGCAAATCATAATGTAAAACTTTATCATAAGCTTTTAACTAGCTTTTCCAAGCATAAAAACTCCATAAAACAAAACAATTTAGGTATATGTTCATCTTCTTTAGGAAAATTGGCATATATGGAGCAAGCAATATCAAAAATTGAAAAGTTTTATCTTCAATAAACAATTCCATCACAATAAAACTACTCTCTTAAATTCTTCTCCTTTTTCTTAACTTTAGATGAGTTTTTGGTATTATTTTCAATCTTCCATATGGCTTCTTGTACCCATTTTCCCATATTCTTGTCATGTTCTAATTGAATTTGAAGATTTTCATCTTCAGATGTTTGTACTATTCTTTTATCATTTTTATTTTGGTCATATTTATTGTCATTTCCTATGACTTTAGGTTCTGTTTTATCCACATGTATGTCTTTATTTCCATCAATTGATTGTTCATTTTCATCATCTTTTATCCTTACATCTTCTTCTTTCTTAATCTTTTTCAATGTATCTTAATCCTTAGATGTAGTTTGAATATCAATGTTACTCATAGATTTAGGTTTAAGAAGGTTTTGATCATTGTCCAAGCATTCACTTTTAGTCACAATAAATGTGTTCATAGAATGTAATTGACATACATTGCTTTTCTCATCATGACTCTTAGGTTTCCATTGTTTTTGAAGTTTGGTTTTAGGACTAAATTTTATTTGGTCAAAGTATTCTCTCATCCCTCCTCTACCTAATTTTAATCTCAAATGTAGTTGTGTTTGATAATCACAAATCTTATGGTCATTTTTAATGACTAAGTGAATTTGACATGCATTATTATAAGCAACATAATCCTCATACATATGACCTAGTTGGTCACACCAAAATGCATTATTATAAGCAACATAATCCTCATACATATGACCTAGTTGGTCACACCAAAAGCATCTTAAGGGATATACTTTCCTATTCATAGCCCTATAGGTGAATCTCCTATACTCATTCATATGGGTTTCATTAGGCAACTTTGGAGATAAAATTTGAGTTTCATGTTCATGTTTGCACTTGCATTTAGGGAGTTCATTGACTTGTTTGGTCAAATAATCTATTTGTCTCTTTAAAGTTTTAAAGACTTCTTGTAAAATTCCACACATCACATTATTTGAATTAGAAAATTCACTTAACTTGTCAATTAACAGAAATACTTCTTTAAATTTGGCTTGATTTGATGAGTTTAGCTTATCCTCTAAATCTTTGACTTGCACTTCAAGCCCCAAATTTACATTCTTAATGAAGCCCTCCATAATAGAGTTTGTTTTATGTGTGTTTAAATTAACTTCTTTCTTTTAACCCATTGATATTTGAGAAAAAAGAAGTATTTAGAGGATAGATCAATACCTGCAATCTGAATCGAAGAAGAGGCTCAAAAAGTGACTGTGGAAATTTATACAATTTTTAATAGGATCAAAATCTAATACATCAATTGCTAATGGATGAATGTGCAAACGTTCCTGCTTCTAATGTCGATGAGAGGGTTGACGAGATAAGGATCACTATTTGCCACTCTTCCTGGAGATGCTCAGATCCAAAGATCGGCCCTCAACATCAAGAAGAGTGCAAGGTTCCAAAGACACAGCCATTGCTCCCACAGATGCAGAAGCTTCTGCAATTCAACCTGTCAATATAATGTATGCACATAGAAGCAAAATTTAAAAATTTATACCTGAGCTGCAAGGTCGTTTCTTCACGTCGGGTTCACCTAATTGTCGGCGCGAAAGCGACGGCCGGTGGATCAGGGCGACCGCCGGAAATTACGGCGCACGCAGGGTGCTTAGAGCAAGCTCACATATAGTGGACACTCAAAGAACTTATTAGTCGTACATTCGCAAATCAATTTATCATATCCTTAAGAAGTTTGAAATCAAATGAGTGATTACTCAAAGAATATCATCATTCATTATTTCATTCACACATAGGCAAGCTCTTTCTATGAAATTTGATATGCCACAACATCCATTTCAAATAAAATCTCGTTGATATGAAACATACATCTTTTGATTAATTGTTCAAGAAGTTACGCTCGTTCATTTGGAATACTCCAAGAGAACTGACAAATCTTCAAGAGTGTGATTTTAGTTGAAATTTTGTTTGTTCAATTCACATAGCATTATGTATGCTTTCGCAAAGAGATGAAAAGTACTTTCTTTAACATGTGACGCATTACATAAAGCAACATGAATCCTTTAAGATCGAAAATCAAGTGATCAAGGGAAATCAACTTTAAACATTTACATTATCAATCTTTTACAATTTGAGCACTATCTTATTAATTTAAATCAAACATATCAGTTAACATAATTAAATTATAGTAGAGCTTAGATTATACTCAGCATCAAATCCCTATCATAAGTAACCCGATATTAGATCAATATATGAAGGCAAGTGATTTCATTCCTTCACGGTATGCATTTTTCATAAATATCCGTGTAAACCAAAGGAGATATTATTGTCGGATAGTTACAATATTGAAATCACCCGCGAGTTGTTAAACAACGAAATAAGAAAACTATTAGCGCACATCATATCAAACAGCGAAGTTGATCATCAGATACTGTTTGTTTTGTCTAATTCTAATTCTCGTCCAATTAACTTTGGTGGAAATCCATATTTGTAATGACTAAAGAACGAGATCAAAGTTTAATCAACAGAAATTATTGCGCAACAAACGTTATAGAAATTATCTACAATTAACCAATCATTGCAAATAATTCTGTACTTGAAAGGGCATTGAACTGTTTTCATGCACTAGAGAGATAGTATGAGTCGACTCTCAGATTATGAGAAGCTTATCAACGAAGTATTAAGATAATCGATCAATTTTTGTTTTACCAAAACATGAATCGCAGAATTTATAAAGTAATCCTTACAGTGGCGTTACTTGCATGATGCATCCAGAATGCAGCATTCATGAAATATGGCACAATTTGTTTAATAGCTTCAGCATAAGATAATTTAAGTACTGTTATCAAATGAAAAAGTCCATCCATATAGAGCGCTTGTCAAGGCTCGTGGGTATTTCGATCAGAGTATAACATAACGATTTTATACAAGTTTTATCAACGATGGAATTGTCAGAACTAAGAGTTTAGGTGAGTGATCATAAGGAAGTGAAGATGGAATCTAAATGTTCAGCGCAAAAACATAATCTAAATAGAATGAAGTTCTTCGCATCACCTGTACTGAAATCGAAGGCTAACCTTTGATTTGATTTATAGAAGATGGATAATCAAATGTTCAGCGCAAAAACATAATCTAAATAGAATAAAGATCTTCGCATCACCTGTACTGAAATCGAAGGCTAACCTTTGATTTATAGAAGATGGATAATGTCGTCCATTAAAAACAGCATAGATATCATGAGGATCTCCGCAGAGAAGAACAGAAGAAGTATGATCGAAATCAAATTATGAATCAAAACGGAGCTGATAGAGAAGGTGAGATGGAGAGTCAGAAGCGATGGTCAGATCAGAACATACATGTATTAAGCAGAGCATCACAAACACAAGAAATCACAAAGTCTCAGAAAACGATTGATCAAGCACCGCTCAATTAATCAGTAACTGTATCCTGTTTTATTGTCTCTAAAGTTTATGCTAATCAGCCCTTTTCTCCTACTTGTCTAAATTAGTGCGCTGAACAACAACGCTCTTTGAATTATATCATATCATGAATCTCCTTTCATCATCTATCACATCAACTATCAACAGAACATATGAAAATCGTACTCAAAATTATAATTTACCTATTAAAAATCAACAGTATAACTGTTCAATCTAGTTGCTGTAGAAATCTCCACTATGGTATAAATTGGAGGCTGCGTCGTGTCAGATCACTGTTGTCTTCACCTCTAACCATTAAGAGGAAGAAAATGCATGTATTGCCCTCCTCCCTCTCAGAACAGCAGCGCGCTCCTCTTCAGAATCTTCTCCTTTATGCAGTCAAGAAATTTTGCATGTTGAAATCTTTGGATGATATCAGCGACATGCGGAGCTTGAGGATCTGAAAAAAACCGATGGCTAGAAAGAAACCGAAAGTGTTGCTGCCCTTTCCTTCTGTCAGAAGAGTCCAAATTGGTCTCCTCGCTCCTGCGATATACAATTAGGCCTCTCCTTTTCTGAATCGATCCTCTTCTTCTATCACTGCGCACTGTACCTTCCTTTCAAGCCCTTTGAGGCTATCACCTATGGGCATGATCACCCTGTCTCTCTGAAAGTATGCTCTATCCAAAAATAATCCGCGAGAGAGCCCTTTCTTTCCAGGGGTCCAAGATATATACATCTACAACTCAACTCAACTCGATGTCCTTCCACCCTTCTCTGCATGCGCAGCCAATTATGTGCTAATTTCCCATGCAAGTTTTCAATCGACTTCCTCGAAAGCTTCAGTTTGTTTTGTACATATTCCATCAATTCACCCGATTTTCCCATCAGTTTCACTCTCTTCTATTGATCACTTAACTCTTCACTTGCGCCTTGTGCGATTGCCAAAATAAAACATATTTGATGGAGCTTTCAAATGCTTGACCAATGAGCTTCAAACTTTCTCTGAGCTGACAAAACTCCCTATGATTGATAAACCATCCAAACTTTTGAGCATATTGAAATGAGAAGTAAGCTTCTATAAGGCTTGTGTCCTTCGGAAATGTTTAACCCTTTGTCGAATGAATTCTCCATTGTCCAATTGAACCCCTCAAAACTTATTCCATCAAATCCTAGAAAATGCATTAAGAATTCATTGAGTGTATGAATCCATTCTATCACAAATCAATTTATATCTTCATAAGTTCTTCAACTGATTGGGGAGAGAGAAATCTCTCCGACAGCGCTATGTCAGATCGGTAGATAGATGGCTAAATGTGGCCAGATGGTTAAGTCCACGAGTCGCATCCGATTTCGGTATAGGCCGACGTGTATAGAAAAAGAATAAATAAATAAAAATATGAAGGCTGAGTTGGAACAAAGAATTAAAATAAAGAAAAGTAGAATAAAAATAAGAGAAAAATAAGAAAGGGGCTGTTGGGGGTCTGGATGATGGGAGATCAATAGGGAAGCCAGAAGGGAGTCTCATAAATCGAGTTAGTAAGGACTGGCATATGCAAATGCTTCGTATAGGCTACTAGATCTGATCGGGTCAAGTTAACGAGAGAGCTAAGATATTTTGGATTTACTCATATGATTTCTAGTCTGAGTGCATTAGTGTATTCTAATATGTTGTATGGGCTTCTTGTGTCTACTTTCTTCTCTTAATTTATGCTAAGACTAATGCATTTTCAGATTTCATGGATCAAGTTAAATTTTTTTTAAGTCCTGTTTATATGCTATGACTACTTATACTCGTTTCGTGTTTATTGGTATGAATGCAGCTTAGTGGCACATCCGGAGGATGCACGGGTTCAGAGGGGGTGGATGTGGTCAAGATTTGGTGCACAAGCTTGCGAACCATTCGAAAGTACTGATTAAAAGCCGAACTAAAGCATTTGATCGATATGAACGCAAATAGAAAAAACAGACATTGGTGATTTCTATCTTAGAAAATGATTTCCATTGCATATTTTATGATGTCTGAGTTCTAAGCCGATCATTAGATTTCCATTGCATTTTTCATGTACCTACATAGACATTAGTGAATTAGAGAATATGCATACATGTGCATGTGTTTATGATTCTTGATGTGAATTGTGTGTGTGTGTGCTTATGTGCATATGTAAAATAGTACTAATACATATCATTAATGTGTGCGTACTTGCAAAGGTGTGTGTAATTGTGTGTGATGATGTTCGTGGTTGTGTGTATGTTATGCATCCATGATGACAATGGCATGCACATATTTATAATGTATATCCGAACATACAAACATATATGCCATCGAATATGTTTAGGTGCTTAAATAATTAGAATACATATAGAATGTATACGTGGAGTGTTTGTGTTTTTAATTCCTTTTTTGGTCACAAGGATCGTAAGAAGGGGATATAGACGGGCGACGGCTTGCTTTCGGATGGGGGGGTTTACATTATGTAGCTACGGATTATCTAATGTTTGTCGACCCCATGCTTGTCTACCTTCTCTCTATGTGGCTCACATAACACCGTGGCTTCAGAGTTCTGTGTACTGTACATGATGGCAATGATAACAATGAAGGCTTGCTCGCATGATGATGAGTTGTTCTGCATTCTGTGTACTGTACATAATGGAGATGATAACTATGAAGGCTTGTTCACATGGTGATCAGCTGTTCGCAAAGGAGATCAAAGAATATTGATGTAAGCCATATTGTGCTCATCGCAATATTGTGTAAGTAGACAAATGTTTTGGAAATATATAGCTTTGAAAATTTGCATTATGTATGTTGAAAGTATTCACATGACTTTCTATTACGATGCGCGATTATAATGCGAGAGATTTGACACATTTGCAGATATGTGTGTATATATATATATATATATATATATAGTATATATATATATATATATATATATATATATATATATATATATATATATATATATATATATGTATGCTGAAGCATGGTTTTCTAAGATACTGAAGTATCGTTTTATTTGTACGAGGTCCCACGCTTTGAGGACATGCATTGAAGTATATTTTGATGTGACTCTTAGTTATTGCATATAAATGTATAGCAGACATGCTACAATGAGAGACATGCTACAATGAGAGATATAATGGGACACTTTCTGCGCTTGAATCATGCATCTGCTTGAAGTGATTTGCTAGTGTTGATCCCAATGGTAAAAACGACGGGATTATATATGAAACATGTCCAGCATAACACACAGACATGATGGCTTCACTTCACAGCTAATGAAGTTAAATGTATAGATTTCGACTAGATGGTTAATGTTGGTAAAGGACATATGTTTACATATGATTGATGTGACAGACTCATATGCATGATATCAAAGGCGATAGGCAACTTCCTAAAGAACGAACTTACATATGCACAAACATGATTTCGTATGCAGAATATATTGATAAGTTAACATATCATTTTATTGATGCGGAGGATTTCTATGCAGGGATATAAAGTCAAGAGAATAACTCTTATGAACAAATGTTATTAACAACTGTTATTAACAACTGTTATAAGATGTTTTCAATATGTGCAGATGCAGGTTCATATGCACGAGCAGAGAACAATTGTTATGAATAATTTTTATTAGCTGATTTGGATATGTGCAGATGCAGGTTCATATGCAGAGATGACATAAACGAGCATGTTCGTAGGCTTTCATGTTTTTGAGCAGATATTTGTTGGAGAACATATGCCTTGTTAATGAAGATATGAACAGATGACATTATTCATGATATGATTCTCATAAATATATTTATATATAAACACGCGGATCTAACTGAGAAGTGTTTTGAATAATCAGTAGTGTTACTCTTTGATAAACAATGTCATTGACTTGTATATATGCAGGGATTGAATGAAATGTGCTGTGATGCAAATAGTCATAATTCCTTTTATATGATACAAAAGGAGCATACAATAGGCATTGTCTTTTATGCAGGGTAAATGAAAGAAGGTGATACTATATGAACTCCAGGGAACAATAGGCATTGTTTTCTATGTAGGGTAAATGAAGGGAGTTAAAAACTCCTGCATGTCCTTGTTATTTAGTTGAAGTCTGTAATGTAAGAAATGAGTTGAATGGGATACTAGACATGCTGAATGTAAGCAATTGTATAAAGAAAATATTAGCAAAAGACTTATGTGATCAAGTGCATTATTATATGCATGATGTTCTGTTGAGAATTGCTTTATGTATGAAGCTTGTGGAATAAAGCTATGCTAAGAGATGCATTAAAGTTGTGGCTCAGTACTAAGATACAAAAGGGGACTAGAGAGAATAAAATCGATTAAGGTTCTCGTTTTGATATCGTGGGAAATCAGCCCATCACTTTTCGCATGTGCTATTGGTATTGCATATACCAACAGTGGTATCACAGCCTTCCATAGCTCCTCTTGGCCTTTATTAGCTTGTGTTATTATTGAAGATGTATTTTAATTCCATCGTAATCATTCACTTATATTTGTTCAATGCTACTTCAAGTTTTGATTGGAGGATCTAGCATCAAAGTAGGCTATCATCATCAAGCTACGAAGGAAGAACCAAAATGAAGAAGCATCAATTCTCGAAAGGCATAAGCTAAGTTCATCAAATGAAAGCAAACCTTTACTTGATCTTGAAAGAAGGAAGAGTTTTCTTTTTACGGAGAATTCTTAAGAAATGACTAAAATCAGGCTATTCATATATGAAGTTAGTCATATCTGTAAACTTTTGACCTTGTGGCCATCCCTTGGGAAATGAAAACCAAAGTTAAATGTTAGCCTGTCTACAGTTTTGCTTTGCTTAAATCGTGTGACACGTCATTTCTATAATAAAGTAGTGTCTTCGATGTTTACGTGACTCATTGATTTTATGGAAAGGACCGAAAACAAACTAAATCAATGAATGTTGCCTTGTTGGATAACTTTTAGGATTTGAAACTTCTCCTAATTATTTCGATGAAGATCATTGCTAGCTCAATCAAAACGAAGTGTTACATATACATATGATTAGGGCTAAAGCTTTTCGATTGAAGGGAAAAAGGAAAAAGTAGTCCATGAATTACATAAGGTTTTCCTCTTACTACCTACTTCTCCCTCCTTGTTACAGAACATCACGACAACGTCACCTAGCTTGAGGACCAAATCAGGGTCTACATTCTTAATGAGAAGCTCCACTCTTTCATGTTCCAAAGGCACCTAATCTCTATGGATCATTGTTCAAATCACTCTTTAAAGTTTGGAAGTAGATGAATCACCCCAAGGACTTCATTTCCATTGGGGACTGAAGAGAATGACCTTGAAAGGATGTTTGTGAATAATGTTTGTTTCTCATTATTTCCGTTGGTTCTACTTGTGCTATCTTTTGTGCCACTCTTGCAAAATGGTTTCCAATGCATGTATAGTTTAGGTATACTACACTCTATCTTGCACTAGATGTGACCTTCATTTCTTGCTTCTCACAACCATCAGTATAACCTTATGCACTCGACTCCAATCCTCATGGATCGCCATATTCTCTAATACATCACCTAGCTTGAAGGTCGAATTAGGGTCCACACTCTTAATTATAAGGTCTAGTTTTTCATGTTCCAAAGACATCTGATCTTGATGGCTCAATTGTTCAAATCACTTTTCAAAGTTTGGAAGTAGATGAATCACCCCATGGAATTCATTTTTAGCCATCCACTCTCTAAATGCATGTTCTGTGGGCACCACTATGTCCTCTAGGTAATACTCTTGTGTAAGTAGATTCTTAAATTTACTCCATATTTGGGATCCCTCTTGAAAGGTATGAATGCTAGGTTTGACATTGGGCATTGTAATTTGTGGAACTTCTATGAACGTAATAGAACAAGACACACCATAGACATCCAATTTAGTGTCAGAGACTTGCATCACCTCAGCAGTATTTGCAACTGATCTCTAGGATTGAGCAAACACTTGAAGTAGGGTGCTCAAGGCTCTCAGATCTAACCTTAACGCCTCCACAATGGTCAACTCTTGCTCACGATGAGAGTCTGAATCAAAATTAACACTCAAGCTGTCAACCTCTTATCCTCAAGTCTCCACTTTGATGGTCAAGTCAAGGTCAACTTTGAAGTTATCTCAAAATAAACTCAAATTGAAAGAAGAGGGATAAAATCCTCATAGGACAAACGTTTACACATGGGGAGGCAAAAGAGAAATGCAATGCAAAGACATTGCTAATGGATTTTCCAATATGCAAATGTAAATAAAGAGAGTAGAATTTTTATTTCTCCCTCTTTCTTTCTATCCATGCACTTCCCTTGCAAGCTTCTAACGTGGAAACCTCTCATCCTCAAGTCTCCGACTTTGATTTCTCGCCTGGAACCGCCACAAAGTTCACCTTCTCATGGGACATGACACGTCGAGCTCGCTTGGTCTCAAATGGCACAATGGGAATGGTTAGGTTAACCTTAACAAGAATTGGTGCCTATCATGGATGCGGCTTCGGTGGGACATGAAGTTCATGGCTATCTAGCACCCCCTCATAGAAATCAAAAAGTTTTTCCTCTTATGGCAAATTCTTCATCATGGAATCAGGACCAACCTTAAGGCTAGCAAATTTTGTGGGATTCCTCCCTGGTGCAAACGCTGCTACTAGTCTATCGATGATGTTTCCCACATCTTCTTTACCTGTCCCAACTCCAACACACTCTGGCAGACAGTTGGAAAGAAAATTACACTTCAGAAACATCTCAGTTGGAAGCAAGCCCTCTTGGGAGAAGCTATCAGCTTCTCCATGACTCTCTAGAACGCCATCAAAGGGGAGGTCCTATGGAAAATGTGGCGGAAAATATGTGCTTTTAACTTCGGTGACTCCCCCAAAGAGTGGTCAATTGAGAAATCCTTGTTCCTCCTTGGTAAAAGGATCGTTAATTCTAAGAAATACTCCCCCTTCAGGCATCATCAAGTATTTTTTTTATCAATAACAAGCTTTAACCCAAGTGGGCCCCACGTGAGGGTGATGAGAGGGTGATTAACCTTCTTTGTAAGGCCATCTAAGCTCTGTAAAAGCTTCCCCTCCTTTGTGGGATTCGGGGGGTCCCATGGGCACTAGTCCCCTTCTCTTGTACTTTTCTTTAGTTAATTCAAGTCCAGAAGAGTAGGCTAATGCCGAACTTCCTTTATATAGAAAAAGAACTACAGTCTACAAGGTTGCTCTGTGGGACTTGGGGTTTCCCTTGGGCACTAGTCACTTTCACTTCACTTGTCCTTTTGTTTGTTTTTTTTTAATACAAGTTTGGAGAGTTGGCTAAGTCCCAACTTTTATGGCTCTTTCAAGTCTTTCTTTATTGATCGTATACTATGGAAGCTCTGTCCTATTCAAATTCTTGAAAGAGACATTGATATTTACAGTTCTTCCAATATAATTGTCAGGATGATTAGATTCAATAAGAAACTCTTCTTGCAACGCGTACATGTATGTAAGCCGACATTCCACAAGTCCAGAAACAGATGTAATCGAATCTTTCATTGTTGCCTTGCCGGCCATCAATCTACTCGGCGTTTGAATTGCATGTACTTGTCTTTTATTCTTCTCTTCATGGGTTTATTTCCCTATTTTCGTCAACATGTGTTTATCTAAGTTGCTATCATACATTAGATACACGCACTCTACTCCATTCTTTAGTCCATCCTCATGGATTGCCATATCCTCGAATACGTCACCTAGCTTGAAGGCCAAATCAGGGTCTACACTCTTAATGAGAAGCTCTACTCTTTCATGTTACAAAGGCACCTAATCCCTATGGTTCAATTGTTCAAATCACTCTTCAAAGTTTGGAAGTACATGAATCACCCCAAGGACTTTATTTCCATTGGGGACTGAAGAGAATGATCTTGAAAGGACTTTTGCGCATAGTGTTTGTTTCTCATTATTTCCGTTGGTTCTACTTGTGCCACTTTTTGTGCCACTCTTGCAAATGGTTTCCAATGCATGTATAGTTTAGGTATATTGCACTCTACCTTGCAATACATGTGACCTCCATTTCTTGCTTCTCATGACCAATATTTGGTACACATAAACTAGAAGAGATATGGTTTCGTTCTAGCGTAAGCTCACTAAAAGAGGATGTATAAAGAGAAAGAAACATTTTTTTATAAGTTGAACATGTCTTACATAATACACTAGAGAGAGAGCGGGTAGTGCAAGAAGCTTATGAAAAAGCTCCTTAACAGAGATGAAAATGGGTCGAGACTACTTAGGAATGCTCCCTTGGTCCATGGGCACTTGCTACGTCCTTCAATACAATAGATAGGCCCAAGAATGTGCCTTTCCTTCATGTATAGGTTAGTGTGTCACTCTTCACCTACCCATTGCATGATTCTTGGCTTTCCATTAGCTCTTTTTTATCTTCACTCTCTTGTGGGTTCTTTGGTGTTTCCTTTCACTTCAAATGGATAAGTAGTGATGGATTTTGAATTATCCACACTTGGACTCCCTTGAAGAATATAATCCGTGGATAAAATCTCTTTACATGCCCTCTTATAGGCCGTGCAACTTTCGCCTTCGGACCCCCCCTTCGTGGCAGTTCAAATAGCAGAGTGTATGCAAATAAAACTAAAGCAAGAACTAAATTTTGAGACGCAATTGAAAACCCATGTAGGAAAGAACATATTGACCAAAACAAGTAATTTTATGCATCTTATTATATATGTTCTTTCAACACGCTTCCATGAACCATTATCTTCGTGGAGATCAAATCTTCACGATAACGCAGACTCAGATATTTGGTACACATAAACTAGAAGAGATATGGTGTCGTGCTAGTGTAAGCTCACTAAAAGAGGATGTATAAAGAGAAAAAAACAAATTTTATAAGTTGAACATGTCTAACATAATACACTAGAGAAAGAGGGGTAGTGCAAGAATCTTATGAAAAAGCTCCTTAACAGAGAGGAGAATGTGTCGACACTACTTAGGAATGCTCCCTTGGTCCATGGGCACTTGCTAGGTCCTTCAATTCAATAGATAGGCCCAAGAATGTGCCTTTCCTTCATGTATAGGTTAATGTGTCACTATTCATCTACCCATTGCATGATGCTTGGGTTTCCATTAGCTCTTTTTAATCTTTCAACTCTCGTGTGTTCTTTGGTGTTTCCTTTCACTTCAAATGGATAAGTCGTGATGGATTTTGAATTATCCACACTTGGACTCACTTTGTGGGTATCTAGATAATTCTCTAAGCTTTCTCTTTTTTTCTTCAACAACGTTGAAGCTACTTACATATAATCCATGTGGAATAAACCTTAGGTGAATTGGATCTAAGTTCATAGGTAAAATAAGCACAAATAGATTGACAAGTGATAGAAGGATGTGCACTATGTTAAAAGTCAAGCTTCTAGCTACAAATTGATGGGAAATCGTTTATGGACATGTGAAGGAATTACACAAAGCCAAAAGCCACGAGATTCCATCAAGAAAGTCATTGAGCCACTCTCCAAGTCATCTCAACTAAGTCCTCCAAGTTAGGAGGCTGATTTCGAAAGGTAGTTCCTAGATTTTAGGGGGCACACTTCTCACTATAAGAGGAGCATGTATCTTGACTTCTTTTGTGCCATCTTCTTTGAGCTTTTTCTCATGTAACGTGAGGACTAATTGTTGGTGTTGTAATAAGCAAGCCCCTTGCTTAAGCTTGCCCCTTGCTTGCTTCTTTGTTTTCTTTGAGTAGGCATATCTTTTTGTGTGCATAGGTAGTGTTGCAACTCTCTACCCCTAAGCTGTTAGGAATTGTTCTCCCTCCTTAGATATCCATTTGATGTAATGCTTGTCTCATTGGAGAGCAATTAGAGTCTCTTTTATGCTCACCAAGTCTCTGAAGCAGACTCTGAGTAGTCTCGAGGCAACATTCTTTTATCTCTCTCTCTCTCTGTGTATCCTCTATCGGAAATGTTTTTCTCTCAGTTGTAAGGGTTGTCTCTCTTTATCTATTTATCCAATTGCGATGACTATTTCGTCATTGGGTAGTCACTAGATTTTACTAAAGTTTACCCACACTCTTTGAGAAAAGTTTTCTGAGAGAAGTGAGGTCTCTGTTTTACTAGCAGCTAGGGCAAAGAAGTGTACTTGTGGAGGTCATTTGCGCTTTGTCCTTGCATAGGGGTTGAGATACTTCTCCCATCAGTGGTATCAAAGCATTTTGGAATCTTGGGGAAATCAAATACAATAAAAAAGAGGGAGGGATTCTACTCAAATTTTCAACAAAAGCTTGTTGGAGGTAGCTCACATCAAGGGGGAGCGATTTTACTCAAATTTTCAAGAGCGCAAGTGTCCATCTAAGGAAGGCTTTGGATTAAGGTAGCTTTAGAGCCTAATTTGCATTTCACTCTCATTGGACATTTAGCCAAGGGTTAGATCAAGTAGCAAAGACCAAAGATGGGTGACTTCAACGCTCCAATTGAAAAGTTAGATAAGGGAAACTATAAACAATGGAGATTTAGAGTCTCCAACTACCTTATGGGAAAGGGCCTTTGGGGATTGATTAGTGGAAGTAAACGAAGACCTAGGTTGGATGAAAATCCAACCAATGACCAAAGAAGGGCCTTTAGGCAATGGAATGAAAGAGAAAAGAGGTTTATCTTTATCCTTATCCAAGACATTAGCAATAGCATGATCGGCCATATCCAAGACTTGGATTCAAGCATGAATGTATGGGAGACAATTGAGAGGCTTTATTCAACCAGCACCAAAGCAAGGAAGATACAACTCAAGAATGAGCTCAACAAAATAAGTAAGAGATCATGGAGTAGCATAAATGACTACATACTTAAGGTAAAGGAATTGTCATATGCATTGGGACCCATTGAAAGTCATGTAGATGATGAGGATCTTGTGGCTTATACTATCAATGGTTTGAAGGATGATGAGAAGTGGAAACCCTTTACCACTTCAGTATATGTAATGGATAATCTTCCTGATTTCGAGCAATTGGTTGCTCTCATGGTCACCGAAGAGATGAACATAGGTTGAAGTTGAACTAAAAGCAAGGATGCAAAAGTGTTTTATGCAGGCAATCAAAGGGCCAAAGGAAGACGAGGACAAGATAGAGGAAAAGGAAGGTTTGGAGGAAGGTAAGGCCACTCAAGAATTCAAGGACGTGACCAAGGCGCCTCATTACAAAGAGGTAGAGGAAGAAGAAGAGCAAGAGGAGGAAAGCATCGAGAAAAGAGTAATCAAGATGGAGAAGGATGTTATATATGTGGCGAGTCTGGCCAGGATGGTAGAGATCGCTACCAAGGAAGAAATCAAAGGAGCTATAATCAAGGTTCTTCATGCAAAGGCCAAGGTAATTATGCCTCCACAAGATTAGAAAATGAAAATCTCTTGATGATGCACATGAATGGGAATTCAATCAAAGTAGATAATACTTGGTATATCGATAGTGGATGTGACAACCATATGAGTTGCAATGCTTCTTGGTTTACTAATATACATGCTCCCAAAGGTAAAGGAAATGTAGGAATAGGTGATGATACAGACCATGAGATCTTCCATGTTGGAGATGTAGCTTTGGATGACAAGGAGGAAGGAAGATGTCTTAAGGATGTCTTGCATGTACCTACCATCACAAAGAACTCGGTGTCCATAGGGCAAATGGTTGAAAGAGGCTATCAAGTAAGGTTCAACAAAGGTGGATGCTTTGTGGAGAACCTTAAGCAAGGATACAAGGTCATAACAAGAGGAAAGAAGCAAGGGAGACTCTTCACTTTGGAGATACATTCTCATTCCACTCAGCATGTCTACTTCACATATGGAAACAAGACAATTTTTGAGTTGGACTTGTGCCACAAAGGGATAAGTCACATCAACATACAAAGAATGAAGGAACTGCAATTCGAGAGGCTCTTTGAAGGTCTTCCCAACTTCCAAGGACAAGGTATGAAGCATTTTTATGTGAATCTTGTCAATTAGGGAAGCAAGTGAGATTTCCATTCAAGAAAAGTGGCTACATTAGCCAACATCCATTGGAGTTGATACATATAGAAGTGTGGGGCCAATCAAAGAGAAATACATTGGAGGTAACAAGTACTTTTTCAGTTCTATAGATGATTACACAAGGATGGTTTGTGTTTATTTCATAAAAAACAAATCAGATGTGTTTACATGTCTCAAAGCATTCAAGGCCATGGTAGAAAAGGAAACAGGTATATATACCAAGAAGTTAAGGTCTGATGAAGGGGGAGAATATTTCTTCAAATAATTTTCCTATTTTTTTATGTATCAAGGCATCGAGAGGCAAGTAAAATGTATGTACACACCCCAACAAAATGGGATAGCAAAGATAAGAATAGATACACTCTAGAGATTGCTAGAGCAATGCTTAATGAGATGAATTTACCTAACATGTTTTAGAGTGATGCAGCAAATAACGCCATGTATCTTATGAATAGGGCTCCTACCTGAGGCATGTGCCAAGTGAATTGAGGCACAAGCTACAACCAAAGGAAGAAAAGTGTGTGTTTCCAGGATATTCAGATGATCATAAACACTACACGTGCTTCAACCCAAACACAAAGGACTTGAGTGTTGGTGCATTTTGCACAAGCCTACATGTCTTCTATGATGTTAATTTGTATTCATATGTGTAGACATATGGAAAACCCTTCTAAAAGAGTACACTTTATCTCTTGTAATTGTAAAAGAACTTATGGCTTAAGTCATCCATGATGTAAGAAGAAAATTTGTGGCTCTAGCTACCCAAAACCACAAATCCATTACCGAAGGGAATATTTCCTAATTCCCAGCATCACTTTTAGGTGAATTCAATTCAGTTCCAAATCAAAACTACCTCCAAAAGTAGCTACAAAAGGAGCAAGAAGGAAGCTGCCAAAGTAGTGCTGGATTCGTGCTCATTCCATGCCCATTTGTAGAGATTGAAGAGCTTACTCCATAACTATATCATTCTACTCACATTGTGTAAGTATTCATTGCCAATGAGGTTGTAATTATATGTGAATCTATACATTCAACATTTACTTCTTCTCTGATTTGTTCTCTCCTATACTCAATCAGAATAGTAAAGTTTAGAAGCTCATATCTCAGGCTATACATAACTTGTTTCAAAGTTTTAAAGTGCATTCGATAGCTCTCTAAGTCTAGTGTATCATTAGCAAAGTTCATGTCCATTGGATTTAGAATGTTCAAGAAATCTGCATTTTACTACTCACTCGTCTATTTCTATAGAGCCTCAAAATGGTAGGATTGTTCCAGATTTTGCTAAAACGTTTTCTCAGTGCTCTGTTGATGAATTGAGGTGTTTTAACTTCGATTAGGAGGCTTGCTAAATAAATTATCTATGTACAGAAGGAATGTTTCTAAGTCCTACCAGGTTGAGATTTTGAGAGAACTATTCATTTTTTCTAACAGGTTGATGTACAAAAGTAGCAAGTTTTGGGAGCTAGTCATTTTGCAACTAGTCTGTATTGACTCAAACTTTTGAGATACTTGTTCCAAAGCACTTGGGTGAATTTTTTTTGTGGATTTAGCAAGCTTACAGGGTATACCAACCAACTCTAAAGTCTCACTTGGATGGTGTGAAGCTCGTTGTAGTAGCACCAACTCATCTTTTGATTGTATCCACCATCTCTCTCCATAGTGGTATGAGAGCATAGTCAATCGACATGGGAGATGGATTTTCATGAAAAAATGAAAAAATGGATAGAAAAAACTACCTCGCATGGTCTCTAAGGATGGAGTCTTATTGTCAAGGGAGGAATCTATTTGGATACACATCTGGAGATCAAGCTATGCCAACCATGAGGAACAAAGGGCAACCATCACATGAAGAAGAGGAAAGACTTTCAAATTGGTGTTCAAAGGATGCACTTGCAAGGTCGTATATTCTAACCTCAATCTCTGATTTTCTTTTGCATCAAGTCAAGGGATGCAAGACATCAAGAGAGACTTGGAATGGAGTTGTTTCTTTCTTCTCCTCCAACACTCGAGCAAGGAAGAACCCATTGGGAATGGAGTTTACAACAATGAAGAAAATCCTCAAGCAAAGTGTGATTGATTATGTCACAAAGATGGAGAAGATTTTAGATCAAACTGGAAGCATTCAAGAGGTAATTGAAGAGGAATAAATCATTAGACACATCATAAATAGAATCAAAGCAGATGACAAGTGGGAGTCCTTCACAACAGCCATGGATTTGTACATGGATATGCATGTACCTAACCTCCACACACTCATGGGCCAATTCTTCACTCATGACGCAAGGATTAGCAAAGGTTGCGAGTCCACAAGAGGTAATCAAACTTCAGCCTTATATTTTGATAAAGCTAAGATCAAGGACAAGTCCAAGAATAAGAAGAATGAAGATGAAGGTAGCTCTTTCCAAGCAAAGTTTGTAGGTAGAGGAAGAGCTAGAGGAAGAGGTAGAGGTGGAAAGCAAGGCAGGGGGAGATTCAAATCATCTCAACCTTGCAATATATGTGGCTTATCTAATCATACTTTTGAAGGACGATTCAAGAACTCTGAAACTCAAGACGAAGAGGATTCAATAGAGGTGGCTATGGATCAAATAGAGGAAGATACAATGGAGGTTACAACAACAGCTACTACAACAACAATTCCAACAACAACAACTATCAAAGTGGCCATAGAGGAAGAAGAGATCACAATAACTATACAAAGGACCAAAGTTAAGAAGATTCATTATTGATTATGAATCTATCAGCGAAGAAGTGTAAGGATGATGATCACATCTTTTACATTGATTCAAGATGCTCAAATCATGTAGCAAGAAATGTGGCTTTACTTTCTGATTTGGAAGATCCTCACAACAAACATGAAGTGCAAACAGGGGATGATATAAAACACTCAGTGTAGAAGATAGGTAATGTGAAGACATTAGATGGGAATATAAACCTCTTAATCAAAGTCTTGTATGTCCCTTCAATTACCAAAAATTTAATAGGTGTTGGGCACATTGTTGAAAAAGGATTGCTCGTTATATTCAATTGATTTGCAGCATATGTTGAAGACCCAAGGCAAGGCTTTAGAAGTATTCTCAAAGGAGAAAAGACAAGAAGACATTTCATGTTTGAAGTGGAAGATACAAAGAGCATATCCTTATTTAGATATGGATCTCAAACTCTAAGAAAGTTGGAGTTATGGCACAAAAGGCTTGCTCACATTGGTGAGAAAACACAAACAAATTTGCAGGGACGAAAGTTTACTTGGCTTTCCTAATATCACAAGGCAACACATGATTTATACGTGTGAAGCTTGTAAACTCAGCAAGGCTCATAGATAACCTTCCAATAAGAAGGGATATGTGTATCATAATCTTTTGGATCTAGTGCACACGGATGTGTGGGTTCCAAGTAAGGAGCCATCTATATCCGGCTCAAGATATTATGTATCTTTCATAGATGATTGTCGGAGGTGGACAATTTAGCTTTTCATGAAGCACAAGGATTAAGTTCTTAATTGCTTTAAGAAGTATGTTGCTCTTGTTGAAAGCCAAACAGATAAGACTTTTGAAAGACTCAGATCAAATGGTGGAGGAGAATACTTCTCTTCTGAATTTGATGCCTACTGGCATGAAAGAGGCATTAAAAAGGAAGTCAGTACAAGGTATACACCCGAACTTAATGGTGTAGCAAAAAGGAGAAACAAAGCTATTGTTGAAGCCGCAAGGTCCATGCTCAATGAAAAGGTATTGTCCAACTACCTATGGGTAGAGGCTTTGCCCACAACCACATATCTCATAAGTAGACTTCCATCTAAGTCACTAGACGGAGCCACTCCATATGAAGTTTAGAATGGAAGAAGACCTAGTCAAGATCATTGTAGAATCTTTGGATGCTTAGCCAATGCTCACATTCCTTCTCAAATAAGAGGGAAATTGGATCCCAAGGCAGAGAAGTGCATATTTATTGCTTATGAACAAAACCAAAAATGATATAGATTGTACAACCCAACCAAAAAAGGATTTCCTATGAGTAGAGATGTATTTTCTTATGAGAACAAATCCTAGTTTGATGATGATAGGAAATTGAAGCTGCCTTATGACTTGGATGAAGATTCTCCATCACTTCAACCAAAGGAGCCAAAACAAATTGAAGAAAGTGATTTGGAGATTGACCTAAAAGATTAAAGACTAAAGCTAAGGAAGAGCAAAGGTAAAGCAAAGATGCAAGATGCTACATATGGACCCGAGAGCTCACATCAACCACTTAGAAGGCCTTCAAGGGAGAAGAAGAAACTAGAGAGGTATGGTTATGATACTTCTTTGGTCACCAAACACTCAATATACATTGCAAAGGATTCAACCCATGAAGAACCTAGCACATTTGAAGATGCAGAAAGCAAGAAAGCTTGGAGATATGCAATGGATGAAGAAATGAAAGCCTTGAAGGAGAATGACACTTGGGAGCTTGTACCTAACAAACCATCTATGAAGGTAATTGGATCTCGATGGATATACAAAATCAAGAGGAATCCAGATAAGTATAAATAGACATAAAGCAAGGTTAGTTGCTAAAGGGTTTGCTCAAACACATGCTATTGATTATGAGGAGACTTTCTCTCCTCTTGCAAAAATATGTGCAATTAGGGTTCTCATTAGTCTTTCTGCATCTAGAAATTGGAAGCTCTATCAACTTGATGTAAAGAATGCTTTTTTAAATGGATGGATTTCTAAGGAATTGTATATGGCACAACCTCTTGGATATGAGGATCCACATCATGCTATGTATGCAAATTAAAGAAAGCCTTGTATAGATTGAAGCAAGCTCCAAGAGCTTGGAATTTTAGATTGGTGACTTATTTACAAGACCAAGGATTCAAAACTAGCAAGGTGGATACCTCTTTGTTCATAAAGAGGAATGGATTTGAAGTGATCTATCTATGTGTGTATGTTGATGATATCATTATCAAAAGGAATGATGTTGATGATATCATTATCACAGGGAATGTGTGTGTATGTTGAAGAAGCCTCTTTATGGCCTAAAACAAGCTCCAAGGTCTTGGAACCAAAGATTGGTGGACTACTCGATCAAATGTGGTTACAATCAATACAAGTCGGATCCATCTCTCTTCATCAAACAAAGAGGAGAACTTATACTCTAATTGTGTGTGTATGTATATGATCTTTGTAATCATACAAATGGCATTGAGGAGATCAAGGTAAAGCTTGGAAAGGATTTTAGGGTCTCAGATTTTGGAGATCTTAGGTATTTTCATGGCATTGAAGTTGTATACAAAGAACAAAGTATTATGCTCATTCAAGGAAAGTATATTCTATACCTACTTGAGAGGTTTAGGATGCCACATTGCAAGCCTATCTCAAATCCCTTGGAAGTTAATGTAACGCTAAGCTGCATTGATGTAGAACCATTAGAGGATGTAACTTTGTATCGATGTATTATAGGCTCTTTCAATTATGCCATAATAACTAGGCCTGACATAGCATATGGAGTTGGAGTGTTACCGCATTTTATGCATAGACCAAGGACTACATACTTACAAGACGCAAGAAGAATGCTACGATACCTCAAGGCTACTAGACATGAAAGACTGTTCTACTCATTTGATGATGATATGCAATTCAAAGCTTACTCTGATGCAGATTGGGCTAGTTTGAATCAAGATAGAAGGAGTACAAGTGGCTACCTAGTCATGCTAGGTAGCAAGATCATTTCATGGATTTCAAAGAAGCAACCGAGAGTGGGATTATCTTCCACCGAGAGTGAGTATAGAGCTTTCGCTGAAGTCACATGTTAGATAATGTGGATTAAGAACTTATTTATGGAGCTTAATTTGTAGGTTGACACATATCGAATTTCTTGCGACAATATGAGTACCATTCATCTAGCATGGAATCATGTCTATCATGCGAGAACCAAGCATACTAAAGTGAACTATCACTTCATAAGGTAAAAGTGATGTCCAAGGAAGTTTTAGTACATCATATTGGTACCAAGCACCATGTGGCCGACATGTTTACAAAGGCTTTGGATGGAATGAAGATTTCGAAATTCAAGCAATGCATCAACATGAAGGAGCTTGGATGAGGATGAAGAATTGAAGCTTGAGGGGGAGTGTTAAAAGTCATGTTTCAAGCTAAACAATCATGGGAAATCATTTATGGACATGTGGAGCAATTAAGGGAAGTGTAAAGCCATGAGATTCCATCAAGAAAAGTCACTCAACCACTCCCCAAGTCATCTAAACTAAGTGCTCCAAGTTAGGAGGTTGATTTGGAAAGATAGTTCGTAGATTTTAGGGGCACACTTCTCACTATAAAAGGAGCATGTGCCATCTTCTTGGAGTTTTAGCTCATGTAAAGTGAGCACTAAGTTTTGGAGTTGTAATAAGCAAGACCCAACTTTCTTTTTGCCATCTTCTTGGGGTTTTAGCTCATGTAAAGTGAGCACTAAGTTTTGGAGTTGTAATAAACAAGACCATTGCTTAAGCTAGCCCCTTGCTTGCTTGTTTGTTTTCTTTGAGTAGGCATATCTATTTGTGTGCACAGGCAATGTTGCGACTCTCTACCCCTGAGTTGTTAGCATTGGTTCTCCCTCCTTATATATCCATTTGATGTAGCTATGCTCATATTGGATAACTATTAGATTTTATTCTCACCAAGTCTCTAGAGCATTCTCTACGGATTTGGGAAGCAACACTTATTTTATTGAAGTTAAGTGATTGATATATCTCTCTCTCTGTCAAAACTCTATTGGAAATATTTTGCTCTCTATTGTAAGGGCTGGTTCTCCTTCTCTATTTATCCAATTGCTTTGATTTTTTTGTCATTGGGTAGCATACACTAACATTGACCCAATTTTGAGATTCATTCTCTATATAGTCTCTAACAAACCTTTGCTAGAGTGAAGTGAGGTCTTTGTTTGCTAGGAGCTAGAGCAGGGAAGGTTACTTGTGGAGGTAATTTACACTTCGTTATTGCATTGCGGTTGAGATACTTACCCCATCACACTAGAGGGACCAAAATCTCCTACACATTGTTTTTTTGCAATTTGGAGATCAAAATCTCATAACTATTTCGTCTTCCACTTTCAAAACTCATTCTTGGTCTCTCCCTCTTCAAGAATAAAAGATCTAGTTAGAACTTGCTTTTCCTTAGGGTTTTGACTCCATAAAATTTTGATTTTTCTCCTTAGTTGGACTTGAAGTTCTTACTTAGTTATGTTGCTCATAAACCACAAAGATGCATCTCAAAAGCTTCCCTCCTTTCTACATTGATGCCGATCAATCCAAGTGGTGTACACATACTATTGATTTTTAAAGTGTGGCCACCCACCAGCGTGCTCTTTTTCTCTAGTGTATGAAGCTCATTCTTGAGTTGCAATTTCCATGCCTTTCTATTGGTCTCATAAAATGTGAACAAATTCATCCAAGCCTTGTTTGGAGTTTTGAAATATGTATGTGTCCAATCATGCTATCTTTTATGCTAATGAACAACCAATACATTACCCTTTGTGCCCTTGATTCCACTCTTCATATGCTCTTATCTAGTCTCCAGTTTGATTCCTCTCAACCAAGTGTAGGGGATTTTCATTTTCTCTCTTGGTGTACTCTCATTAGCCTTTTCTGATAAAAAATGTTGTCATTTTGAATCTCGAATAATGAAAGTTTCTTTTGCAATAGATCACTCATATGTTAAATCATCCCATTAGTTCTTGTTTTCCATTTTTGTAGCAATTTCTAATATTGCAAAAACACTAGAAGTAGTACCTCCTCGAGAACTCTCAAAGTAACCCAATACTTTATAATCATAAAGAAACATTCTTTGTGTATCAAAAGTAAAAACACTAGAAGTAGTACCTCCCCAAGAACTCTCAAAGTAACCCAATACTTTATAATCATAAAGAAACATTCTTTGGATCCTAAATAGTCTCTGATTGATCTAATAGTTCATACTCAAAAAGACATAGATTTCATGAATCATAAGTACATGAAATAGCTTGAAATTCTACATCTAAAAGGTTTGGGAGATCTCTTATAGGTTGGAGTATGCTAACTTGCAAACTTAACATTTATTTATATGGTCCCATCCTATGGGCTCAAAATAGAGGTCAAAATGGCTCTCAAATAAAAAAATGAGTAAAACAAAATTTTGTAACAAGTTGATATCATTTCCAAAATGCATGTCCTTGATGCCTTCTTCTGGGCTCTTGAATGTCTACCTTCTTCAAGGCATCTCTATATCCACATTATTTGTGATACCATATTAAGAAAAACAAGCTAAGAGAGCTGTCACATACTCTCACACACAAGGAAAAGAGAAAATACAAATGACACTAAGAGGAATTGATATTTATGTAGTTCTTTGTTTACATAAAGAGAATTTAGTAGAATGAACTAATGCAAAAATACAACTAGAATTTATAAGAGAAGTATATGAAGAAAAATCTAATGTCTCTAGATTAGTGAGTTGGAAAAAGAACAAATGTGCCAACATTGTTTGTAAAAAAAAAATCTAGAGATGCTCACTATAAATATCCCTAGCATTATATTGATGTAACCATATAAATACAAAAGAAAAAAAAGCTTATGCATCATCCCCCATCATCATATGTTGAACTTGATATCTCAAAGTATTAGGCTTGTTGTTATAACACTCATGTGTCTAGAAGTGCTTTTTTCTTAATGATTGGTATCCCATGCATATATTCATTCACCAAAATAGCAGTCTTCTAAGGCCACTTCCAATTGTGCCCTATGTATAGGGTAGGTTTCATAGCTATTGTTCGGTGTGTTTGGATCAGGTGCCTTATATATGACCTCGTTGTTTATCAAACTTTTTAACCACCATATTTGGTGACAGTGATAGTTCATTGAGAGTTGTGATGAATATAGTGTTCGATGCTTCACCAAGCTAGAATGTTAGAGTGTGACTTGTTGAGATATCAAGCTCAACATGTGATGATCCAGGATTACACGTATCAGTTTTTTGTTTGTCTAACATGTATAGTGGTCACGTAGGTATATGTCACGGATACTTCATTGAGCTTTATTAGATTTATCTACCGAGAGTCATGGCGCATTTGTTCCTTGCTAGCTCACTCATTTGCGGACATTAGGTTTTTCCTTATGTACTGATCTTTATATATTGCACTTGTTGTATTCTTGTTTTTTAGGTCATTCTCGTACATTACTTTTTATGTAATAGAAGAAGAAGAAGAAGATCCTTCTTCTTTACCTCAATCTATGTGTATGCTTCTCCTTGAGAGTGAGAGTGTGTGTGTGAGCTCTCTTCCTTATCTTCTTCCTCATGACATGGTATCAGAGCCAGCGTGGCTGTAGAGAGCTTCTGAAGAAGGGGAGAGTGAAGAGTATGTAGCAAGGCGTAGAGAAAATGTGATTCACAAATGACCTCCATTTTGCTAGAAAAAATCGGCATGAAGGTAGAAGACCTCAAAATATTTTTGAGAGCCATATCGACCTTTGTTTTGAGCCTGCAAGGTGGGGCCCATAATAAAACTTGGTCATTCTTAGAAACTGTAACTTGCGTTGTGTTGGAGAACACTCATATATTCCAGATCCAGAATTTCAAGCGATTTCGTGTACTGTTGATACACGAAAATTGTGTTTTTTTGAGATCGAACTGTCACGTCATAGTGCGATAGTGTTCAAGCAGAAGTGATGCTTGTAGTGTTTTGCAGTGTTGTGAATTGCTGCAAAAATGGAAAACACAGATGGAATGAGTCAGCTTCTGAGTGATAAGTTGGACAAAAACAACTTCCATGCTTGGAGATTCAAAATGATGAATTTTCTGATGGGAAAAGGCTATTGGAAGTACATCGAAGGAGAGAATGAAAATGCTCAGCAGTTACCAGAAAGGGATCAGATTGCAGAATAGTTAAGAGCATATGAGGAATGGAATCAAGAAGCATGAAAGGTAATGTAGTGGCTATTTGTTACCATAGAGGATAGCATGATTGGACACATACAGGATGCCAAGACTCCAAAAGATGCTTGGAACAGTTTGGTCACATTGTATGAAACCAACACAAACGCACGAAAATTTCAACTCAAGAACAAGCTGCATACATTGGAGAAGAAGAGCATGTCGATAAGTGACTACACCTTGAAAATAAGAAGAATATGTGAGTCACTTGCATATATTGGCCTGAATGTAGATAGTCATTATAAGATGGAATTGTGTTTTCATGGTTTAGGAGCTGCATATAAGCAGTTCAAAACTTCTATACAGACTAGGGAAAATATTTTGAATTTTCTTGATCTGGTATCTATGCTGATTATTGAAGAAAAGAATCTTGGTGAGGATTCAAACTCCCAAGGAAAATCTAGTTCTGAGCAAGTATTCTACTCTGGTAGAGGAAGAGGAAGAGGTAGAGGTTTTGGAAGTGGAAGAGGAAACAGTAACCAAGACCAAATTCAACAACAGAATCATGCAAAAGGAAGAGGACATTTTCGAGGCAGGGGGAGCCAAAGAGGCCGCATAAATTTCCAAAGAAATGATTGAAGTAATGATAGTAAAGGATGCTAGAATTGTGGTAATCTTGGACACTTTGAACGTGATTGCAAGTTGCAGAATGAAAATAACAGAAGGCAGCAGAATAACTATGCATCCTCAAGTTCACATGATTCTGAGAAACTTTTCATGGTTCAACATCATATGATGAATATGATGTTTGCTGGTGTTTCAAAATCAAATAATAATGTTGTTGGAACAAAAAAATCACAAATTCATGATTACAAAGAGCTTCAAGCAAGTCTATGATCAGTTTGAATTTCAAGAAGTCATTTGAGAAAGTGAAGAGATCTCAGAAGCGTACCTTGTATACATATGTACATTACAGTTGGAAATTCTTGTAATTTGAGTATAGATAATCCGTAGGATGATAAGGAGTAATGTAATAGACATGGGATAAGTTCAAAACTATATGTATATAAGTCAATGATGTAAAGAAATATGGATGTGAGTCATTAGAAGACAAGTGTCATAGAGATAGATATGAAGAGAGTCATCTTCAGGAAATAGCGACGAGTATTTCATAGATTTCTCTCACTCTAATCATGTGGATCAGAAATCCTTTTGTACACATCTAATCTAGAAGCTAATGAATCTATGCTCAAATTTTCATGGTCTAATTCCTTTCCTACTCTGAGTATGATCAATAGGAACATGTGTATGTAAAGTCTACAGGTAGATCTCTCTAAGTCGCGCACTTTTCCTGTCAATGTTTTGCTTAGATCTCAGTGTACAGTGTAAGGTTTTTGATGAGTGAGCATTCAAAATCTAGGTTAGAAGGTAAGGAAGCTACGGCTAAAAGCATTTAGCAAAACGGGATCTTTGCTCTGAGAAATCAGTCTTAAAAGTCACCTATGTCAAAGTCGCTTATTCAAGAAGATAGTTTCTGACATACTTTTGATCTTAAGGATCAAATTAAGGTTTTAATGATTCACTTGAAGAACTAATGATTGATATGATTGCGCAAAGGTAGTGTGAAGAAATGTGCATCATTAGTTTGAAGAATCTGAAGATATGTGCAAGTAATGAAGTCAATTTCTGAAGCAGAATTTCTGAAGAAGGAATTTCTTCACTCAGAGAAGTGATAGTGAAAGTTTTGATAAATAAAGATAACATTTGTGTAAAGGTTGGTCCATAACTGATATAGAGGTGTTCTTAGATCAGTATAGATCAAACCTTTGGAGATTAAGAGGTCTCCAACAATGGTATCAGAGTTGAAGGTGCAATACAAGTGAAGTAAAGAGCATTGGAAGTTCGGACTATTGTAGTCATTGAAGTCTTTTCAAATTGAAGGAGCACAGGATCAAAGTTTGGAAGAAAACCTGAAGGAGAATCAAGTACGAGTTCGAAGGATCAAGAAGGATTAAAGCTTTATATGAAAGGTACACTCTATTGTCATAAATCATAGTAATTGTAGACACAGAAGATCAAAGATGGGAGAAAGCTTGTAGATTGATAAGCTAGATAGAGAGGACTATCCAGCTTGGTCTATGAGGATGGAGGCACACCTCATAAGCAAAGATTTGATGGCATCAGAGGAGAAGAAGAAAAGCATGAGTTTGGAGATCCTAGTATTCCAACTAGTGAAGAGCTTGCAGATTTGAACAATTGGATGAGAAAGGATGCTCAAGCTAGGAGTATCATTTACATGGCTATAAATGATTATCTTCTACCTCACATGAGAGGATTGGAAACTGCAACAAATGTGTGGAATGCTTTGGAAGAGCATTTCCAAAACACAACCAAGTCTAGGAAGTCCTCATTATGGGCATAGTTCACAACTTTCAAGAAGAAGAGCTCACAATCAATTTCTAATTATGTGGCAAGAATGAAGGATATTGCAGATAGCTTGGGAGCAGTAGATGAAGACATTGAAGAGGATAAGTTGTTAAGGCAAATACTTACAGCTCTGAGAGGAGATGAGAAGTGGAAGCCTTTCATATTGTCCATAGAATTGTCATTAGATCACTTTACTCCTGATCTTAATCAATTGCTAGGACACATGCTAACTTTTGAGCAGGATATTAAGGGAGAAAATGATAGGAGTGCAAGTCAAGCTATGTACTCCAAGGACAAGAAAAAGAATGGCAAAGGAAAGCAGTCAACTGATGATGAAGGAACTTCAAGTCAAGCTGACTTTACAAAAGGAAAGATGAATTACAGAGGTCAAGGAAGAGGAGGTAAGAACAAATATAATACTAAAGCTTGTTGGATTTGTGGCAGAACCAATCATTTGGCCAATGATTGTTGGTATAACAATCAAAATGGTGGAAGTAATAACCAGAGCTTCAATCAAAGAGGTAGAGGAGGCACAAACTAAAGAGGCAACTTTCTGAGGAAGAGGTGGTAGGACATCATATGCTAGAGGAGGTGGAAGAAGTTTTCAATCTCAGTCCTACAACAATAATTATTATAACTATGCATCAGATCAAAAGGATGACATGACTCTTATCCTGAATGCAACTCATGAAGCAGTAGGAGAAGACTAAAGGGTGTTCTATATTGACTCAGGATGTAGCAATCATATGAGTGGTAATATATCATTGATGACTGATATGGAAGCAAAAGTGAATGGACATACAGTTCAAACAGGTGACAACACCAAGCATAAAGTGGAGAGCATTGGATCAGTAAAGACAAAGAATGGAAGTACACTTTTGAGCAAGGTACTTTATGTTTCTACTATTCCTAAAAACTTGATAAGTGTAGGGCAAATTGTGGAGAAGGGATATGAAGTCAGATTCACAAATGATGGTGTTTATGTGCAAGATCCAAATCAGGGATATAGAAATATCATTGCAGGTGAAAAAGAAGGAAGGCTATTTACTCTCAAGGTTCAAGGTAATGTGGGACATGCTTTATTTACTTATGGAAGTCAAAAGATGTCTGAGTTAGACCTATGGCATAAAAGGCTAGGTCATTTCAATGAGAGAGCCATAAAGGACATGTCAAAGAATGCTGTGGTGCTTGGTTTACCAAATGTTGAAGGTCAACACATGGTGTACAAGTTGGAAGCTTGTCAATTAGGTAAAGCACACAAAAGTTCATACAATAAATCAGGGTACAAGTATTCAAACATGCTTGAATTGGTTCATATAGATGTGTGGGGTCCTTCAAGGGACTATTGCATAAATGGATCAAGATATTATGTGTTGTTTGTTGATGATGCAACCAGATGGATTACTTTATATGTAATCAAGGACAAATCAGCAGTGTTCAAGACATTCAAGCATTATCATGCTTATGCAGAAAGGATTACAGGACAAAAGCTCAAGAGGTTGAGATCAAATGGAGGGGGAGAGTATTTTTCTAAAGAATTTGATGATTACTTGTGGAATGCAGGTATAAAAAGAGAAGTAACTTGCAGGTACTCTCCTCAACAAAATGGAGTTGCAAAAAGAAGAAATAAAACTCTTGTAGAGTTTGCAAGAGCAATGATGAAGGAAAAGAATTGTCCAAACTACCTATGGGCAGAAGCTATCAACACTGCAACATACCTTGTGAGTAGGTTACCCTATAAATCTTTGGATGGAAGAACTCCTTATGAAGCATGGTGGGGTAAGAAACCTACTCTTGATCACTATAAGGTATTTGGATGTTTATCATATGCTTATGTTCCTTCACAATTGATACATAAGCTTGAACCCAAAGTAGAGAAATATGTGTTTATTGGGTATGATGATAGACAGATGGGTTACAGATTGTGGAGTCCATCCACAAATCAATTTCTTGTTACCAAAGATGTTACATTTGATGAGAAAAGCACATGGTATACAGGGTCAACAAATGATTATGCAGATGTTAAAGAAATACAAAGGAAAGGAAAGACAAAAGTAAGTGTGTATGAAGAAGATATTGATGATGTTGATTATCAAAATAAATTGCAGGACAATGTTGAAGATGGGCCAAGATTTGATCTAGAATCAAATGTGGCTGAAACTTCAAGAAGTGCAGAGGTCAGAAGATCCTTGAGAGAAAGAAAAGAGCCTATCAGGTATATCTATGATACATCTTTCTTAACAAAAAAAGATTATGCTTACATTGTGAAGACAGAAGAGGACCCAATCACATATGAAGAAGCTAAAGGTAAAAAAAATTGGGAGAAGGCAATGCAAGAAGAGTATGATGCTCTACTTGAAAATGAAACATGGAATTGGTGTCAAGACCAAAGAATCAGAAGGTCATTGGATGTAAGTGGGTGTATAAAACAAAAAGGTTTGCGGATGGTAAAGTGTCTAGATACAAGGCTAGACTTATGGTCAAAGAATATGCCCAAACTTATGGGGTAGATTATGATGAAAACTTTAGTCCTGTTGCTAAGATGTCTACAATTAGATCATTGATTGCTATTGCTGCTTGTAAAGGGTGGAAGTTATCACAATTAGATGTGAAGAATGCATTCCTGAATGGATACATTGCAGATGAAGTGTATATGGAGCAACAAGAAGGCTTCATGGATTCAATTGGATGAGATTATGTGTGCAAGCTCAAGAGAGATTTGTATGGGTTGAAGCAAGCCCCAAAATCATGGAATTATAGGCTTTTTAAGTTCTTGAATGAATGTGGATTTCAAGCATCAAAGGCAGATAGTAGCTTACTAGTGAAGGCAAGTGAAAATGGATACATATACATGTGTATTTATGTTGATGATATTATTGTCACAGGTACAGATGCTCAAGGAATCAATGAGCTTAAGAAACAAATAGAGAAGGAATTTAAGATAAGTGATTTGGGAAACTTATCTTATTTCTTAGGAATGCAGATTGTGTATACTCAACATGGAGTATATGTTACACAAGGGAGGTACTTGAAGAGTCTTCTAGTCAAGTTCAACATGGAGGATTGCAAGCCTTCAACTACACCATTGGAGGTAAATCATAAATTGAGCAGGTATGGAGGTGAAGAGTTTAATGACATGAAGAAATATCAGAGTTTGGTAGGTAGTTTAATCTATGCTACCTTGACAAGGCCAGATCTATCATATGTAGTAGGTGTGTTATCACAATTTATGCATTCTCCAAAGAAGACTCATTGGATTGCAGCTCAAAGGATACTCAGATATATCAAAGGAACCCTAAATGAAGGTCTATATTATGGATTTATTTGTAATACAATAATTAAAGTGTTTAGTGATGCAGATTGGGTAGGTGATTCAGATGATAGAAGGTCTACTCAGGGGTATCTTTGTTATATTGGAGATAAGTTAGTTTCTTGGTGCTCAAAGAAGCAACATACAGTTGCTTTGTCATCCACAGAAGCTGAGTAGGAATGGTAGAGGCTGCAAAAGAAGTGCTATGGTTAAAGACCTTGTTGAAGAGTTTTGAAAGTGATCAGAGTACTCCAATTATCTTTTAAGGTAATATGAGTTCATTGTATTTGGCAGCTAACCCTGTTTTTCATGACAAGACTAAGCATATAGAGATTCAGTATCATCTCTTGAGGGAAAAGGTACTTGATAAAGAGATTGAAGTGTTGTATACTCCAACAAAAGAGCAAGTTGTAGACATGATGACAAAAAGCTTGGATGGACCTAAGCTACAGAGATTCAAAGAGATGGCAGGAGTGAAGAAGAATGGAATGATCACAATTAGTGATTGAGGGGGAGCTGTTGGAACAAAAAAAATCACAAATTGATTATTACAAAGAGCTTGAAACAAGTCTATGATCAGTTTGAAGTTCAAGAAGTCATATGAGAAAGTGAAGAGATCTCAAAAGTGAACCTTGTATACATATGTACATTACAGTTGGAGATTCTTGTAATTTGAGTATAGATAATCATTAGGATGATAAGGAGTAGTGTAATAGAGGTGATATAAGTCCAGAACTATATGTGTATAAGTCAATGATATAAAGAAATATGGATGTGAGTCATTACAAGAAAAGTTTCATAGAGATAGATGTGAAGAGAGTCATCTTTGGGAAGTAGCGACGAGTATTTCGTAGATTTCTTTTAGTATGATCATGTTGTTAAACGCGCTTTTGCCGTCAGAAACGCGTTTAAGCTCTTTCGGGTTCTTGGGAGTGGAAGGGGTCTGAATAATCAGAGGCCCTATATTGGATTTTCCTAATTAATCACTCACACAATAGTACATGAGTATTTAAGAACTCTGTTAACACGAATTACTGTCACTACTCTGGTTCGTTCTCTCACAATCTCACTGTCTATACTCAGACTATAGATGGCTCTTCCAAAACCTTATCGATTACGCTCTGGTTTATACGTTCTCAACACACAGTACTCAAACTATTCATTACCGTAATACAGACTTACAAGTCTTAACTAACAGAACAGCGATTCAATACTTAACTTACTGTAACAATGCAGTAACCCACTCTTTACCGTACAGATACAGATGATCAAACAGAGACAGAAAGACATGGCAGTACACAGAATTCTCAAACACACACTACAGAAACTCCACAGAACGACTCGCCCAGAGAGACAGTCTGGCGATCTTTTGGTCGTCACCGAAAGTGTCTTTTCATTAGTTTTATAAATGAATACAACTCTACCGAACGAGCTTTTGGTTCGTGCGGAATATGAAAAGGAAAAGGTTTATAGTTTCCAATCCGACGGCTTACACTGGCATGCACGGTGGACTTGAACCCGCAGGTTTACAAAATTTTTATGGCTCATCTATTATACCCTCTAGATACATTGTTCTAGCTAATTTATATGTCCTGGCAATTTTCTTTTTCAATGAATCCAACATCTATTTCGTGATTTCTGGTTCTACAAGTTGAGCATCTGTTCCGACAGAACTTCAAGAAATTACTTGGCTCATCAAAATTTCTACTTGTGTTTGCAGAAAGGCTTCCTGTAGGTAAAAATCATTCGATAGAGCTGCATCCCGGTTTACTTTCATATCTGCAATCTGTTTATCAACTCTGGATAATCTCTCTGCTTGAGCACCCAGTTGGTTCTCTCTTCTCTCCAACTCTTGATTATGAAATTGTATGGTCCGGTAATACGCATCTCTTTCTCTACGAGTTGCTGCATTGTCCTTCTGTAGTTGAGCTACCAAATTCATCTGCGTTTTAAGAGCAGAATTCGATTCAGACAAATGGACTTCTACTCGCTAGAGTTCTTCAGTACTGCGCTTCACCAAGTCTGCCATCTCCTGTCCGCGCTGCACGACTTCATCTAACTGTTGTCTAGTCTCTTCTAATAGATTTCCCATTGCTATGCGAGCATCTTCCTTATCCTGCATTAACTGTTTCAATTCGACAATTTTTGCATCAGCAGCACACAATAAATCATCCTTAGCTCGTACTTCAGCCAATGCAGCATCTCTTTGACTGATTATTGTTTCTTGTTCAGCAAGCTGAGTTTGAAGCTGCTTAATTTGAAAGTGCAGATTATGATTCTCTGCCTTCATTGCATCCACTTCTTCTTGCAATGGAATGATGTCCGCTTCTAAAACATCAACCTTATGTTGTAATTCGTGTTTGAGGTTATCAATAATTTCCTTCATCTACTGCGGTAGTTGTTGCGACAGGTGGATCAACGTATGACCCATAGATGCTAATTCTGTAACCATAGGTACTGAAAGAACCGAAAGAGGAGGACGTGGTTGAGATGAAGAGGCTGTGAGAAGTTGATGTGAAGAGGGGGGAGAGTAATTCGGTGAGGAGGATGAAGCAGAGGGTTCTTCAGTAGGTTTCACAGGTATAATAGGATCGATCGGAGGTATGGGTGACGAAGTGGGTTTTAGAGTGTTAGCCTCTAATACCTTTTCGGTGGGTTGTTACGTAGTGTCATCACGGTGGGCAACTGCAGAGTCCACTGTTGTAATCAATTCCTCAAAGATTTGTGTAATAATAGGTTGCGCATCTTCTTGCTTTTCCTGTTTGGACTGTTGCTGAGATTCTTCTTTAGAAAAGCGAGCTTTAGAATCGGCGATATCATCATGATCTTGTCGCTGGTTTGGAGATGATTGAGCTGATGACTCATGGTGAATCGAAGTGGCAGTGTCATGAAAAATCTCTTCTTCATTCTTTTTGGCTTCCTTTCCAGCATCTGAACCTTGTACTTGGCTGTCAGACGACCTTATCCGGATTCGTTTTTTATGGAGGAGCTGGAAGATTTCGTCATCATCTTCTTCATCGTCTTCAAGTATCTGAGCAGATTCCTCATGATATAAAATTGGACCTCGTTGTGGTGGTTGCACTGCTTGGAGGGCTGGAAACAAAAAGGAAATTATGTGCGGTAATCGTGAACGTGGCAGATCTCCTTTGTTAACCTGCTTAATGATTGAAACGCATTCACGGTGAATGCGGCAGAAATAATAGGAAGCAAAATTGATAGGCTCTGGAGCAGCCATATCAATTACCGAATAGAATGGGCGAGATATCCCATATGTACATTTTTGCAGGTTTAAGATGGGTACTAAAAATTGTAAGGCTGTTCTTTCAGGCATCAGGGCAACAGAGTATAGCATACTCATTTGAAGAGTACCTAGGGAACAATTGGATCATAGTAGCAATTGGGATGTTAGGACCATTCTCTCGTCCTACCAGAGAGAGTCGAAAAGCATCAGCAAATGACTGTAGAGTGATTAGAGTACGGGATGGTAAAGAGGTAATTGGCCAACTCTGCTCCGTAGCAAGTGTGGGAGTGATGGTGGCAATAATCTGGGCGTAAAACGGGTGACATTTCCCTGAATGCCAAGGCAATTCAGCAAAATTGGGCAACCCACGCACACGCAAGAACTCACCCACATCCGTAGGGAGTCCGTCACAGAAGGCAACGAAGTCGGCTAATGCTTCCATGATGCGTACACAAGAGCGCAAGAACACAATTGCACAATAAACACAGAGATCACAACGCACAGAGCACACGGATGCAATAGCGATTATTAGTGAAAAGAAGAAGATTAAGTAGAAACTTAGCAACGGGAGGCGATCAAAAATGCTAATCATCACGCGATGTTGAGATGATAACCTCATAACTACGGTGTGCATGCATGAGCAGAATCAATACAAAGGGTGGCAATTATTCATGGTTATGTAGTAAAACGAGGAGTTTATTGTTACTTTTCAATTAACACGCAAAACTAAAACGAAAAAAGAAAAAGAAAAAAAGACACGCGGGCAACTGCAGAATGTCAGTGAGAATCAGATGCTTGATGATACCGCCGCAACTTTGATCCATTGATCACTTTAGGAAGAGGGATTCCGGTCAAAGTAGTCAACCAAAAATTAGCTGGGCCCACTTGTTCAGTAATCCGGTAAGGACCAAACCATCGTAATTTGAATTTTCCAACCGCACGATTTGATTTAGCATTATAAAATAACACAAGTTGTCCCACCGTAAAAACTGGAGTTTTAAGATACCGATCATGTGTACGAGCTTGCCGCAATTGCACTTCTTGAAGAGTCAGAAAACTTTTCCATCCATGCTCATCTAGTTCTCTGAGTGTGTCCAACCAAAATGGCAAAGAATCTTCTGGTATCAACTTCTGAGTTATCGCCACACGTAAACTAGGCACTACAATTTCCATTGGAGCAATTGCTTCCAATGCATAAGGAAGCTTAAAAGGAGTCAATCCAATAGCAACTTTGTAGGTAGTTCGGTATGCCCATAATACTGCAGGTAGTAACTGATCCCATCTTTCCGGTGATTCCACAATCAATTTTCGAAGCATAGTCAATAAAGTTTTGTTTGTACTTTTAGCTAAGCCATTAGCACGAGGATAATACGGTGATCTAAATTTATGCAGAATCTGAAAAGTATGCGTTAGCACTTGAATTAAATTGTTAGAAAAATGTGTGCCTTGATCTGTCACAAGTTCCAAGGGTAATCCATATCGTGGGAATACGTCCTTCATCAGACATTTTGCTACCGAAATAGTTGTAGCAGACCGTAAAGCCCAAGCTTCTACCCATCTAGTAGCATAATTTGTACATGTCAGAATGTAGCGATTGTTACTGAGGATTGCTGGAGGTGTAATTGGTCCAATAAAATGAAGACCCCATTTTTGAAAAGGTTATAAAGGTAACACAGGTTAAAGAGGAAGAAAATGGCGTTGTAAAGGCTGTCTAGTGCGTTGACAAGTGTCACACTACTACACAAATTGAGATACATCTTTGTACATAGTAGGCCACTAGAGCCCACTTTGTAGAATTTTTCGGTGCATTAAATCTGCTGCAAAATGTCCACCTGAAGGTATTGAATGTGCCAGAGCGATAACTGAGTTTACTTCATGTGGAGGAATACAACGAAGCAAGATCCCAGTGTGATCCATATAATACAACTGTTCGGCTATCAATCGAAATCTGCGACTGTAAACTGCAATTTTCCACCTCATTGGAGAAGACGTTTGAGGAGGAAGACATTCATTAGTAAGAAAGGTTAATAACTGATCATAGTACGTAGGTGTCATAGGAGGTTCTACAGTTTCATCATTAGTGGTTTTCGTAATGTAAATTGTTGGTGTGGTGTCATGAACACCGACCAGAGCTTCACCAAAATCTAATCGAGAGAGAAAATCTGCTAATGCATGTGCAGTGCCAGGTCGATGAATCACATCATAATCAAACTCTTATAACAGTAGAACCCAACGCGCCAAACGACCACCTAAATGCTGTTGCCGAACCAGATACACCAGCGCAGCATGGTCTACATGAAAAGTAAATTTTCGTCCTAGCAAATAATGCCGGAATTTCTTTACAAAATACACCAAACCAAGACATTCTCTTTCAGTTACTGAATAATTCCTTTCAGCAGGAGCAAGCCTACAACTAGCGTAATAAACAGGCTAGAACCACTTATGAGACTGCTGCATTAAAACACTTCCAATTGCTATATCGGATGCATCTACAAAAACATGAAATGGGCATTCCCAATTAGGAGGTTGTAAAATTGGAACGTGCGTTAATAATCCTTTTAGACGATCAAATGCAGTTTGACATTCCTGAGTCCAATCAAACTGGCGAGGAGTACTAGTTATTAACGGATTTAGGGGTATCGCCAAATGAGCAAGCCACCATAAATGTCGACCATGCCATCTGACTTCACCCATGAAGCGCATTACTTCTTTTGGCGTAGTAGGCACAGGTGCTTCTAACACGGCGGCAACTTTGTCTGGGTCAACTTGTATGCCTTGTGCAGATACAATATGACCAAGGAGCTTACCACAAGAAACCGCGAAGACAGATTTGTTGGGGTTTAGGCAGAGGCAGTATTAAGGACATTTCTCAAAGCAACACCGTAAATGATACAGGTGTGCTACCATCTTACCAAATAAAGAGAAGTCATCTAGATATACTTGCATAAAAGAAGTGAGATAGAGTGAAAAAATTTCCTGCATACAACGCTGAAAAGTACTAGCAGCATTTCTTAATCCAAACCACATGACTGTACAAGCAAAAACACCCCAATTGGTAATGAAAGCTGTTTTTGGTATGTCTTGTTCATCCATTGTGACTTGGTTATAACCACTATAATCGTCCAAAAAGGATTACATCTCGTGTCCTGCTATTGTGTCAAGCATTGTGTCAAGAAAAGGAAGAGGAAACAGATCACGCACCGTGGCCGCATTCAATTTTTGGTAATCCACACAAATTCGAAGTTGCTTATTTTTTTAGGAACAATAACAATCGGAGATATCCACTCAGCGTGTTCTATTGGTACAATGAATCCGACTTTTAATAACCTATCAAGCTTTGCCTTGACTTGTGTTGCATAGTTAGGATTCATCCGGTAGCTGGTTTGTTTAATTGGTTTTGCTTCTGGTTTGAGTATGACCCGATGTTGATATATGCGAGGGTCTGGGCCTTTCATATCACGGTAATCCCATGCAAAAACATCAAAGAACTCACTTGGACTAAATTTGTTTGAAACACTTCAGAGAATCATTCCCTTATCTTGACAGGTCGCGTATTAGCTTCATCACCCAAATTATAGATCACTAACTGATCTTCTGGAACATAAAATTGACGAGGTTTCCCTAGATCATCAGCTGACTATAAAAGGTGTTGTAAAGCGGCTTCATCCATAGAAAATGTATCTTCTATCTTTACTTCTTCGAACACAGGCACCACTGTACAAGCTGCCGGACTCTAGTTATCTACAATAGCTTGCTGATTGACAGTTCCCAAGGAGATCAAATCTATGTTATTCTTAAAAAATTCTTCTTCTTCGTCATCGGATAAACCATCTAACATGTGGACTAGCTCTGCAACATAAGGTCTAGCATGTAGCTCAGAGGGCTGAATAGCATCCAATTTGACAACATATTTACGGTGGTTATCCTTAAAAGTAAGTTCCTGTGCTGACCAATCTTATATAACCTTAGCTTGTTTCAACCAGGGTCGGCCGAAAAGAAGATTATAGTCAAGACTAGACTCCGGTAGTTCTAAGACTACAAAATTCATCTTAAACATTGTACCCTGCAAAGTTATCGGTACATTCCGTACGAGTCCCACTGGATGGACTCTGGATTGATCGGCCATTCTTACAAAAAATTGGACAGGCTCAATGTGGGTCCACCCTAACTTCTTACAAAGAGCTCCAGTAGCTATGTTTACACCAGACCCACCATCAATTAGTACTTGAGTAATCTTGTGATTTTTGTACCTTAATCTAATTAAAGGGACATAATGATCCACTATAGAGTCAACTTCAGGTTGTATTGTTGTCCTTGCTGGAATGTAGGCGGACTCAGGACTGAGCTGTTGCTGGAATAGCTGATGAACTCCCGGCACTAATGCAAGTAATTATCCAAGGGGAAGAGTAATGGAAGCCTTAAATAAAATTTCCCATGCCTGATCTGCGTGAATTGTACCTTTCACCGATTCTGAAGATCATGCGCCTGCTGAAGATGATGCGCCTGCTACTAGGGTACAATCTTGTTCCTGCGATCCTTCCTTTGGCAGCGGAACTTGTGTTACCGGAGTTGGATCTGGGAACACTGTAGGCTCTTTGGTGGTCCATTGGCTAGCTTTGTCATACATTCTCTATTGTTCACGGATGCCTGGTTCAAACACTTCAGCTGCTGGTTGGAGTTGCTTACCGGATCTTGTCTGGATCACTACAGTCTGTGTTTCGACTGGTGAGATATGAACCATGTTGATCATAGGATTCTGACACTCTTTCTTCCTCTGATCATATTCGGCTGCATCTTTACAGAATCTTTGGATGTGACCCAACTCACCGCAAAAATGACAGCGAGGTGGTGGCAAGGAATTACCTTCTGTTGATGTGTTTGTCTGCCAACGATTTGTATTGTAATTTTTATTCCTCTGTCCTCGATAATTTCTGTATCCTTGCTGCTCATTATTTCTAATCTGAGGTGGTATATAGTGAGTGGCCGGCTGTCCTCGTTCCTGCATAATAGCATTTCAATTGCAGGTCCCTGCACTTTGGCGTTATATGCATAATTTTCGGCGGAGTGTCTGGTGGTATTGCAGATAGCACAAAATAGCGGATTAAGAGCACAGGTGGCACTTGTATGCCCTGTATTCTTGCACTTGGTGCAATACATCTGTCTAGCCGGATCTTCTGCAACATTTTTACTGGCTTTCAACCACTCTAGGTCTTCTATAAAACCTCCAACCTTATGCTCGAGCTGCAAGGCCATGGCAATAACCGCATCTAGTGTCATAGCTCCCACACAATGGATGATCATAATCTGGCTGAGCTGCGGAGTCAAACCATTAATAAACCATTGAGTGATGACATCATCCGGCATGTTGGCATGGGCCGGTGGTAGTTGTCTCAAATGAGTTCTAAACAAAGTAGCATATTCCTGCACAATCTAGTACAATTTCTATTTGTTGTTATGTAAATAATGGAAAATTTTGGCCAGGTTCTTCTTTAACCCAAACCTTTGCAGAAATGCATCCCGTACTGCCTCATAGGTAACAAAATGATTAAAATCATACTCTGTGAGCCATCTTGCTGCTTCATTAACTAATGTTGACTGGAATACAATGGTCTTATATGCCGGATCGGGTGGATGGTTTAGTACTGCATAACTTATTTCAAAAGTACGTACATGGGCATCAGGATCATCACCTGGAAATCCACCGAACTTGGTGTATGTTACTCCTATTGGAACCAGACGAAGTGGCAGTGGTTGTTGCTATTGCTGCTGTTGTTGTTGTTGTTATTGTTGTTGTTGTTGTTGTTGTTGTTGTTGTTGTCCACTCATGGTGCTGGTAGTGGTATCGCTTCTATCTCCTAAGTTTTGAGGTGGCGTTTCCGATCCTTCAGAATCTGTATGGTCACACTGCTCACCTTTCGGTCCGAAAATAGCGTTCAATCTCTTTCTGATTTCCAATTCGAAGAGCCTATCCTCTTCTTGGGTATCAGACGTAGGTACTCTTATCCCGAGCAATGGTGTTCGGAATGAAGATTCACCAGGAAATATCACACTATCACCGGAAGACTATAAATTTTCTGCAACCGGGACCGAACTACCACCGGAATTAGTGGAACTTTCCCCAATCCAGGGTATTCTTTCACTTTGACTAATCTTTCTATGCAAGACACCTCTATCCTCAGACAAATTCGAATCTTGACTAGACGGTGTCGGGTTAACTTCACACTGCGTTCTTGTATGCTCTGCAGTTACTATATCTTCTGTAGAATATACCGAAATTACACCGGAATCTATCGGAATTACAATATGTTCTACCGGAATGCTACCGGAATCACTACTGACATGCTTCACTTCTTCGACGAACTGGCCTAACCGATCTGTGCTTCTTCCTCCTGGGGGTGTCTTTCGCAAATTTGGTACCACCCAAGGCTGTCTGTACTTCGGATATGACTCGCTGGATCGAGTAACCGGCATATATCACCTTTACAACACTTTTGTACTACTCTACCTTACTGTTGATTCACAATCTATGACTGCTTTCCCACAATCAGCTTGCAACACTCTTGGTGCCACATTCCCATAGACGGCGCCAGTGTTAAACATGCTTTTGCCGTCAGAAACATGTTTAAGCTCTTTAGGGTTCTTGGGATTGGAAGAGGTCTGAATAATCAGAGGCCCTATACTAGACTTTCCCAATTAATCACTCACACAACAGTACACGAGTGTTCAAGAACTCTGTTAACATGAATTACTATGACTACTCTGGTTCGTTCTCTCACAGTCTCATTGTCAGTACTCAGACTATAGATAGCTCTTCCAAAACCTTACCGATTACACTCTGGTTGATACGTTCTCAACACACAATACTGAAACTATTCATTACCGTAATACAGACTTACAAGTCTTAACTAACAGAATACTGATTCAATACTTAACTTACTATAACAATGCCGTAACCCAGTCTCTACCGTACAGATACAGATGATCAAACAGAGACAGAAAGACACAGCAGTACACAAAAATCTCAAACACACACTACGGAAACTCCACAAAACGACTCGCCGAGACAGACATTTTGGCGATCTTCTGGTCGTCACCAAAAGTGTCTTTTCATTAGTTTTATAAATGAATACAACTCTATGCAATGAACTTTCGGTTCGTGCGGAATATGAAACGGAAAAGGTTTACAATTGCCAATCCGACGGCTTACAATGTGGATCAGAAATCCTTTTGTACACATCTAATCTAGAAGCTAATGAAGCTATGCTCAAATTTTCCTGGTCTAGTTCCTTTCCGACTATGAGTATGATCAATAGGAACATGTGTATGTAAAGTCTGGAGGTAGATCTCTCAAAGTCGCACACTTTTTCATGTCAATGTTTTGCTTAGATCTTAGTGCACAGTGTAAAGTTTTTGATGAGTGAGCATTTAAAATCTAAGTTAGAAGGTAAGGAAGCTATGACTAAGAGCATTTAGCAAAATGGGATCTGTGCTGTGAGAAATCAATCTTAGAAGTCACGTATGTAAAAGTCGCTTATTCACGAAGACAGTTTCTAACATACTTTTGATCTTAAGGATCAAATTAAGGTTTTAATGATTTGTTTGAAGAACTAATGATTGATATGATTGCACAAAGGTAGTGTGAAGACATGTGCATCATTAGTTTGAAGAAATCTGAAGATATGTGCAGGTAATGAAGTCAATTTCTGAAGCAGAATTTCTGAAGAAGGAATTTCTTTACTCCGAGAAGTGATAGTGAAAGTTTTGATAAATAAAGATAACATTTTTGTAAAGTTTGGTCTATAACTGATATAGAGTTGTTCTTAGATCAATATAGATCAAACCTTTGGAGATTAAGAGGTCTCCAACAAATGTCTGGTATGTTGATTCACGTGCTTCAAATCACATGACCTGTCATGCATAATGATTTGGTACTTTGCAGAAATTGCTAGTTCCTAGATATGTTGAAAGAGGTGATGACACATCACATCCTATTGAGCATATAGGAAACATAGCACTATCGATGGAGAATGGAAAGGTAACACATCTTGCTGATATGCTGGACGTTCCAAATATAACAAAGAATCTCGTCTCTGTTGGACAAATGGTTGACTAGGGATTACAAGGCACGTTCAATGCTGATGGATTATATGTAGAAGAGTACAAGCGGGATGGACCATTGGTTTCCAAAGGAAACAAAGTGGGTAGGATGTTCACCTCAAATGTGAAGATTCCCGAAATGAATGCAGCCATGTTTGCAAAAGGTACAGGAGTTATTGCACATATGGAGATGAAGCACAAATGGATTGGACATGCAAACTTGCAAAGGCTGAAATTGATGGAGTCAAAAGAGATTTTCCATGGACTACTAAATTTCAAATTTTCAAAAATGCAAAAGGTATGTGAAGCATGTCAATTTGGTAAATAGTCAAGAGCATCATTTCCACATCACAAGCATGTTAGTGAGAATGTACTAGAAGTAGTACACACCTACAACGATGTTTGTACTAGAATAGTCAAGAGCATCATTTCCACATGACAAGCAGGTTAGTGAGAATGTACTAGAATATACCGATGTTTGGGGTCCTGCAAAGACCACATCTATGGGCGGTTGCAGGTTTTATGTTACTTTCATTGATGACCATACAAACAAAGTATGGGTATATTTCATGAAAGAGAAGAGGGAGGTGTTCGCTCACTTCCAAAATTTTAAAGCTATGGTGGAAAAATAGATAGAGAAGTACATTCAAACATTAAGATTTAATGGAGGAGGTGAATACATGTCAAATGAGTTCAACAGTTTTCTAAAAAATCATGGAATTTGGCATTAGTTTTCATGCAGGTACACACCACAACAAGATGGCATTGCTGAATGCAAAAATAGACATAATGTAGAAATAACAAGAGCCATGATGGTTGAGAAGAATATGCCTCATTGTTATTGGGCAGGAGTTGTGCATACTACTGTATACATCATGAACAGAACTCTGACTGCTGCTATAAATCAAGTTACATGTGAAGAGAATTTTAGAGGTAAAGAGCTAAACTTATCACATCTAAAAGTTTTTGGTTGTATTGCATATGTACATTTCCCAAATGAATTGAGGATGAAGCTTGATCCAAAATCAGAAAAGTGTGTCTTCATTGGATACTCCCTTGAGCAAAAGGGATATAAATGTTATAACCAACACACACGACAAGTAAAGGTGAGGAGAGATATGGTATTTGATAAAATTTCAAGCCTCTATGCAAATGGCAAATAAGGACTAAATATTGAACCAAATGACAAAGAAAATGCTAAAAAATCAAGTGCAGAATCTCAACTTTTGAGTGGACCAGATGCATCACCAAGCAGTAGTTCCAACTCAAATCCATGGAGTGGAAGATTGTGTGAAAATTTCAGTCCAGCATATTCATCAAGTACATCGAATAAAGGTAAAGAAAAGCTTTCCATAGGTCATAAACCATGTGCAGGCTTTGAAGATGTTGATGGAGATTCAAGCAGTTTAGAAAAGAGTCTTGATGAGGAACTTGGATTGTCCTCTATGAAGACTCCACGAGTAAGAAGGGCACATGCAAATGATACAAGGAGAAGAACCAAGGACCAAGAAGATCTGGGAGGATGTTGAATTCAGTGCAACGACTGATGTATGACAAATATATGGCTCGTCATTGTGCCTAGATGACAAAGGTAATACAAGATGCTAAACCTTCTTGCTTTGAAAATGCAATTAGAATTGGAGATTGGGAAAAAGTTATGGATGTGGAGATGGTTTCACTTTATGGAACTGGTACATGGAAGCTGGTTCCATTGCCACAAGGAAAGAAACCCATAGGCTGTAAATGGGTTAACAAGGTAAACCATAATGCAGATGGTAGAATAAGCATGTATAAAGCACGATTGGTAGCTAAAGGATATGCAAAAAAATATGGCATTCATTATGAGGAAACATTCAGCCTTGTAGCTAAAATGTCTACTCTCAGAACACTTGTTTCATTAACTTTGGCAAAAAGATGGAGTTTGCATCCGATGGATATGAAGAATGCTTTCCTACATGGTGAGTTACAGGAAGAAGTATATTTGGACCAGCCACAAGGATATGTAGATTCAAAGCATCGAGAATATGTTTGCAGGTTGCAAAAACCTTTGTATGGGCTGAAGCAAACCCCTCGTGCATGGCATGCAAGGATTGCTAATTACATAACCAGCATTGGGTTTTCGATGTGTGATGTAGATCACTCACTATATGCAAGGAAGGCTGATGATCGAATCACTATTGTCCCTATTTATGTTGATGACCTGATTGTAGGTGGTGATAATAAAGGAAGCATCAAACAGGTAAAGCAACTTCTTATACAACAATTTGACATGAAAGATCTTGGTGTGCTATGTTATTTCTTGGGCATTGAGTTTATACATAGAGAAACATGTATATGGATGTCGCAAAAGCAATATGCCTTGAATATGCGGCAAACGTATGGTGTGGTTGATTGTAAGCCAATTTCTATGCCATTAGATCGGAATTTGAACTTGGATACTACATGAGGTGAAGCATTGGAAAATGCTACTATATACACGAAAATAGTGGGAAGTGTCATATATTTGACAATTACAAGGCTTGATCTAAGTTATACTGTTGGACTTGAAAGTCAATTCATCGAGGTTCCTAGGAAGCGAAATTTGGATGCCCTGAGGCGCACTCTATGTTATGTGGGTGATACTTTGGATTATGCATTGTTTTATGAGGCTAGTGTAGATTTGTAGGTTTATGGATGCACCCATGCAGATTGGGCTGGTAGCATTCTATATAGAAGATCTACTAGTGGTTTTCTATTCTCACTTGGGAGTGCAACTATTACATGGAGCAGCAAGAAGCAACCCACTGTTGCTTTGTCTAGTACAGAGGCTGAGTAAAGAGCTGCTGCAATGGAAGCATGTGGCACGGCAAGAAATGCTACTTGCAGATTTAGGTATTAGCACATGATATTGATCTTGTTTATGTGAGAACAGGTTGCTGATATTTTCATTCAAGCACTCGGAGCTGAGAAATTGAAGAAGTTTCGGGAGCATTTAGATATCAAGCTCAACATGTGATGTTTCAGGATGACACATACCAGTTTTTCGTTTCTCTGACATGTATAGTGGTCACGTCAGTATATGTCAGCAATACTTCATTGAATTTTATTACATTTATCTACCGAGAGTAATGGCGCATTTGTTCCTTGCTAACTCACTCATTCACGAACATTAGGTTCTTCCTTATGAACTAATCTTTATATATTGAACTTGTTGTCTTCTTGTTTTTTAGGTCACTTTTTTACATTCCTTCTTATATAATGGAAGAAGAAATCCTTCTTCCTTGCCTCAATCTCTGTGTGTGCTTCTCCTTGAGAGTGAGAGTGTGTGTGAGCTCTCTTCTTTATCTTCTTCCTTGTGACATGACTCTCTATTTGAGACAAATATTTTGCATAATATGCCCGCATAGAATAATGTTGTAGACAATTTTTACTAAGGCTCTATGTCTTGAGAAGCTCAAATATTTTCACAAATCTTTCGACTTACACACTAACGACATTCGTTAACACTTCAGCATACACAAGTGCCATCCCTTTTTTCGTTCATTACACCGAAAAAGAAGTTTTTGGTATATTTCAATGCTGATTTGTATGAAAACACTTACGACTACCGGGTTACTTCTCCTTGCTCTTTATGAGGCTTTTACCTTGAATTCTGTATATTGAATCAATAGTACACTCAACGTTGTGCTCTAAGATTCTTCTTCCTGGTTTTGTTGTTTGCATACTTCCCTAGTCCTTGAACTCAAACACAAAGAAGTCTTCAAAGTGATGAATTTCTACAAAAGATTTTATTATGTGACACATCTAGGCTACTCAAACGTCTTATTTTATAGTTGCATTTTCAAAGTTTATATTTTTACTTCGAGCAATGTCAAATCCATCTTGTACATTTGTATATGAACTTCCGATCTCACCAAACACTCCATATCCACTATTCTTACTTGGTGCATGAATAAATTGTAAAATGTATATCTTTCTATTTCAAGGAAACTAAAGAATATATATATTTGCTTTTGGATCAAGCTTTGTTCTCTACACATCTAAAAGATGTGCCTATTTAAAACATCAATTTTATCTCATATTCGATAATTCAAGATTCTTAATTATAAACATATCTTTCTTTTAGCTTTTGGTACATTAAAAACTAGAGCTTCCTTTCTAATATAATATATCCTCAATCTAATAATTTTTTGCATATTGTTCCTAAACATAAATACTTAATATTTTGTATTCAATAGGGTTGTTCTTCCATTCAAAAACACCAATTCCTTATGGCCTATGCCTACATGAGATCCACCTACTTACTTCATGGATTTCAAAATCTTATAAATCATTACAGAAATATTTTCCATATCTATCTCATCCAAATGTTTGAGCATAATCTCTATTCTTCTCTTCCACCATAGCCTTAAAACTATAAGAATAAATGAACACTTCATCTTTATCTTTCATGAAGTAAACTCACAACTTTATTTTATAGTCATCTATGATTGCAACGAAAGAGGATGAGCTTCCCATAGATGTAGTGATGATGTGATCCCAAAAATTCATCCCTATGTACTAGCTATAACACATTTATATTTACATGCTTATTTAGTAGATTAATGATCTTGGCTACCTACCAAAAAATATATATATGTTTGAGCTATTTTTTGCATTTATCCAATGTTAAAGACCACGAATTTGGTAACATATAATTTAGACTACATTAGCCTCACCATTTTTTCTTCCTTGTTTGTATGTATGTTAGGGGATTATTGTTTGTATGAAGAGAAATCTAAATTTTCATCGTCATCATCTATAATAAGACTTTTCGATGGAAGTGATGGGCTTTGTGGGATACGGGGGTCCCACCGGTGCTATGCCCATTCACTTGTACAGTTGCAATTTCAAAGTTAAAGTCCAGGGGAGTAGGCTTCGGCTGAACCTCCATTTAAAAAAAAAAAATTCTCTTAAATTTAGCTTTCTCGTGGGACCTTGATTACAGTTGAAAGAAAGAGGAGAAACGTATTTGTTGAATGCGCGAACTAATCTTGTTCCCTCCCTCGTCGAAAGAGGAGAAACTTATTTGTTGAATGCGCGAACTAATCTTGTTCCCTCCCTCGTCGCTCCTCAGTGCTTGGCATAGTAAACTTATTAAAAAAAAAAGAAGAAAAGAAAAAAAAGGAAGAAAAAAAGAAAAGAGAGAGAAGATTGGAAGAAAAGGAAGGGAAAACAAATAGAAAAAAACAAGAGCTCTTCTTTAATGTGAGATGCTCGTGTGAGGTTACTCCATCGTCATGTTCACGCCATAAGACTCCTAGCGAGGTGGGATGTTCGAAGTTCGAAAAGGGGGGGTTCTTTTCTTGTCGGGCCCTTGTCATGGATTTGGCAACCCCCTCAATTGTGAGAAGTAACCTGGCCCCTCCTCCGGGGAGACCAGTAATCTGGCCTCTCTATTGGAGGGGGGATCTTGTGCCACCCTTGGGGCCTCCGAGGGTGCTGAACCCCCCATGGTCTCCCTGAGTAGATCCACAATTCTATCAACTCAGGAGGAGCTCAAGAAAGTTTGTCTCGTCGGCCAAATGTTTGGCTCTAGACCCCCGCTCGAAACTGTGCAATAGTGGCTTCACAACGAGTGGTTCCCTCGTGGGCCAATTGGCTATAAGTGTCAATTCTTATCGGCAAGTCATGTGTTGCTAGTCTTTGAAAATGAAGATATGGCGTTTCGGGCCCTAAGTGTCGGAACCTGGCAACTCGGTTGGGCGACCTTGTGCCTATTCAGATGGTCCCCTGATTTTACTCCCGACAAATCAAAATCGCTCTAGTACCCTCTCTCAAATCGCTCCGGTACCCTCTCTCGGTTGAGCTCCCTAACCTGGCGTACTTCTTGTACAACTTCCTATGGGACATTGTTTCTCCTATCGGCAAGCCATTGGCCTCACGGGAGGACATCGGTGGTCTCATTTATGAAGGTGCAAGACATTCGTTCAACGCTCGGTGGCACCCTCAAATCTATTTCGAGGCTGACCTCAGCATGCCGCTTCCATCGAAGATCAAAGTGGACTTGGGCGAAGTTGATGTATGGGAGCAAGACATCAATTACAAAAACCTTTCCAACGCATGCTTTCGTTGTGGCCAACAAGGTCACAATATTAAAGATTGCCCTTTGAGACATAAAAAGCAAGCAAAATCAAGGAGCCCCTAGAAATGCTCAAGACAACAAAGGGGCATTGATTCACTTGATGAAGTAAGAGGAAGTCAAGGGCTCCCTTAACCTAGAAGCTGATGCAGAGGGGTTCATTGAAGTCAAAAGAAGAAGGAAAAGAAGCCCTAGGGTGACTTTTGAGCAAAACAACATGCGAGTTATCCCCTCCAACAACTTGTTTTGCAATCTGGAAAAGGCGATCAATGCGTTTGACTACCTAGGTAGGAACCAACTTGAGGTGGACACCAACGACAAAGCCCTAGAGATCCCTGATAATAAAGAAACCGTCCAGGAGGGAAACACTACAAGCAAAGAAGACGGCTTTACTACTAGTAACAAAGATAACATGGATAGTGAAGTTCCATCATCGGATCGACTATTCCGGAAACGGTGTCAAAAATGGTGCCTAGTTCTTCCCAGCAGGAGGCATCTCGCAAAGGAAAACAACCTATGGAGCTACCCTGGAAAATCCCCCACAAGAACTTATTGCTAAATCAGGATCCGATCCCAACACAAAAGAAAGATGAATCCAAGAAAAGAAAGGACAAAGCTCCCTCCCGCAAAGAGGGCTCAATATGAAAATGATCATCATCTCGTTAAACACTAGAGGGCTAATCGATCCCTCAAGAGCGACCCTCATTGGTCAATGGCTTTGTGACATTAGCCTAAGCCCATAATTTATATGTATTTAAGAGATTAAAATTGATGGAGAAGACCTCCTGAAATGGCTTATACATGTCTTGTCGACCCATGTTTGGATTTTAACGGTGCACCAGGGGGGTCCGATGGAAGAGTAATTGGTATTAATCAATTCTGCTTTGAAAAGCTTGAGAACTCCATTGAAGATGAATGCCGTCGATGGATTGTTGTTTCTATTGGTGCTCCTTTTTGTTTTACTTTAGTTTCTTTGTATACCCCTAATGGGGAGTCAAAGAGACTTAACACTTGGGCCTCCTTGGACTCGCTCCCCCACAACGTGCTTATTTGTGGTGACTTAAACATGTTGGAGGACATGGACAGATGGATAGGCAAGGGGAGGGTCATCGATAGTCGGGAGAAAGAAACGTGGGGCAAAACCAAACTGTACTTGGATTTGGTCTAATTCAAAGATTCAAATGGCTTTGCGTGGTCAAATTTCCAAGCGGGCGAGGACATGAGGAAAGCTAGACTTGATAGACGCTACATTCCTTAGAGTTTTACTCATCAGTGTGGCCACCCTTCCCTCTCGCAATGCACCGACCTCACCATCTCTGATCACTACCCGATCGTTATCACTTTCCAACCTTTCACCAAGATCCGTAAGGTTCCTTGGTTCCATGCCAGCGCGCCCTCCTTCTCTCTCCCCTTCGTCCATCAAGAAATTGCTGACGTGTGGAAGGAGGTGTTCGCCTCTGGCTTTTCCCCACCCAAGTGTTGGAGAAGTGCGCTCGATAAGTCTCAACAGATCATGATTAGATCCAGGAAGATGCTCGAGACTGTGTGGCGGGCTCGTAGAGAAGCTCTATATCATAGACTGTAGGGGCTCGAGGAGGAAGTGAACAAAGGAAAATCTCAATCCTAGAAAGGTCTTCAAAAAATAAGAGCACTGCTGAGATACAATGAAGAAATACAAAGGAAAAATTTGCGAATTTTCTTTAAGGAGTGGTGGGCTGGCAAAGCTGACAAACCCACCAAAGAGATGTGCCATATCCTTAAAAGGAAACATAATAGAGAATCGATCCCCTTATTGCTAGACTCAAATGGCAAGGTATGCAATATGGAAGAAGATAATTTTGGGATCATTGAAGGGCACTTCACGAGACTCATGGGGACCTCAAACCCCCTCTCCCACCATAGAAGAGACTGCATGGCAGACATATCTAGGGTTTCCCCCCACAGGATACCACTCAACCTTCGTTCCCTGCTTGATGCCCCTATCTCCGAAGTAGAAACCATTGAGGTTATTGATGCCCTCCCTTCTGGTAAAAGCCTAGGACCTGATGGGCTCACTAATGAGTTCTTTAAATCCTTCAAGTTGGTGGTTGCCACCCCTCTTTGCCTGCTTTGGCAAGAGGCGCTCAAGTTTGGCGCGCTTCCAACTTGTCTCAATAATGGCCTTATCAAGTTAATACACAAAAAGGTGGAAAAGAACAGAATAGAGAACTGGAGTCCTATTACGATGCTCCAAACGGGATATAAAATCATTGCCAAAGTCATTGCCAATAGAATCTCTAGCCAATTGAGAGCGTGATAAGCGAGGAGCAGAAAGGATTCATCAAAGAAAGGTCAATTTTGGAAACCATTATAGATATTTGGGAAGGTCTTGACTTTGCAAATGAGTCTAAACAAGATGTGGTCTTCCTAAAGATTGACTTTGATAAAGCCTACGATAGGCTGGAATGGGACTATATTCTACAGTCACTTCAGGATCTTGGATGTAGTCAGAAATTCACCAAGATGATCGCAACCCTTCTCGAAAACGCATCGACCCAAATTAACATTAATGGCAGACTTTCCAAGGTGATCAAACTTAGAAGATCTATCAGACAAGGGTGCCATTGGCTCCCCTTCTCTTTGTCATTGCCACGGAAGGGCTTAGTAGGCTGGTGGAGCATCAGGTGGAAGCTCGTAATATCAAAGGCCTCTGTTTGCCTCATGACCACGACCAAATCACCATGAGACTTTTTGTCGATGATATGAACGCGTTTGTTCACAATGATAGTACCAGCCTGGAGGCGTTCTAGAGGTGTCTGGTTACTTTTTGTGAAGCCCCTGGATCCATAATCAACCACTCTAAGACTGCCTTCAGAGCTATCATTGGGTCACAGCCGGACCTTCGCATTGATCATGGCTGTCAAATCATTCCGTAGGGCCAAATTTTTCGGCTTCTTGGGATTCCCTTAGGGTTTGGTATCTCTATGGAACAACTATGGAACTGGGTGCTGGCCAAACTCGAAAACAAGCTAAACTATTGGAGAGGTATGATCATCTACCATTTATTTCCTTTCTGTTTGGAGATCGAAAAAGTAAGATCTGTCCAAACTGGATAGTATATGTAGAAACTTCCATTGGACGGGCCACCACAATAGGAGGGGGTGCCTAAAATTAGGTGGTCCATCTCCACCAGCCATAGAGATAGTGGGGGTCTTGGTATCCTGGACATTGGGTGCATGCCTAACAAACTGGCGACAAAATGGATGATTAAGGCTTGGTGCAACGGGGAGGCCTCGTGGGCCAAGTTGATCTTCAAAAACAAGAATGAGTTGGCTCTCATGGGTTTCCCAAATTGGAAGAATCTTGACATCTTGACCTTTTTATTTTCCCCGATCCCCGTCTTCCTGAAAGGCTCAAATCTTGTGTGCTCCCTATGGAAGAGTTGGAATAAATTCAAAAGCTACACAAGAATAAGTGAAGACTGGAAGTGGGCACCCGATATCAGACAAAACGGCTCTATCTGGTTTCGGATCCATGGCATCTGGAGTGTGGAATCTTGGGACATTCAAAATGCCAAGAAGCTATGGAACAAAGGCTTCAAAAAATGGAAACATCTCTGGAAACAAGACACCAACCGATGGATCAACTTTGAGGATATTGACCCTAACATCAACATTTTGTACGAAGAATGGAGCACTTTGCAAAGCAGATGCCTTGCCTTTGACCTCCACAAAGTTCGCCTTCTCATGGGACACGACACGTCGAGCTTGCTTGGTCTCAAATGGCACAATGGGAATAGCCTATCAAAAATCCCGAACATTAAAGAAACGTTTGATTATTAGGTTAACCTCAATAAGAAGTGGTGCCTATCATGAACGTGGCTTTGGTGGGACATGAAGTTCATGGCTATCTGGCACCCCCTCATAGAAATCAAAAAGTCTGTCCTCTTATGGCAAATTCTTAATCATGGAATTTGGACCAACCTTAAGGCTAGCAAATTTTATGGGATTCCTCCCTGGTGCAAACGCTTCTACCGGTCTATCGAAGATGTTTCACACATCTTCTTTACCTGTCCCAACTCCAATAGACTCTCGGAGATGATTGGAAAGAAAATTAGACTTCAAAAACATCTTAGTTGGAAGCAAGCCCTGCTTGGAGAAGTGATCGGCTACTCTGTGACTCTCTAGAACGCCATCAGAGGGGAGGTCCTATGCAAAATCTGGCCGGAAAGATGTGCATTTAACTTCGGTGACTCCCCCAAAGAGTGGTCAATTGAGAAATCGTTGTTCCTCCTTGGCAAAAGGATCGTTAACTGTAAGAAGTCCCCCCCCCCTTCCGGCATCATCAAGTACTCCTTTTGATCAATAACAAGCTTAAACCCAAGTGGGCCCCACATAAGGGTGATGAGAGGGTGATTAACCTTCTTTGTAATGCCATCTACGCTCTGTAAAGCTTCCCCTGCTTTGTGGGATTTTGGGGGGTCCCGTGGGCACTAGTCCCCGTCTCTTGTACTTTTGAAACTTCCTTTATATTCAAGTCCGAGAGAGTAGGCTAATTCCAAACTTCCTTTATATATAAAAAAAAAACTACAATCGACAAGGTTGCTCTGTGGGGCTTGGGGTGTCCCTTGAGCACTAGTCACTTTCACTTCACTTGTCCTTTTATTTTATTTTTATTTAATACAAGTTCGGAGAGTTGGCTAAGTCCCAGCTTTTATGGCTCTTTCAAGTCTTTCTTTATTGATGGTATACTATGGAAGCTCTATCCTCTTTAAATCCTTGAAAGAGACATTGATATTTAGAGTTCTTCCAATATAATTGTCAGGATGATTAGATTCAATAAGAAACTCTTCTTGCAACGCGTACATGTATGTAAGCCTACATTCGAAAAGTCCAGAAACAGACGTAATCGAATCTTTCATTGTTGCCTTGCCAGCCATCAATCTACTCAGCCTTTGAATTGCATGTACTTGTCTTTTATTCTTCTCTTCATGGGTTTATTTCCCTATTTTCATCAACATGTGTTTATCTGAATTGCTTTCTTACATTAGATACATGCACTCTACTCCATTCTTTAGTCGATCCTCATGGATTTCCATATCCTCGAATACGTCACCTAGCTTGAAGGCCAAATCAGGGTCTACACTCTTAATGAGAAGCTCTACTCTTTCATGTTCCAAAGGCACCTAATCTCTATGACTCAATTGTTCAAATCACTCTTTAAAGTTTGGAAGTAGATGAAGAGAATGATCTTGGAAGGACTTTTGCGCATAATGTTTGTTTCTCATTATTTCCGATGGTTCTACTTGTGCCACATTTGTGCCACTCTTGCAATTGGTTTTCAATGCATGTATAGTTTAGGTATATTACACTCTATCTTGCACTACATGTGACCTCCATTTCTTGCTTCTCACGACGATCATGATAACCTTATGCACTCAACTCCAATCCTCATGGATCGTCATATTCTCTAATACATCACCTATCTTGAAGGCCAAATTAGGGTCCACACTCTTAATTAAAAGCTCTAGTTTTTCATGTTTGAAAGACATGTGATCTCGATGGCTCAATTGTTCAAATCACTCTTCAAAGTTTGGAAGTAGATGAATCACCCCATGGACTTTATTTGAAGTAGCCATCCACTCTCTAAATGCATGTTCTATGGGCACAGTTATGTCCTCTAGGTAATACTCTTCTGTAAGTAGATTCTTAAATTTACTCCATATTTGGGATGGCTCTTGAAAGGTATGAATGCTAGGTTTCACACTATGCATTGCAATTCCTGCAACTTCTATGAACGTAATAGAACAAGACACACCATAGATGTCCAATTTAGTGTCATAGACTCGCATCAGCTCAGCAGTATTTGCAACTGACCTCTAGGATTGAGCAAACACTTGAAGTAGGGTGCTCAAGGCTCTCAGATCTAACCTTAATGCCTCCACAATGGTCAACTCTTGGTCACGATGAGAGTCTGAATCAAAATTAACACTCAAGCTGTCAACCTCTCATCCTTAAGTCTCCCACTTTGATGGTCAAGTCAAGGTTATCACAAGGTGAACTTTAAAGTTATCTAAAAGTCAACTCAAATTGAATATAGATTCCCCTATGCATTTCATGTCGGGTTCATGCTTGTCATCAGCACATTGCGCACCTAGGGTGCCAAAATAATGAGTTGACTTTGACTTGAGCTTGATCGACAAAATCAAGTTCAAGCTAATAAACCATTTGTCTCTTTTTTGCAGCTCTTAAGATGAGAACCAAAACAATAATCCCGTATAGCTCTCTAGCTCTCTTTTATTCTCGTCCCTTTTTTTATCTTGTCTTTGGAATAAACATGAGCATCAAGATTCATAGAAAGAAGAGGGATAAAACCCTCATAGGACAAACGGTTACACATGGGGAGGCAAAAGAGAAATGCGATGCAAAGGCATTGCTAATGGATTTTCCCAATATGCAGATGTAAATAAAGAGACTAGAATTTCCATTTCTCCCTCTTTTTCTCTATCCCTGCGCTTCCGTTGCAAGCTTCTAACATTCTTTAGAGAGCAGCGTATAATTACCCTTGCCGTTGGCAAAATCCAACAGAGGTGCAAATAAGTTAAGTCTTTTCTCTAAACTTTAAGGACACCTAAGAAGTGTGGAAATAATAGAGCTTGTATTTTCTTGTCTATTATGCATGAATCATCATGAAGAGTGTTTCAAACTCTGATGTGTCTCAGAAAGCATTGGCTGCAAGTTCCTTAAGTCAACACAAATCAACATGACTCATACTGCGACATTTATTAGCTAGTCTGTGGATGCGTTACTTAATAACCATTTTGATGAAAGAGGAGAGCTACCCACCAGTGATACCAAATATTCATCCATTAAATAGTAATTTACGGAGTAAATCTTTTTGCTAAGACATGTTCACATAAAGAAGCACGTCAAACAAAACTTGATTCACTGAACTTGATCATACAGACACCAATTGACGATTGAAACGAAGATATCTACTTAATCTATATTAAACCACTGCGTAGCCATTCCAATCTTAAAGATGGACATCCAATTTATAATCCATAGGCTTTTCTTCCAACTTCTCTTCTACACGGTGCACATATATCAATCCAAGTCGCCAACATTGTTTGGCAACAATCTTCTTTTGTTTTAAATTTCTGTAAATGAACTTGCGGAATCGTTTGTAGAGGGATTAAGTTCCCTTGAAGAATATAATCCGTGGATAAAACCTCTTTGCATGCCCTCTTCTAGGCCGTGCAACTTTCCCCTTCGTACCCCCATTCGTGGCCGTTCAAATAGCAGAATCTATGCAAATAAAACTACAGCAAGAACTACCTTTTGAGAAGCAATTGAAAACCCAGTTAGCAAAGAACATATTGACCAAAACGAGTAATTTTATGCATCTTATTATATATATTCTTTCAACACGTTTCCATGAACCATTATCTTCGTGGAGATCAAATCTTCATGACAAGGCTGACTCAGATATTTGGTAAACATAAACTAGAAGAAATATGGTTTCGTTCTAGTGTAAGCTCACTAAAAGAGGATGTATAAAGAAAAAGAAACAACTTTTATAAGTTGAACATGTCTAACATAATACACTAGAGAGAGAGGGGGTAGCAACAAGCTTACGAAAAAGCTCCTTAACAGACACTACAACATATGAGGGGCGTACCAACATTGTTCCATACCGACGGTCATGCCTCGGGGTTGGTATGACCGTTGAAAATGCTTGAAAAATGACTGATGCAATACCAACACTATGAGCATCAGTATAAGCATCGGTATAAGCATCGGTAATTTACTAGAAATTAATGACCCTTATAGTGATGCTTATACCAACACTCATACTGGCACTTATACCGACGCAATATTTTAACCCAACCCGAGAGCAAAAATTCGACATTTGCTCATGTTTTGAATGAAAGTCTGCTATTGTCTAGTTTGCACATGCGAACTACATTTTGAGCATATTGTGTACACACATCTCTCTCTTTCTCAATTGTAAGGGTTGTCTCTCCTTATGTATTTATCCAATTGCTATGATTGTTTGGTCATTGGGTAGCTACTAGATTTTACTAAACTTGACCCATATGCTCTGAGAAAAGTTTGCTGGAGTGAAGTAAGGTCTCTGTTTGACTAGCAGCTAGGGCAAAGAAGGGTACTTGTGGAGGTCATTCGTGCTTTTACCTTGCATAGGGTTGAGATACTTCTCCCATCAGTGGTATCAAAGCACTTGGGCATCTTGGGGGAATCAAATACAATCAACAAGAGGGAAGGATTCTACTCAAAGTTTCAACAAAAGCTTGTTGGAGGTAGCTCACATCAAGGGAGAGCGATTTTACTCAAATTTTCAAGAGCGCAAGGTGTCCATCTAAGGAAGGCTTTGGATTAAGGTAAATTTAGAGCCTCATTTGCATTTCACACGTATTGGAGATTTAGCCAAGGGCTAGATCCAGTAGCAAAGACCAAAGATGGGTGACTTGCCACTCAAGAAATCAAGGACATGGCCAAGGCACCTCATGACAAAGAGGTAGACGAAGAACAAGAGGAAGAGGAGGAAAGCATCGACAAATAGGAATCAAGATTGAGAAGGATGTTATATATGTGGCAAATTTGGCCACTATGTTAGAGATTCCTACCAAGGAAGAAACCAAAGGAGCTATAATCAAGGTTCTTCATGCAAAGGCCAAGGTAATTATGCCTCTACAAGATGAGAAAATGAAAATCTCTTGATGATGCACATGAATGGGAACTCAATCAAAGTAGATAATACTTGGTATATTGATAGCGGATGTAACAACCATATGAGTTGCTATGGTTCTTGGTTCACTAATGTACATGCTCCCAAAGGTAAAGCACATGTAGAAACAGGTGATGATACAGACCATGAGATCTCCCATGTTGCAGATGTAGCTTTGGATGACAAGGAGGAAGGAAGATGTCTTAAGAATGTCTTGCATGTACCTACCATCACAAGGAACTTTGTGTCCATAGGGCAACTAGTTGCAGAAAGAGGCTAGCAAGTAAAGTTCAACAAAGGTGGATGCTTTGTGGAGAACCCTTAGCAAGGATACAAGGTCAAAACAAGAGGAAAGAAGCAAGGGAGACTCTTTACTTTGGAGGTACATTCTCATTCCACTCAACATGTCTACTTCACATATAGAAACAAGAAGATTTTGGAGTTGGACTTGTGCCACAAAAGGATAAGTCACATCAACATACAAAGAAAAAAGGAAGTGTAATTCAAGAGGCTCGTTGAAGTTCTTCCCAACTTCCAAGGACAAGGTATGAAGCATTTTTATGTGAATCTTGTCAATTAGGGAAGCAAGTGAGACCTCCATTCCAGAATAGTGGCTACATAAGCCAACATCCATTGGAGTTGATACATACAAAAGTCTGGGTCCAATCAAAGAGAAATACATTGGAGGTAAGAAGTACTTTGTCAGTTCTATAGATGACTGCATGTGGATGGTGCAAAGAGAAGAATAGATACACTACAAAGATCGCTAGAACAATGCTTAATGAGATGAATTTACCTAACGTGTTTTGGAGTGATGCAGCAAATAATGTTGTGTATCTTATGAATAGGGCCCCTACCTGAGGCATCCATGGCTTGACACGATATCAAGCCTATTATGGCAAGAAAGTTGATCTTTCCCACTTGAAGATATTTGGATGTACTTGTTATGTACATGTGCCAAGTGAATTAAGGCACAAGCTACAACCAAAGGGAGAAAAGTATGTGTTTCCAGGATATTCACATGATCATATACACTACACGTGCTTCAACCCAAACACAAAGGCCTTGAGTGTTTGTGCATTTTTCCCAAGACCACATGCTTGATATGATGTTCATTTGTAGTCATATGTGTAGACATATGAACACCTCTTCTAAAATAGTACACTTTATCTCTTGTAATTGTAAATGAAAGAATGGCTTAAGTAATCCATGATGTAAAAAACAAATTCGTGGCTCTAACTACCTGAACGCACAAATCCATTACGTGAGGGAATATTTCCTAATTCCTAGCATCACTTTTAGGTGAATTCAATTGAATTCCAATTCAAAACTACCTCCAAAAGTAACTATAAAAGGAGTAAGAAGGAAGTTGCCAAAGTAGTGCTCGAGTCATGCCCATTTCATGCCCATTTGTAGAGATTGAAGAGCTTACTATATAGATCTATTATTCTACTCACATTGTGCAAGTATTCATCGCCAATGAGGTTGTAATTGTATGTGAATCTATACATTCATCATTTACTTCTTCTCTGATTTGTTCTCTGCTATACTCACTCAAAATAGTAAAGTTTAGAAGCTCATATCTCAAGCTATACATAATTTGTTTCAAAGTTTTAAAGTGCATTGGATAGCTCTCTAAGTCTAGTTTATGCTTAGAAATTTCATGTCCATTGGATGTAGAATGTTGGAGAAATCTACATTTTACTACTCACTTGTCTATTTCTATAGAGCCTAAAAATGGTGGGAGTGTTCTAGATTTTGCTAAAACGTTTTCTCAGTGCTCTTTTGATGAATTGAAATGTTTTAACTTGGATTAGGAAGCTTGCTAAATATATTATCTATGTAGAGAAGGAATGTTTCTAATTCCTACCCAATTTGAGAGCACATTTCATTTTTTCTAATAGGTGTATGTACAAAAGTAGCAAGTTTTGGGAGCTAATCATTTTGCAACTTGTCTCTCTTGACTCAAACTTTTGAGATACTTCTTCCAAAGCATTTGGGTGATTTTTTTGTGGATTTAGGAAGCTTAGAGGGTCTATTAACCAACTCGGAAGTCTCACTTGGATGGTGTGAAGCTCCTTGTAGCAGTACCAACTTATCTTTTGATTGCATCCACCATCACTCTCCATAGTGGTATCAGAGCATAGTCAATCAACATGGGAGATGGATTTCCATCAACAATTGACAAATTGGATAGGAAAAACTACCTAGCATGGTTTCTAAGGATGAAGTCTTATTGTCAAGGGAGGAATCTATTTGGATACACATCTGGAGATGAACTTATGCCAACCATGAGGAACAAAGGGCAACCATCACATGATAAGAGAAAAGACTTTCAAATTGGTGTTCAAAGGATGCAATTGCAAGGTCCTATATTCTAAATTCAATCTCTGATTTTCATTTGTCTCATGTCAAGGGATGCAAGACATCAAGAGAAACTTGGAATGCACTTATTTCTTTCTGCTCCTCCAACACTCGAGCAAGGAAGAACCAATTGTGGATGGAGTTCACAACAATGAAGAAAAGCCTCAAGCAAAGTGTGACTCATTATGTCACAAAGATGGAGAAGATTTCAGATCAAATTGGAAGCATTGGAGAGGTAATTGAAGAGGAACAAATCATTAGACACATCATAAATGGAATCAAAGCAGATGACAAGTGGGAGTCCTTCACAACAGCCATGGATTTGTACATGGATATGCATGTACCTAACCTCAACACACTCATGGGCCAACTCTTCACTCATGAAGCAAAGATTAGAAAACGTTGTGAGTCCTCAAGAGGTAACCAGACTTCAGCCTTATATTTTGATAAAGCTAAGATCAAGGACAAGTCCAAGAATAAGAAGAATGAAGATGAAGGTAGCTCTTTCCAGGCAATCTTTGTAGGCAGAGGAAGAGCTAGAGGAAGAGGTAGAGGTGGAAAGCAAGGTAGGGGAAGATTGGAATCATCTCAACCTTGCAATATATGTGTCTTATCTAATCATACTTTTGAAGAATGTTTGAGGAACCCTGGGAACTCAAGAGGAAGAGGATTCAATAGAGGTGGCTATGGATCAAATAGAGGAAGATACAATGGAGGCTACAACAACAACTACTACAACAACAATCCAACAACAACAACTATCAAAGTGGCCATAGAGGAAGAAGAGATTACAATAACTATATAGAGGACCAAAGTTAAGAACATTCATTATTGATTATGAATCTATTAGTGAAGAAGGGTAAGGATGATGATCACATCTTGTACATTGATTCAGGATGCTCAAATCATGTGGCAAGAAAATTCTAAAGGACATTCATCATCTGGGAACTAGCTCATTGTCGATAAAAAATCTGAAGCATACTACTCCACTGTACCTTTTTGCATCATATACTATAAGGTTGCATACAATTTCAACACACTTTTGGTAGTCTGAATTTTTTCCAAGAATGCCTCTTTTAAATCATCATACTTTGGGAAATCATCTCGAGGATGCTTAATTAACCATTTTACTACGTCTCCTTCTTGAGTGGCTTGGAACACCTATAGTTTGTCATGTTCATCCTCCAACATACGATGGTTGCAAGTGTATTAGTTCTCAAAGGTCCACAAATGTATGTTAAGATCCTCATCTCTTCGTCTATAGAATTGGCTGTAGTTCAACCCGAAGATTGGATTTCTATATGCCATCTTTTCTTCAAACTCTTCTAGGATTCTGGGTCTAGTGAAAGGCACAAGTGCTAAAGCGAACTCTAGTTGGGGTTTGCTACAACCACTTTGGCCTAAGTTCGTAGGGCACTCCTCTTCCTACTGCTACCTCTACTGGTTGGCTCTACTGAATCCCCCTTGCCACAAAGCTTTAGCTAATTTTCTGTTCGTCAACTCAAATCTATTCATCTATCGATTCATCTATCTATCTATCTATCTATCTATCTATCTATCTATCTATCTATCTATCTAACTATCTATCTATCTATCTATCTATCTATCTATCTATCTATCTATCTATCTATCTATCTATCTATCTATCTATCTATCTATCCATCTATCTATCTATCTATCTATCTATCTATCCATCTATCTATCTATCTATCTATCTATCTATCTATCCATCTATCTATCTATCTATCTATCTATCTATCTATCCATCTATCTATCTATCTATCTATCTATATATCTTTCTATCTATTTGTTATCAAGATCTTGCTCAGACACAGACGAGAGAACACAGAATTGGGTGCGATCTCCCCCGATGCAATCTTTTTGATAGTCCGCAGAGTGCATGTATTTATAGGGAATTTTTTATTATGTCGAAAAGAGTGGTTACATGAGAGCAGCTTCAAAAAGCATGTGTGAAAGTAAAAGTTGGTGAATTTTGTAGAAAGCATTTGCTTTTAATATCAGAAATTGTAGTCTACAATGACCCTTATTCTAACCACTACTTTTCTAACTATTTCTAATAATAGAACCTTCTACGTGGGTTTATTTACAAACTAGACTATAAATCAGATTTATTGATGTCCTCCCTAAATTTGGATTATTGATGTCTACCCTTTCACGCCTTTCATGCCCTCACAAACCTTCACCTACTATATCAAAAACACTAGAACACATTAGTACATTAACACTCCAAGAATGTCTTGTTCAACATATTCAATAATTTATAACATGCCTTCAGTTGAAAAAAGCAATTGACCTCAGTTGATAAAAAAGAATAAACATAGATGGCCAGTCACATGTCCCATCACTGAAGGAAAATAAGCATGTTCCATGTAAAAACACATGCATGGAAATGTTCCTGGGGGAATAACATCAATGTGTTTATGTATGATATCCAGAAATTAAGTGGTCATAATGAGGTGTTAATTGTGTTTTATGCATCCATTGACATTCTTCAATAGAGTGATTTTTTACTTGACTAAATATCGATGATATTGAGTACTTGTGTGTGTACTAGTGACATCATGATCAATTATTTTCCCAGGAATCGACATTTCAAATTGTTCTTCAACTAAAGGAGGGTCATCAAGAAGTGGAGTGAGTGGTAAAGTTCCTTTAAATGGTTTAAGTAAACTAATATGAAAAGATTTATGTATATTCCAATGAGATGGTATATATAATCTAAATGAATTATCATTATTTTTTTGTATAATTGGAAACGGTCCATAATAGCGTGGTGCAATTTTAATTTTAGGATGCTGCAAAATAGTTTTGAGACGTCTTTTAATGATACGCAACAACACAAGATGATTTTCTTTGAATTCCTTAGCTATTTTTTTTGTATTGATATTATGTGTGTATCATTCTCGACTTTTCATAATGTGCTCGTGAACATCGTGAAGAATAGAAACGTGATCTTGAGCAATAGAATCAGCCATCCGAATGTCGGTTTGGGTTAGTGACATCAAAGTGGGAAGCTTTTCACCATAAATAATTTCAAAAGGTGCACGACCAGTAGTGGTGCGTGTGGTGTTATTGTAAGCAAATTGAACCAATGGCAACTTTTCATACCAGTTAGTGGGACTATCTAATGAATAACAATGCAATAAATCAAGAATCGTACTATTTGTAGCCTCACTTTTTCCATTACTTTCTGGATGAAATGCAGAGCTAAAATCTATTTTAGAACCAAAACGTTGAAATAAGGCAACCCAAAAATGATTAGAAAATTTAACATCACGATGAGATAACATTACTTTTGGAAATCCATGATGTGGGAAAATCCATTTAATGAATAATTTTGCAGCCTGAGGTGCAAACAAAGTTTTTCTACATGGAATCAAATATCCATATTTACTAAACCTATCAACTATTGTCCAAATCATATCATTATGTGATGAAGTGATGGGAAGACGTGTGATAAAATCCATAGAAATTTGGTCCCATGGTTTGTTCGGAATGGGAAGTGGCAAAAATAATCCAAATGGCTTAATATAATGACATCCTACATGCTGACATACAATGCATTGAAAAACATAATGTGAAATATCTTTTTCCATGTGTGGCCAAAATAAGAAATCTTTGTAGGAAAAAATGATGCTTTGTATGCCTCTATGACCCATGTAAGATTGTTCATGCATTTCTTTGATGACAAAATCTTTAAAAGCTTGGGTTATGCATAACCTATGTTGAAAATAAAGAAAACCATTATGAAATGTATAACATTCATCATATAAAGATGCACCATTGCTGAAGTGATGCTATGCAGGTGAGAAATATAAATCAGATACATAAGTGGAAACCATTTCTTGAAAATAATGTATTTGGATGGCAAAAATATTATGCAAAACAACAAAATGTGAAGGAAATCGGCTAAGAGCATTAGCTACAACATTAGCTTTACTAGGTGTAGAGGAGGTACTTGGGTATCCGTTTTTAACAAAAGTAGAGAATGAAGATTAAACACGTCCAGTACATCGCCTACTCAAGGGGGGTTCTCTTTAGGGAAGTATACCTTTTAACATTTCTGTGAGCAGGTAGATAACACGGATTGCACAGAGTGGTAAATACTTCAGAAAATATGGACAACCAATGACCAAGGAAGACCTTACACTTCTTGATTCGAATCAGACGATTACAAGTTTGGGCAGAGTGATGCTCAAAAGTGCAAGCTTAGGGCTGACAAGCCACCCTAAAAGTATTAACTCCAATACAACAGATCAGCATAAGGGGCCACTGATATGCAGGCTAACTCAGAACGATACAAGTGGTAGAATTTCTCAAGAGAATAGAGATTAATCAACACACTGACTCACAGAAAAGAAAATAAATCCAAGCTACTCTCTTACATTATAGTGCTCATAGCCCTCCACTGAGAAGCCTACCCTCTGTATCCACACTACAGAGTAGCTCCTACAATAGGCTTGAAACCACCAAGTGCAAGAGAGAACTTTTGCACGTAAACACGCGTCAATGTAACTCCAAAAATGTACCCCCAATGAGCACAAATCCATTGTTTTTATAGGCCTCAATAGGTGAAGAGGGCCTTGCTTCATGTCCACTGATCATGCGCCGGTTGATTTCCCAAAATTGGAGGGTAGGTCAAATATTCCCTTGATTTGAATTGAATCCACAAAAATAGGTAGTCGCCGAATGGTTGGTGGCAACTCCACTTTTAACACTTACCTTTTACCTTTTCACCTGCCATCTGAGATTCTCATTTTGTAGTTTTGTTACTTCCTCACTGATTTATCCCGGAAAATTCAAATGAAGTGCCTTGTCCAAGAACAATTTGTTTTCAACCAATGTGGGGTCCATATGATTGTAGCATTCAGGCATCTTTCTGTTTTGCCAATTCGCATTGCCAGTGCGCTCCTCATAGCCATGCATGCATCCTTGTACAAGTGTTGCACCACTTCTAATAGCTGCAAGACTAGCCATGTCTGTATCATTGTGTGTATGAATCCCTATTCTAACAGAAGGCCATGGGTTCAAAGCTTTATGTATTTCTCGAGTCACCTCCTTCACTATCCATGGCATTGTTTCACCATTTGTGTGACACAACACTACCACATCAGCGCCAACCTTTGCTGTTGTCTTCAAGCAATCCATTGCATACTCCCTGTTGGACGAATATCCATCGAAGAAATGCTCTGCATCCACCATAACTTCCTTACTCTGCCTGTACGTGCGAGGGTATGTATGTGTGAGATGTGTGTGTATGAGAATGTGTATGTGAGTGAGTGTGTGTGTGTGTGGGTGTGTATATGCATCGTGTGTGTGTGTGGATGCGGTTGGGTGTGTGTGGCGGGGGTGGTGGGAGATGGCGGGGGTGGTGTGAGGGGGTGGTGTGAGAGGGTGGGTGGTGGTGAGAGGGGGTAGTGTGAGAGGGTGGGTGGTGGTGTGAGGGGGTGGTGAGAGAGGCGGGGGTGGTGAGGGGGTGGTGTGAGAGTGGAGGGGAGGGGCAGGGGTGAGTGGAGGGAAAGGCGGGGGTGAGTGGAGGGGGAAGGCGGGGGTGAGTGGAGAGGAGGAGGGGGAAGGCGGGGGTGAGTGGAGGGGAGGGGCGGGGGTGAGTGGAGGGGAAGGGCGGGGGTGAGTGGAGGGGGAAGGCGGGGTGAGTGAAGGGGGAGGACGCGGGTGAGTGGAGGGGAGGGGCGGGGGTGAGTGGAGGGGGAAGGCGGGAGTGAGTGGAGGGGAGGGGCGGGGGTGAGTGGAGGGGGAAGGCGGGGGTGAGTGGAGGGGAGGGGCGGGGGTGAGTGGAGGGGGAAGGCGGGGGTGAGTGGAGGGGAGGGGCGGGGGTGAGTGGAGGGGGAAGGCGGGGTGAGTGAAGGGGGAGGACGCGGGTGAGTGGAGGGGAGGGGCGGGGGTGAGTGGAGGGGAAGGCGGCGGGGGTGAGTGGAGGGGAAGGCGGCGGGGGTGAGTGGAGGGGAGGGGCAGGGGTGAGTGGAAGGGAAGGGCGGGGGTGAGTGGAGGGGGAAGGCGGGGTGAGTGAAGGGGGAGGACGCGGGTGAGTGGAGGGGAGGGGCGGGGGTGAGTGGAGGGGGAAGGCGGGGGTGAGTGGAGGGGGAAGGCGGGGGTGAGTGGAGGGGAGGGGCGGGGGTGAGTGGAGGGGGAAGGCGGGGGTGAGTGGAGGGGAGGGGCGGGGGTGAGTGGAGGGGGAAGGCGGGGGTGAGTGGAGGGGAGGGACGGGGGTGAGTGGAGGGGGAATGCGGGGGTGAGTGGAGGGGAGGGGCGGGGGTGAGTGGAGGGGAAGGCGGGGGTGAGTGGAGGGGGAAGGCGGGGGTGAGTGGAGGGGAGGGGCGGGGGTGAGTGGAGGGGGAAGGCGGGGGTGAGTGGAGGGGAAGGGCGGGGTTGAGTGGAGGGGGAAGGCGGGGTGAGTGCAGGGGGAGGACGCGGGTGAGTGGAGGGGAGGGGCGGGGGTGAGTGGAGGGGGAAGGCGGGGGTGAGTGGAGGGGGAAGGCTGGGGTGAGTGGAGGGGAGGGGCGGGGGTGAGTGGAGGGGGAAGGCGGGGGTGAGTGGAGGGGAGGGGCGGGGGTGAGTGGAGGGGGAAGGCGGGGGTGAGTGGAGGGGAGGGGCGGGGGTGAGTGGAGAGGGAAGGCGGGGGTGAGTGGAGGGGAGGGGCGGGGGTGAGTGGAGGGGGAAGGGGGGGGTGAGTGGAGGGGAGGGGCGGGGGTGAGTGGAGGGGGAAGGCGGCGGGGGTGAGTGGAGGGGAGGGGCAGGGGTGAGTGGAGGGGGAAGGCGGGGGTGAGTGGAGGGGAAGGTGGGGGTGAGTGGAGGGGGAAGGCGGGGGTGAGTGGAGGGGAGGGGCGGGGGTGAGTGGAGGGGGCGGGTGGAGGAGAGAGAGAGAGAGATAGAGAGGGAGAAAGATAGATAAAACAAATCACTAAGCTTGCAATAAAATTGAAAGCAACAATTGCCCGTGACACAAGTATGTCCAAGAAATGGAACGGACACTCCCTGAGGCTGCAGCCCAAGGCATCGGAGAGCTCTCCTCTCGACCTCTTCTCTGCTATCTTCTTAGGACTAGTAGGTTCTGACCCCTGTGCTTGGAGCCCACTGCCTCATGCCCCGATGAGAGAGAGGGAACATAGAAGGGGTACTACAGACCCCCACATCAAGCTTTTGCATCGTCCTTGGTGCAATTTCTCCCTTATTTTACTCATTTCAATGAGATCTAGTTATTCTGAAAAGAAACATGGTATGTACAAGGGGTGGAATGCTTCCATTTTGACCTAATTCAGATACTTCTTCACCCTGGAGATGTTGACCAGGGGAATCCTTTTACCCTGCAGATCTTCCAGATGCACTGCGCCATGTGGCAATACCTTGACTACCTTATAAGGTCCTATCCACTTGGGTGCCAATTTAGTTTGAATTGGCGGAACCTGATGCACTAAAACCATAGACCCTTCCTGAACTTCATTGGATCTCAGATACCTGTCATGCAATCTCTTGCGCTCTTCTTGTGTCACCAGAAGTTTCTGCATTGCCCCTTCTCTGTATTCTTCTAATGCCACCAATCTCTGAATGAAGGGTTCAATTCCAATGGTTTTGATTCCAATTTCTTTTCTGATGATAAACTCAAATGGTGCCAATGCCTCTTTCCCATAAACTAAGCGAAATGGAGTCTCGCCTGTGGTTCCCCTCTTCGTGGTTCTGAAAGCCCAAATTGCACCAATTAGTGCTAGTGGCCAAAAGCTTTGATGATCAAAAGATAATTTGCAAAGTAGTCCAATCAAAATCTTATTGGAACTCTCTGCTTGGCCATTTGCCCTTGGGTAATAGGCACAAGACTTTTTATGGAAGATTTTGTACTTGACAAATATAAACTGGAGCAATTGATTTACAAAATGTGTGCCCCTATCACTAGTAATTTCCAGTGGGCAACCAAATCTTGAGAAAATACGTTTATACATAAATTTAGCTACTGTCAGAGCCGTGCAGTCCACAGTAGCTTTAGCCTCTATCCATTTAGTGGCATAACATGTGGCCATCAAAATATACTTTTTACCTCCTGGTTGACCAGTTGGGTAAATTGGCCCAATAAAATCCAGACCCCATCGTTCAAATGGGAGTCATCCTGTAGATATGACCAATGGTTGGAAATTTAATCTGGTTGGCGCGGGAGCACACCTCTGGCAGATGTGGCATTCTTTAGCAAACTTGATTGCATCTTTGAAAATATGAGGCCACCATAACCCTTTGTGGATGATTCTATGAGCCAATTCTTCCCCCTTTAGGTGTCTTTCATTGTGTGCAACCTCCAGCAAAAGATTTACCTCTTCTGGATAGACACACCTTCTCAAGATATCATCCCGACAGTATTTATATAAATTTCCATTTATCAGAGAATATGCTTTGGTTTTCAGGAGCAATCTTCTCTTTTCTACAGGTGTCAAGTGTTCTGGGATCTTTCTAGTAGTGAGAACATGAAGAATTTCATCATACCAACCTGTCTGAATTGCTACTAGAAAAAGATTACTATCCACCAGTTCATCATTAATACCTGTTGCCTTTTCGCTCATTGCGGTCCTAGACACTTGATCTGCCATGTAGTGCTCTTTTCCTGGCTTAATATGAATATCAAAATTAAATTCTTGGAATAGGAGTAACCATCTCCAAATCCTTCCAGCTACTCTAGGCTTGTTTATCAAATACTTCAAGGGCTGATGATCAGAAATAACAATGAAATGTACACCAAGCAGATAATGTCGGAACTTCTGAAGAGCAAATACGATAGCCAAACCTTCTCTTTCCGTTGTACTGTAATTTCTTTCAGCTTGGTTGAGTAGTCTGCTTGCATAAGAGATAGGCCTATCCACTTTGTGAGATGATGGTTGAGCTAGGACTGCACCAACAGCATGAAGACTAGCATCTGTATGCACATGAAATTCCAATGACCAATTAGGAACACTTAAAAGTGGTGCAGTACATAGCCTCAACTTTAGTTCACAAAATGCTTTGTCAGCTTCAGCACTCCATGAGAAAGGGATCTTTTTGCTGGTAAGCCTTGACAATGGCTTAGCAATTTCCGAATACATCCTAATGAATCTTCTGTGATACCCTGCATGGCCCAAGAAAATTTGCACTTCCTTTGGGCTTTTGTGGAATTGGCATGGAAAGAATAGATGTAACCTTTGTAGGGTCAACAGTTATACCTTCCGCAGATACTATGTGACCAAGAAGAGTGCCCTTAGTGACCAACAAGTGACATTTATCAGGATTCAATTTCAAACCTGTTTTGAGACATTGCTCAAAAATTCCTTTTAGATTTTCCAAATGGTCATGGAAATCTTGAACTGCTGCCCTTCTATCTGTACCTGAAAATACTGAAAAGTCATCCATGAAAATGCGTAGAAAGGTTGTTAACCATTTGCCCAATATCAGATACATCGTTCTATTAAATGAAGCCGGTGCATTCTTCAAACCAAAAGCCATTCGAGTATAGACATAAGTGCCCCAGGGAGTGACAAAGGCTGTTTTGTCCCTATCATCAGGATGGATCACTATCTGATTGTAGCCACTAAAACCATCCAAGAAACTATACAGACTGTGACCAGCTACCTCTTCAAGTACTTGCTCTGTGAAGGGCTGAGGAAATCCATCTTGAATAGTCACTTTATTCAAAGCACGAAAATCCACACATACCCTTATTTTTCCACTATTTTTCTTCGGCACAATAACCATAGAGGAGAGCCACCTTGAATGTTCTACTGGCACAATTATACCTGCTTCCTCTAGTTTTGTAATCTCTGCCTTTACCGCCTCTGCATACTTCAGATTAAGTCGATATGGCCTACTTCTAACTGGCGCGGCTCTCTCAACTAAGGGTATGCGATGTAACCCAAGCTCTTCTGGTATTCCTGTTAAATCTTTGTAGGACCATGCGAAGACACTTTTGTAAGTAAAAAGCAAGGAAGTTACCTTCTGTAGCAAAGGAGGATAATGCCACAACCAGGATGCCAAATGGACTACTTGAGGGTCCTCTTCATCCCCTAAATTTACTTTTTGAACCAATGTTTCAGGACTGGCCTTGTTTGATAAATCATCTCCACTATATGCAGGAGTGGAGTTTAATTTATATTCTGCAACATGTTCTTCCATCCATCCTTGAGGTATATCTGAGAAAGGAAGATCTTCTCTGCCCTTAGGTTCAAAATCTTCTACCTCTGATACTTTTATCTGGGTTGCTTCCTCAAGGTTTGTGCTTTCTTGCAATTGCTCATTCTCCAACACCTTGTGGTCTCCATTGCCCTTTCCTGTAATTACATTATCTGCAACTTCTTCCTCAATTTCATTAATCTCCACTGTGCAACACTTTGCACTTCCCATCATCCAATTTAACAATGTATCCTCTTCTTGGGGTAGAGAGGGCATTACCTGAGTGTCCACAGTATATCCAGTAGTTTTTCCTGAGTCGAATCCTTCTTCCAAATGTAGTTGCAGTTGGCTATTGGTATTTGTTGAAATCCATAGTTTATTTTTTCCCCAATCTTGCAAAGCTTTTGCTTGTCTCAGCCAGGGTCTCCCCAGGAGTAGAGGATAAGAAGTCTCCTGTGGAAGTGCAATAACAACAAAATCTAGAACAAAATGGCAGCCCTGTACTACCATCAGTACCTTCTCAATAATGCCCAGTGGTGCAACCCGATGTTGATCTGCCAATGTAACCGTGAATGGTGCCAACTTGGTGGGGTTCAATTTCAGCTTCTTCATTGTAAAATCTGGCATTAAATTGATACCAGAGCCTCCATCTATGATCACACCTGTGAGAGTTTCATCCTTTATACAAACAGATAATCTTGAACTTTGGTAGTCTGCTAAGGGTGCAGGGGGAAAATCAACCATGAATCCATCTATACTAGGTGATTGGACTAAGTGAGCAGAGTGTATAATCTTCAGTAAGTCACTTCTTATTTTTGAATCCATCCTTATAAGTTCATATAGACTAACCTTGTGATGAATACCTTTCAAGATCTGTTCAATGTTTACCTCCTGAGTGTTTTCTTGCAGACTTGTTGGCTGGCCCTTTAAAGAAGTAGTCATCTTATTATAAGCTCCTTCAATTTGTGCTTGGTCCTTCCATCCAGACTCCTTTTCTTCCTCTTTATCCTGAAATCCTTGTTGTTCATCTCTCTGGGTTGCAGCTGCTTGCCTAGCTCTAGTCATCATGGGCATTGCAGAGGATGAAACAGCATAAGTCTGAGTGGTTTTTCCTTCTTCATGTGGAGAGACTGCAATCATATGAATTGGAGCAGGACGACCTCTTGGGAAATCTTTGGTATAATGATCCTTGGCCTCTGGACAATGTTGACAAGGAGGTGCATCTTCTGGGAGGGAACACCTATTTTGCATGTGGCCATATTCACCACAACGATAGCACATCAAGGGTTTATTATATCTAGGCTTTGCAGGCCTATTCTCCTCTCTATTAGATGTATTTGAAGTACTAGCATAGTATGAATCCAAAGTTTGAGGGTTACCTCTCTGCTGTGTACCCTTGAGGTAATAACAATCTCTGGCTTCATGACCATCTTTTCCACAAAATTTACAGCTTACCTTAATAGGGCAATTAGCATTGGAATGTCCATTGTTGTTACAGATTGTACACCAAATTTGTCTCCTTATATCCTGAGTGGTCTTCAAATCTTCTAACTCTCGGCGAAGTTGAGCTACTTCATCATCAGTGTGACGCAGTGGTGGCACGACCTTCTCTTCTTGTTGATTTTGTTGCATCTTCAATGCTTCCAGTTCCCTCCTTAGTTGCTCAATAGGATCCAGATCTGCAGCATACTTTTGTTGTGTATCCCCTTCAAAATATTGCCTTGCTTCTTCAATGCGTGATGCCGCTGCAACAAAATCATTGAGGGTTGCATCCAATCTAAGAGATTCACGAAGCTTCTGCTGAGATGACCTAGGGAGAGCCTTTTCGATCCACTTTTTAACCAAAAAGTCACCTGGAGCATGTGGCCGACGTGCAATAAGTGCTTTTGTTCTAGTGTGAAGTTCATGAAAGGATTCACCTGGTCTTAGCTTCAAATTCTCTAGCTGATCTAGAGCTCTTTCCGAGGAATCACTTGGTCGGAATGTCTGTGAGAACGCCGCCTTCAAAGCCTCCCATGTAGTGAAATGGCCATCTGCATATTGACTATACCATTTATCTGCAAGACCCTCTAATGTGGATGGAAAGAGTGCCAGCATTGCATCCTCTCTATTTTGCAAACCTCGTCCACGGCATAAAGAGATGAATCTCCTCACATGATCATCAGCATCTTCATAAGCATGTCCCTTGAAGGTAGGGAACTTGATGTTGATCCTGGAGAGTAGATGAGAAAGATCCTCCATTTGGACTGGTGTCTCTTCCGACGTATCTGAGGAGAAGTCTAGAGTTCTCCTATACCCTTCTTTTGACAATGGTGTCGCACCCAAATCAATAGATAAATTTAGGGAGGACAGAGGGGAGGTAGACTCACTAGCCGTGGTTATTGCTAACTTGTTAAGGCTCCTTCGAACACGAAGAGATTCCTTATCTGCTCGTGTATGGGTCATGTACCTATTCGCAATTGCAATAGGGAAAAACACCTCTCACAGACATGCAAAGGTCCCACCGTGCGTGCCAAATTGTAGAGGAGGTACTGGGGTATCCGTTTTTAACAAAAGTAGAGAATGAAGATTAAACACGTCCAGTACATCGCCTACTCAAGGGGGGTTCTCTTTAGGGAAGTATACCTTTTAACATTTCTGTGAGCAGGTAGATAACACGGATTGCAGAGAGTGGTAAATACTTCAGAAAATATGGACAACCAATGACCAAGGAAGACCTTACACTTCTTGATTCGAATCAAACGATTACAAGTTTGGGCAGAGTGATGCTCAAAAGTGCAAGCTTAGGGCTGACAAGCCACCCTAAAAGTATTAACTCCAATACAACAGATCAGCATAAGGGGCCACTGATATGCAGGCTAAGTCAGAATGATACAAGTGGTAGAATTTCTCAAGATAATAGAGATTAATCAACACACTGACTCACAGAGAAGAAAATAAATCCAAGCTACTCTCTTACATTATAGTGCTCATAGCCCTCCACTGAGAAGCCTACCCTCTGTATCCACACTACAGAGTAGCTCCTACAATAGGCTTGAAACCACCAAGTGCAAGAGAGAACTTTTGCACGTAAACACGCGTCAATGTAACTCCAAAAATGTACCCCCAATGAGCACGAATCCATTGTTTTTATAGGCCTCAATAGGTGAAGAGGGCCTTGCTTCACGTCCATTGATCATGCGCGGGTTGATTTCCCAAAATTGGAGGGTAGGTCAAATATTCCCTTGATTTGAATTGAATCCACAAAAATAGGTAGTCGCCGAATGGTTGGTGGCAACTCCACTTTTAACACTTACGTTTTACCTTTTCACCTGCCATCTGAGATTCTCATTTTGTAGTTTTGTTACTTCCTCACTGATTTATCCCGAGAAATTCAAATGAAGTGCCTTGTCCAAGAACAATTTGTTTTCAACCAATGGGGGGTCCATATGATTGTAGCATTCAGGCATCTTTCTGTTTTGCCAATTCGCATTGCCAGTGCGCTCCTCATAGCCATGCATGCATCCTTGTACAAGTGTTGCACCACTTCTAATAGCTGCAAGACTAGCCATGTCTGTATCATTCTGTGTATGAATCCCTATTCTAACAGAAGGCCATGGGTTCAAAGCTTTATGTATTTCTCGAGTCACCTCCTCCACTATCCATGGCATTTTTTCACCATTTGTGTGACACAACACTACCACATCAGCGCCAACCTTTGATGTTGTCTTCAAGCAATCCATTGCATACTCCCTGTTGGACGAATATCCATCGAAGAAATGCTCTGCATCCACCATAACTTCCTTACTCTGCCTGTACGTTGTCGGAAAGTTTTCAACTTTCGAGTTGATGACTAGATAAAATAAAATTAACTTAATTGGTGAATTCTAACCTTTTATATCACTGTTAAACAATTGTGTTGATTGGAATTGAGTACTTTTGAAGTGTTTGCAGATACAGGAAATAATAAAGAATACATGTTCATATTAGGGTTTACTCTAATTTCATATTTAATGAGTTGTTTTATTCATACATTCAAGATTCATGGGTATTTAACCCTAGGATTTCATAAGTTGATATGATTTTATGTTAGTTAGGTTAATCTGAAGGGTCTCAAAAGATGCTAATGGGTTAATGCTAGGGTTTACTTAAATGTTAATGGCTAATGATAGGGTTCAGAAAAGATTTTAAAGGGTTTCAATGGATTTCAGAAGGGTTTTAATAGGTTTTCTAGGGTTTTAGTATGTTTCAAGGGCTAGAATAGTTGTTATTCAAATACATTAATATATAAATTAAATATTTATGAATTAAAAATTCAACTATGCTATTAATAATTACTTTAAGTATCTGTGTGCATTTAAATCCTAAGGTTCTAATTAATTAAAAGCCTAACCTAAGCTTAAATTAAAGGATTTATTTAAATAAGAAATATAGGTTAATTAAATTAAAATGATTAATTAAAAGGATAAATATCTAGTGGTCTATATGAGTACTAGGAAAAAGAATGGTTTATAGAAGATGTGTAACTAAAGGGATTTAAGGAGTGGTTTGAGTGAAAGATGCAGTTAAAGGAGGTTAAAAGAGAAACTATAAATGAATGGTAAAGATGAAAGTGGGTAAAAGAATGGAGTAAGTGAGTTGTGTAAATAAAGCTAATTTAAAGTGTGGTGAAAGTAAGGAGAGTAAAGTGTGGTTGTAGATTAAAAGTTAAAACCAAAAGAGTGGATTAGGAAGGACTTGTGTATGTATTTAAATGTGTGTTGAGCTCAAGTTTCTCCTAATGTTTTTTGCAGGTACCTTCCTCTCTACTTTTCCATTCCCCTTCTGTTTGTGTTCGTGCTCAAGGGAGAGATTATGTATTCTATCTCCTTACTACTAATCCACGTACATAGCTATCTCTGACGCATATTAGAGAGAAATAATTGGACTGTAGATCCACTGTCAACATGTGCAATGATTGGAGATAAAGTTTAGATGCATTATTTTCTGGCGGCTGCAGACATCCGAAGCCCTTCATGCATGGATGAAAGAGGGAGAAGCTTCCCTTGCGTCTGATATACCCATGAGAAGACTGTAGCATAGAGAGAGAAAAGGAGATTTTCTAGTTGCAAGTGACTCGTAGAAAGTGAAAGAGTGAGCAATAACCTCTCTCCTAGTGGTTGTAGATGCACTGCGTATAGTTGATGACAGAGCAATAGAAGCTCATACTGCTATAGGAAATCGCACAAGTGATCAGCGTACAGGAGAAGAGATAACGGTAGTTATCATTGTAGAGAGAGAGAAAACTCGAGCATAGAGCTGCAGGAGATCAAGTAAAGAGATCTTCTGGCTGCAGATATAGCATGCGGAGAGCTGCGTCATTGTAAGAGAGAAAGAGAGGGATTTAGTTACTGACAACATTCGTAGCACAACCACAGAGGATGCACGTTAGGGAGAGTGATGGACAGTGGCGGCCGCTGCGCAGAAATCTAGGTGTTAGAAAGAGAGAGAGTAAAAGGAAGAAAGAGGAGTATGGAGGGTGCTTTAGAGAGAGGAGAGAGAACCTTTGATGCAAACAGTTGACAGCACAGATACGTCTGAGGAGAGAGAGCGAGAGAGGTCTGGGAACGTGCGCACAAAGGTGCTCCTATCAGGCTGTGAAACTGAGGAAGTGAGAGAGAGATTCCTCCTGTTGCACGTCAAAGAAAAAGGCGACGTGGCACTGAAGAGAAATGGAGAAATTCAAGGAAAGATGGTGGTGCTAAAGTGTTCAGAGGTGGAGAGAAAGAGATGAGAGAGAATGGCCTTCCCCTCCTGGCAGTGCTACAATAAGCGAGAGAGTGTAGAGAGATAGAGATTGACGGTTAGAGAGAGAGAGAAGGGTGAGTTCCTATGGTTTGAGTTGGTTGTAGACGCAGAGGGAAAGAGAGAGAGAGATTGATAGTCATAGAGAGAGAGAGAGAATATTCTATGGTATACTTAAGTAAAATAGTTTATCAATAATTCATTTAATTTTCTAATTTCAATGTAAGAATATATTGATAGATGGTTACTTATATATGTATATGCTTAGATGTATGAGCATTCATACATATGCATGGATGTATTAGAATGTATGTGTTCATATGTCTGCATATATGTGAACATTTAAATTCATGTGTTAATGCAAATGCATGTTTGCTTGTATGAACCTAGTGTTAGCATGTGTAAAGTAAGTATATATAAGTGATAGAAAGAGTATTAGCATGAGTTTTTGAAAAATAGATTAGTGTATGTTAATGTTAGTTTATGTGAGAATGAAAATATACAAATGGAATTATGTAAGAGTATGGATGTTATGAATGTATGTATATATAAGTATATGCATAAAAGAGTGAGTTAATTTTTGTTAGCCTAAGCTCAAGTTTATAAATGTAATTTAGCTTATGTTAAGCATTCATGTGAAATTCTATAAGCATGAGTATGCAAGTAAATTAGAATATATGAATAAGATGTATAATGCATATGCATAATAGAAAATATGCATTTTAGCATAAATGATCATGTGCATTAGTGTATGTATGATTAACATGAATGGGCATGATTGGAAGAAGTGAATGCATGAGCATGTGTGTGAATGTATGAGTTAGTGACTTTCCAAAAGTATGGTAGTATATAAGTGGTTAGTATATGTGTTAACATATTTGCATATGCATTAGAGTGTATGTTAGCATGAATTTATAGGTAGATGTAACATATGTATGACTAAATTTAGCATGCATATTTGATTGTGAATGATTTATTGAGATATACTTATGTTCTAATGTTTTTTGCAGACATTCAAAGCAAAAGAATCAAAGAGCATCGTGATAGAAGAAAAGAATTCAAACAATCCAAAGATCCGACAATTTGATTTAAATCCATAAAAATTATCCGTCATTAAGCTTTTGTATAGGATTCACTTATTGTTAGCCATCTTTTAGTGAAATTATATCATTTTTATAGCATTGTAATCATCCATTATTGTCATTAGCATTAATTCAATTTCAATTTGCATTATCTTTCTTGTCCATGTCATCTGAAAATCCAATTGAATCTGAAAAGAACGCATCTTTAGAAGTAGAAGTTGAAGTAGAAGTAGTTAAGGATATTATTACACACGAATCGTTAATATCAGTACCTCACGATTATTGTCTTAATAGATTTATAGCATTATTTTCAATTGCATCTAATGAACATCAAGATAACATAGATTCATTTCCACCACCCTTAATTAGGCGTATACAACCTAATCATTTGGAAATCCAAGAAGACGAAATTATAAAAGAAAAGTTAACTAAGGAAACTTTGATAGTACCTATACCTCAAGAAGTTATTGATAGATATAGAGCAGCCCAGCCTTACGGTTCTTAAATGATTAAAGTGTTTCAAATACCTATTCCAAATTTCCTAAATTTAAGAGTAATTTAGAATTTCTTTTACCTTAGACGAAAGAAAAATATACCTAAAACACCTATGATTGTCTCATACACCCTGCGTGTGCCGAGGGATTTAGTGGCTGACTGATCCACCAGCCTTATGTCCGCAACTTCCCGACATCTTGGTGAACCCGACGTGAAGGTTCGGCATGACATTGTAGGTATAAAGGTATATTTACTTTTTGTTTTGCATATGCATCTATAGATAAATTGACGATTGAAGAAGAAGTATCGACATCCGTTGTAGCTGTAGCTGATTGATCCTCGTCACGTCACCTTTATCCATCAACTTTCATGAAAAGTGACGATTGCACATGCATGAAAAGATTTTGCATTGAGCACATTCACAACGAACCTCTTCATCAAGCTGGTTGATCAGGTATATTTTTTCTTATTCTGTTGCATAATAGTAGGAAAGTTTTCTTTATTTTTATTTTTCAAAGCAGTAGAAAATTTTTTTTTCATTACATAGTAGGAAAAGTTTCTTTATTGCAAAATCATAGGAAAGTTTTCTTTTTGGTTATAACATACTAGGAAAATTTTCTAGTTTTAAAGCAGTAGGAAATTTTTCTTTATTGCATAGTAGTAGAAAAGTTTCTTTATTACAAAATAGTAGAAAAGTGTTCTTTCTTTCTATTTACCTCATAATAGGCAAAGTTTCTTTATTGCAAAAGCATAGGAAAGTTTTCTTTTTGGTTATAACATACTAGGAAAATTTTCTTTTTCACAGCAGTAGGAAATTTTTCTTTAGTTTTGTTTGCAAAGAAATAGGAATATTTTCTGTATTTCTGTTTCTTTTATCACAGAGTTGTATCAGGATCAAGATATAGACGGATTATTACGAGAATTATATACGTATATTTCATATTTATCTATAAAGTTAGACTTATCCACTATGGCAGATCACTTTGAAGAGCAACGAATTTGGAAGATCATAGATGCCATTAAAACAGATAGGGGGGAATTTACTGGAATAAATGTAACAGCTTATCTTAAATATTATGAACAATTGACAGAACAATATGGATTACTGGAAGACAAGAAAAAAGATACATTTATACGAATTGCTCATGGGTTCACTAGAGAGAGAATCCAATTGCGAGTAGTCCAACCAAATATGACTTGGGTGGATTTCAAGACTCGGCTTCTTACTGAATTTTCGCATGAAGATTACAGTAAGAATAATCGAGCCACATTCATGCGATGGGTAGGAACAACAAAGTTAGACCAACACATAACTCAGGGATTAGCTGAATTTGATATCAAATTTAACCAAATGCCTCAAGCAGACAGAACAACTCTTGAACCAGATAAATTAAGAAATTTTCTAAACATGCTAGATCCATCTCTTAGACGAGAGCTAGAACCAATGCTTGAGGATGGAGCGACTGCAAGTGGGCTTACTGGAAATTGGGATAATGTAAGAGCAGCTGTCCATAGGTTAGCCCAAAGACAAGAGCGAAATCAGATACAAACTCCAAGAATATATGAAAGAGATGTGCCAGGAAAGATAGATAATGACCCCACTCCTCATAACTCTAGAAAGGATGACTCTGAAATTACAATGTTAAAAACATCAGTAGAATCACTTGTCAAACATGTGGAGACTTTGGCAACTAAAATAGCTACTATAAAGAGCATGCAAGAGCTTAAATTGAGAGATCAAGAGAAACCAAAAGAATTAGAACAAAATCCTAGGAATCAAATGCCAGCTAGAAGACCATTTAATCAAGCACGTCGATGTCTCTGGTGTGATGATTTGGAGCATCCACACTGGACATGCAACTTATTCAAAGAGGCCAAGGATAAGAATTGGGTCACACAAGTAGATCGAAAGATCTGTGACTATGTAACAAAAAGGCCTTTGGCATCAAATTATGGGAAAGGAGGTATGAAAACCTTTTTTGAAGCCTCTACAAGCCAAAATACATATGCTTGTAGGCTGGATAGTGAAGACTCTAATTGTGATTTCTGGGAGCAGGAAAATGATACTGCTAGTAGAGGCAAGTTATCTGTTGAGAACTTATATGCTACGAGCTCGAATATTAGATCAAGAACATGTTGGAATGAGCCAGTAGACATGTTCTCAGTTTATGCCCACGAAATTAATATAGATGAGAAGAGGAAACGGGATGAAGAGGGACAGTCTAAACGAACAACTAGGGCTAGAAAAGAGGGTGAAACGACTGATACAATTAAAGAACCGCCTATGATGGAGCCTAGTCAGGAACCAAAACAACAGGAACAAGAAAAGAAGTCTCAAAATAAGGGTAAAGGAAAGAAAGTAGGAGAAAATTGAGAAAAGAAAACTACAAGTGAAGACAGAAGTCAAGAGCAACCAAATGAAATACAACCCATACAAGAAGAAGGAAGTAAGGAAGAAAAACCAAAAAAGAAACCTCCGACTTTCCGATTGATCTCTCAAATTGAGAAACAAATAGACATTCGGAAAGTTATGGATGAGAAAATCATGAAGGCAGAGGTTACCTTGACATTAGAGGAATGGTTAGCATTTTCAAGAACAGATGTGAAGGAAGATTTCATGAGTATCATTAAAAGACGAAGAGAACCTATAGAGTATAAAACGGATGATATTGAAATGGAGGAAAGAAAAGATCAGGATGAACCAAAAGTGAGTGTTGTACAAATAAATGAATCTGAGTATAGAGAATCGTCTGATCGTAGAAATTATTTGGGACCTGTTATTGGGCATTTAGAAAAAGGAAATGATGACCCAAATAGCCATTACACTCAGAAACATTGGGCTAGGGGTACTACTGAAACTATGGTTAAGATAGGAAATAATAATAAACCACGAGTAGCATTAATCGATTCAGGATCAGAAATCAATGTAGTCTCACGGGAGATTTATAATGAGGGAAAATGGCCCATAGATAGGGACCATGGGTGGAAAATGAAGGCAGCCAACAATGCTTCTGGCTATCTACTAGGAGCTTGTGCAAATGTTCCTATTACTATTGGAGATGTTAAAGAGGAACATAATTTCTTTGTTCATGATGACTGCTCGTACCCAATTATTTTGGGGCAGCCGTTCATTTGTGAACAAAGAATGGAGACAAAAGTATTAGATGATGGAAGTGCTTTTGCAAGAATTCGTTCTCGTGATGGCCTTAAATCTGTTCAATTCATGACGCTTTGTATAAACCATCCTCGTAATCGTAGGTCTTTAAGAAAAACTCCTTTAAGACACTTAGATCAGGATTTCGAATAAATGCCACTGTTGAGCGAGATGACAGTGGACTTTGGTTCGAAATCTCGCAAAATCGTGTACAAAATTTAGATAAAATGACTGTTTATTTTCCATCTACTATGTTAAATATTTTTCATTTTAAACAAATTCCAAGAAAACTTATAAAAAAATATGAAAAACATTTGAAAAATAAAGGAGATTTGTTAATGGATGAAAGTATTGAATATATTATTGAAACTACACATTGCTTCTCAACATTAGAAGAATTAGAACTTTGTTATCAAAGTAAGTCTAATTCCCATATTTTTATCTCTTCACTTGATATGTATGCATTAATTCAGGAATATGCCTCTAGTATTGATCATGAGTATGATGCCTTAGTGGAGACCAAATATAAAACTGTTAGTAAGAAGGTTAAACCCGTAGCTCAACCACTACCAAAATTCAGTAATGATATTATAAAGAATGTAAGTCATGAGCCAATCCTCAGAAATCCAACAAATATTGGCCATGTATTTACTAAAGAATCCTTAAATCAAATTAAGTTCGATGCTAGTGGTTTCCTTCTTCCAGCAGAAAAAGAGTATTTTCTAAAGATTATTGAGCAACATGGAAGAGCATTTTCTCTTGAGCCTTCAGAGATAGGATGTGCAAATCCTAAGATAGCTTCACCAATGATTATTTTCACTATTCCCCATATTCCTTGGAATTTGCGCCCTATTTCTGTACCTAAAGCTCATCTTCCAGAGCTGATTAGATTACTTAAAGAAAAACTTCATATGCATATTTTAGAATCCTCTTCAGCTCCCTATTCAAACCGTTGGTTTACTGTGCCCAAGAAGAGTGGAAAGCTTCGGTTTATCCAAGATCTTCAACCAGTTAATAAAGTGACTATTAGAAATGTGGGTACAGGTCCAATTGTGGATGAATTTGCGGAAGCATTTTCAGGCAATTCTATATATTCAATGGGTGATCTCTACTCTGGGTATGATCAATTTCAATTAGCATTAGAGAGTAGAGACATTACTACCATGAAAACACCTTTGGGATTAGTTAGGATGTGTACATTACCTCAAGGTGCGACCAATTCAGTAGCACACATGATGAGTGCAATGAATTTGGTTTTGCACGATTTTATTCCTCACATTACTATGCCCTTTATAGATGACATTCCCATTAAGGGTTGCTTGGAAGAAGAGAAAGATAGCACTCTGGATGAAGATGGTTGTCAAAGATTTGTTAAAGCTCATATCCTTGATTGCAAAAAAAGCTTTGAGCGATTTATTCAAGTTGGCTTAACATTATCTATAGAAAAATCTACTTTTGGTGTTAATGAGGTCCTCATTGTAGGTCATCTTTGTGGCCATTATGGACGGAAGCCATACCCTCAGAAAATTGATGCCATTAGTAAGATTTCGGAGATATGTCAAAATGTGAGTGAAGTTCGACGATTCTTAGGCGCTTGTATCTTCTATGTTATATGGATACCACATTTTGCACATATAGCTGACTGTCTTTATGATTTATTAAGGAAGAAAAGAAAATTTTTATCGACAGAAAAACATACTCAAGCAATGCATAGATTAAAGAAGTTGCTTCAAGAAGCTCCAATCCTTAAACGAGTAGATTATACGAATAATAAGCCCATTATTTTGACTGTTGATACTAGTCCTATTGGAATTGGCTGGGTCATAAGTCAAGATGATGAAGAGGGTAGAAGATATGCTATTAGATTTGGAGCTAAGATTTTACATAATACTCAAAGAAATTATCCTCAAATCAAAAGAGAACTTTGGGGTTTAGTCAGAGCTCTAAAGTCCGATAAAGAATATTTCAAAGGAGCAAATGTGATTGTGGAGACAGATTGTTTACCGCTAATTGGAATGATCACAAACTGTTCTTCACCAGATATTGCAATGCTTCGTTGGATTTCTTATATTAAATTTATCAATCCAATTTTAATTCATATTTCAGGAAAATCTAACTCTGTTGCTGATATGCTCTCAAGAGCTAGGTATGATCAGAATGATGAAGCCAAAGTAGATACTAATATGATAAATTATGATTCCCAAGTTTATGTATATGAACAATTTAAGTCAGATGAATATGAAGGAGAGTGGCTAGAGATTGGAAAGTATCTTAGTACTTTAGTTAGATCACCTTCATGGTCTTCAAATAGATTTAGAAATATTAGAAAAAGAGCATTTAACTTTTTCTTAAAAAATGGATTACTTTGGAGACATGCAAGGGGGAAGATCAAAATGCCTCAAAGAGTACTAGGTACTAAGAATCTTCAGATGCAAGTTATGAAGAGCATGCATGATACTTTATGGGCCGGGCATAAAGGTTTTGTTGCCACTTATGAAAAAATTAGGGAGTGTTACTGGTGGCCAGGTATTTATGTTAATGTCAATAATTTTGTGGATTCTTGCGATGTATGTCAAGTTTATTCATCGGTTAAGCATAGGGATCCACTACATCCTACGTATCCACCATGCATACACTATAAGAGGGTAGTAGACTTAGTCACTATGCCCAAAGGTATCGATAGAATGAGATACATAGTTCTTGCTCGTGAAGATCTTACTAATCATGTGGAAGGCCGAGCTCTTAGATCAAAAACTACTTTCAATGTATGCAAATTTCTTTTAGAAGATGTGATTTCGAGATTTGGGTATATTGAAAAAATAGTAGCCGATAGGGGCGAATTAGATGCGCAAGAGGCTAGGGAATTCTTTGCTAGGCATGGAATTCGTTTAGCTCTTACGACTGCATATAACCCTGAGGCTAACGGAAAAATAGAAAGAGGGCATTCCCCAATCATAAAAGCAATTTCTAAAGCTTGCAAAGGAGAATTGAAGAATTGGCCAAAATTTTTTCCATTCGCTTTGTGGGCTGATAGAATGACCTGTACGAGAACGACAGGGTTTATGCCGGCAGAGCTTATGTACTGCCAAAAACCAATTTTTCCAGTAAATACCCAAATTCTTACTTGGACTATGCTTCCTTGGAAAGATAATTTATCTACTCCAGACTTATTAGCTTTAAGGATTCAGCAGCTTGAGCAAGGAAATGAAAGACTAGATGAAGCTATAGCTAAATTAAAAACTTCTCAACTTAAAAATAAAAAGTATTTTGATAAATCACATAGGTTAAGACCAAAGCCAATTCAAATTAATGATTGGGTATTGATATATGATAGCACATTTGATATACAGTATGATGCCCGTAGAAAATTAAAAAACCGTTGGTTTGGACCTTATGTGGTGGTCAAAATCTATGAAAATGGAACGTATGCTTTAAAAGAGTTAGATGGAACTCCGCTTAAAAATTTAATTGCAGGTAAAAGAATTAAAATATTTAAACAAAGAAATGAAGAATTTTATGATTTAATATATGATGAAGGAAATAATAAAAATAATGTTTAAATTTTCTTTTAACTATGTTTTTTGTTATTTATTTCTTTCACATGTATGAAAATACAAAATTATTTATAAAATGTAATTTGTCTTGAAAGTCTTTACATTGTTACTTGATAGCAGGAGTAGAAAATGTTTATTTTATAAAACCAATTAATTAAAGACTGATTTATGATAAAGATAAAGTGCAGGAGATTGAAGATAGTTCATGCAGTTTACAAAATCCAGCAATAAAAGCGATATTTGGATGAAATGCGATACTAAAGATGGAATCAATATAGATCAGGTGAAACAGTTCTAACCCTGATTAATGTTTTAAGTTTTGTTTTTTTTCCTGCATTATCATAATTAGAAATGTACATTCTTCAGATAGGCTAAGAAACCTCTTAAAATTATGCAAAGTAGAATTTACACTGAAGTAGGGATGTGCTTGAAAAGAAGATAGGGATTAGAAGACGTATGGCTGTCATATGGATAGTTGAAGGAACCCTTAACTTGCAACTCCTAGTAGAAGTAGACTTGTTTTATATAGGTAAGCTTCCTTAAATCTAAACCATTTAGCTAAAGAGATCCTAGTTCCTGCTTTAGCTTACCTCTAGATCCTTTGCTCTGATTAGGGGTTAAGCCTTTCTCCTTCATCAAAAAAGTTGCGAAGAAAAATTGTAAAGCAGTATATTAATGGTTGCTGCATATGAAAAGAGGAAAAATGACAAAAAGGAAAACTTATGATAAAAAAAAATGAGATAAAAGAAAAATCAATTAAATCAGTTGTGGTCTCGAAATCACTTCTGATTTGCAAAGCGGGCTATATAAGGCGGATGTATGCTAAAGGGGAGTTAGTTTTTTTTGTATCTTAATGGCAAATGGTTAGGAGATGAGAGTAGAAGGCCTATATAATATATGCTTTACTTATGAACATAGTTAATAGAAGAGATAGTACGAACACTATTTGAATGACTTCTATAGTTTCTTTCTAAAACCTGTTTCCAATTCATGCATAGAACGAAAAGGTTCAAATTCAAAGTTTACATAATTTTATAAGTTTTCTTTGCTATTTGAAGATGTACTAATGATAGAAGCATTTTTATATACAGACAATTTGCATTTGAGCCATGAATAAGTTTCAAAAGAATTTGATATTGCTTTCTATGATCTGCAGGTTGGCCCATCGAGGACGATGTGCAGGTTTGGCCGGGGCGAATGTCGGAAAGTTTTCAACTTTCCAGTTGATGACTAGATAAAATAAAATTAACTTAATTGATGAATTCTAACCTTTTATATCACTGTTAAACAATTGTGTTGATTGGAATTGAGTACTTTTGAAGTGTTTGCAGATACAGGAAATAATAAAGAATACATGTTCATATTAGGGTTTACTCTAATTTCATATTTAATGAGTTGTTTTATTCATACATTCAAGATTCATGGGTATTTAACCCTAGGATTTCATAAGTTGATATGATTTTATGTTAGTTAGGTTAATCTGAAGGGTCTCAAAAGATGCTAATGGGTTAATGCTAGGGTTTACTTAAATGTTAATGGCTAATGATAGGGTTCAAAAAAGATTTTAAAGGGTTTCAATGGATTTCAGAAGGGTTTTAATAGGTTTTCTAGGGTTTTAGTATGTTTCAAGGGCTAGAATAGTTGTTATTCAAATACATTAATATATAAATTAAATATTTATGAATTAAAAATTCAACTATGCTATTAATAATTACTTTAAGTATCTGTGTGCATTTAAATCCTAAGGTTCTAATTAATTAAAAGCCTAACCTAAGCTTAAATTAAAGGATTTATTTAAATAAGAAATATAGGTTAATTAAATTAAAATGATTAATTAAAAGGATAAATATCTAGTGGTCTATATGAGTACTAGGAAAAAGAATGGTTTATAGAAGATGTGTAACTAAAGGGATTTAAGGAGTGGTTTGAGTGAAAGATGCAGTTAAAGGAGGTTAAAAGAGAAACTATAAATGAATGGTAAAGATGAAAGTGGGTAAAAGAATGGAGTAAGTGAGTTGTGTAAATAAAGCTAATTTAAAGTGTGGTGAAAGTAAGGAGAGTAAAGTGTGGTTGTAGATTAAAAGTTAAAACCAAAAGAGTGGATTAGGAAGGACTTGTGTATGTATTTAAATGTGTGTTGAGCTCAAGTTTCTCCTAATGTTTTTTGCAGGTACCTTCCTCTCTACTTTTCCATTCCCCTTCTGTTTGTGTTCGTGCTCAAGGGAGAGATTATGTATTCTATCTCCTTACTACTAATCCATGTACATAGCTATCTCTAACGCATATTAGAGAGAAATAATTGGACTGTAGATCCACTGTTAACATGTGCAATGATTGGAGAGAAAGTTTAGATGCATTATTTTCTGGCGGCTGCAGACATCCGAAGCCCTTCATGCATGGATGAAAGAGGGAGAAGCTTCCCTTGCGTCTGATACACCCATGAGAAGACTGTAGCATAGAGAGAGAAAAGGAGATTTTCTAGTTGCAAGTGACTCGTAGAAAGTGAAAGAGTGAGCAATAACCTCTCTCCTAGTGGTTGTAGATGCACTGAGTATAGTTGATGACAGAGCAATAGAAGCTCATACTACTATAGGAAATCGCACAAGTGATCAGCGTACAAGAGAAGAGATAACGGTAGTTATCATTGTAGAGAGAGAGAAAACTCGAGCATAGAGCTGCAGGAGATCAAGTAAAGAGATCTTCTGGCTGCAGATATAGCATGCGGAGAGCTGCGTCATTGTAAGAGAGAAAGAGAGGGATTTAGTTACTGACAACATTCGTAGCACAACCACAGAGGATGCACGTTAGGGAGAGTGATGGACAGTGGCGGCCGCTGCGCAGAAATCTAGGTGTTAGAAAGAGAGAGAGTAAAAGGAAGAAAGAGGAGTATGGAGGGTGCTTTAGAGAGAGGAGAGAGAACCTCTGATGCAGACAGTTGACAGCACAGATACGTCTGAGGAGAGAGAGCGAGAGAGGTTTGGGAACGTGCGCACAAAGGTGCTCCTATCAGGCTGTGAAACTGAGGAAGTGAGAGAGAGATTCCTCCTGTTGCACGTCAAAGAAAAAGGCGACGTGGCACTGAAGAGAAATGGAGAAATTCAAGGAAAGATGGTGGTGCTAAAGTGTTCAGAGGTGGAGAGAAAGAGATGAGAGAGAATGGCCTTCCCCTCCTGGCAGTGCTACAATAAGCGAGAGAGTGTAGAGAGATAGAGATTGACGGTTAGAGAGAGAGAGAAGGGTGAGTTCCTATGGTTGGAGTTGGTTGTAGACGCAGAGGGAAAGAGAGAGAGAGATTGATAGTCATAGAGAGAGAGAGAGAGAGAATATTCTATGGTATACTTAAGTAAAATAGTTTATCAATAATTCATTTAATTTTCTAATTTCAATGTAAGAATATATTTATAGATGGTTACTTATATATGTATATGCTTAGATGTATGAGCATTCATACATATGCATGGATGTATTAGAATGTATGTGTTCATATGTCTGCATATATGTGAACATTTAAACTCATGTGTTAATGCAAATGCATGTTTGCTTGTATGAACCTAGTGTTAGCATGTGTAAAGTAAGTATATATAAGTGATAGAAAGAGTATTAGCATGAGTTTTTGAAAAATAGATTAGTGTATGTTAATGTTAGTTTATGTGAGAATGAAAATATACAAATGGAATTATGTAAGAGTATGGATGTTATGAATGTATGTATATATAAGTATATGCATAAAAGAGTGAGTTAATTTTTGTTAGCCTAAGCTCAAGTTTATAAATGTAATTTAGCTTATGTTAAGCATTCATGTGAAATTCTATAAGCATGAGTATGCAAGTAAATTAGAATATATGAATAAGATGTATAATGCATATGCATAATAGAAAATATGCATTTTAGCATAAATGATCATGTGCATTAGTGTATGTATGATTAACATGAATGGGCATGATTGGAAGAAGTGAATGCATGAGCATGTGTGTGAATGTATGAGTTAGTGACTTTCCAAAAGTATGGTAGTATATAAGTGGTTAGTATATGTGTTAACATATTTGCATATGCATTAGAGTGTATGTTAGCATGAATTTATAGGTAGATGTAACATATGTATGACTAAATTTAGCATGCATATTTGATTGTGAATGATTTATTGAGATATACTTATGTTCTAATGTTTTTTGCAGACATTCAAAGCAAAAAGAATCAAAGAGCATCGTGATAAGAAGAAAAGAATTCAAACAATCCAAAGATCCGACAATTTGATTTAAATCCATAAAAATTATCCGTCATTAAGCTTTTGTATAGGATTCACTTATTGTTAGCCATCTTTTAGTGAAATTATATCATTTTTATAGCATTGTAATCATCCATTATTGTCATTAGCATTAATTCAATTTCAATTTGCATTATCTTTCTTGTCCATGTCATCTGAAAATCCAATTGAATCTGAAAAGAACGCATCTTTAGAAGTAGAAGTTGAAGTAGAAGTAGTTAAGGATATTATTACACACGAATCGTTAATATCAGTATCTCACGATTATTGTCTTAATAGATTTATAGCATTATTTTCAATTGCATCTAATGAACATCAAGATAACATAGATTCATTTCCACCACCCTTAATTAGGCGTATACAACTTAATCATTTAGAAATCCAAGAAGATGAAATTATAAAAGAAAAATTAACTGAGGAAACTTTGATAGTACCTATACCTCAAGAAGTTATTGATAGATATAGAGCAGCCCAGCCTTACGGTTCTTAAATGATTAAAGTGTTTCAAATACCTATTCCAAATTTCCTAAACTTAAGAGTAATTTAGAATTTCTTTTACCTTAGACGAAAGAAAAATATACCTAAAACACCTATGATTGTCTCATACACCCTGCGTGTGCCGAGGGATTTAGTGGCTGACTGATCCACCAGCCTTATGTCCGCAACTTCCCGACAACATGCGAGGGTATGTATGTGTGAGATGTGTGTGTATGAGAATGTGTATGTGAGTGAGTGTGTGTGTGTGTGGGTGTGTATATGCATCGTGTGTGTGTGTGGATGCGGTTGGGTGTGTGTGGCGGGGGTGGTGGGAGATGGCGGGGGTGGTGTGAGGGGGTGGTGTGAGAGGGTGGGTGGTGGTGAGAGGGGGTAGTGTGAGAGGGAGGGTGGTGGCGTGAGGGGGTGGTGAGAGAGGCGGGGGTGGTGAGGGGGTGGTGTGAGAGTGGAGGGGAGGGGCGGGGGTGAGTGGAGGGAAAGGCGGGGGTGAGTGGAGGGGGAAGGCGGGGGTGAGTGGAGAGGAGGAGGGGGAAGGCGGGGGTGAGTGGAGGGGAGGGGTGGGGGTGAGTGGAGGGGAAGGCGGCGGGGGTGAGAGGAGGGGAGGGGTAGGGGTGAGTGGAGGGGGAAGGCGGGGGTGAGTGGAGGGGAGGGGCGGGGGTGAGTGGAGGGGAAGGGCGGGGGTGAGTGGAGGGGGAAGGCGGGGTGAGTGAAGGGGGAGGACGCGGGTGAGTGGAGGGGAGGGGCGGGGGTGAGTGGAGGGGGAAGGCGGGGGTGAGTGGAGGGGAGGGGCGGGGGTGAGTGGAGGGGGAAGGCGGGGGTGAGTGGAGGGGAGGGGCGGGGGTGAGTGGAGGGGGAAGGAGGGGGTGAGTGGAGGGGAGGGGCGGGGGTGAGTGGAGGGGGAAGGCGGGGTGAGTGAAGGGGGAGGACGCGGGTGAGTGAAGGGGGAGGACGCGGGTGAGTGGAGGGGAAGGCGGCGGGGGTGAGTGGAGGGGAAGGCGGCGAGGGTGAGTGGAGGGGAGGGGCAGGGGTGAGTGGAGGGGAAGGGTGGGGTTGAGTGGAGGGGGAAGGCGGGGTGAGTGAAGGGGGAGGACGCGGGTGAGTGGAGGGCAGGGGCGGGGGTGAGTGGAGGGGGAAGGCGGGGGGGAGTGGAGGGGGAAGGCGGGGGTGAGTGGAGGGGGAAGGCAGGGGTGAGTGGAGGGGAGGGGCGGGGGTGAGTGGAGGGGGAAGGCGGGGGTGAGTGGAGGGGAGGGGCGGGGGTGAGTGGAGGGGGAATGCGGGGGTGAGTGGAGGGGAGGGGCGAGGGTGAGTGGAGGGGAAGGCGGGGGTGAGTGGAGGGGGAAGGCGGGGGTGAGTGGAGGGGAGGGGCGGGGGTGAGTGGAGGGGGAAGGCGGGGGTGAGTGGAGGGGAAGGGCGGGGGTGAGTGGAGGGGGAAGGCGGGGTGAGTGAAGGGGGAGGACGCGGGTGAGTGGAGGGGAGGGGCGGGGGTGAGTGGAGGGGGAAGGCGGGGGTGAGTGGAGGGGGAAGGCGGGGGTGAGTGGAGGGGAGGGGCGGGGGTGAGTGGAGGGGGAAGGCGGGGGTGAGTGGAGGGGAGGGGCGGGGGTGAGTGGAGGGGGAACGCGGGGGTGAGTGGAGGGGAGGGGCGGGGGTGAGTGGAGGGGGAAGGCGGGGGTGAGTGGAGGGGAGGGGCGGGGGTGAGTGGAGGGGGAAGGCGGGGGTGAGTGGAGGGGAGGGGCGGGGGTGAGTGGAGGGGGAAGGCGGCGAGGGTGAGTGGAGGGGAGGGGCGGGGGTGAGTGGAGGGGGAAGGCGGGGGTGAGTGGAGGGGAAGGTGGGGGTGAGTGGAGGGGGAAGGCGGGGGTGAGTGGAGGGGAGGGGCGGGGGTGAGTGGAGGGGGCAGGTGGAGGAGAGAGAGAGAGATAGAGAGGGAGAAAGATAGATAAAACAAATCACTAAGCTGGCAATAAAAGTGAAAGCAACAATTGCCCGTGACACAAGTATGTCCAAGAAATGGAACGGACACTCCCTGAGGCTGCAGCCCAAGGCATCTGAGAGCTCTCCTCTCGACCTCTTTCTCTGCTATCTTCTTAGGACTAGTAGGTTCTGACCCCTGTGCTTGGAGCCCACTGCCTCATGCCCCGATGAGAGAGAGGGAACATAGAAGGGGTACTACACTAGGACAATATTGAATCAGGCGATTAGAGATTAAGGGCTGATTTAATAACTACTTAATAGCATGTTGATCGGTTTTGATTAAGACCTTAGAGCCCATAAGATAGTGTTTCCAAATTCGCAAACCATGCACAATGGCTAAAAATTCTTTATAATATGTACTATAATTCTTTTCTGGGGGCTTAACCTTCCTTGATTGTAAAACAAGCACATGTGAAAGTGCATGTCTAAGGTTTTTAAAGGATTGTTGTTGGGTAAGTTCCCATGAAAATTTTATTTTCTTTTACAATAACAATGTAAGAGGCAATGCTAAATAAGAAAGATCTAGAACAAATTTCCTATAGAAACTAGTCAGCTCAAGAAATGAACGAACATCATTGACTGATTATGGTGTAGACCATTCTACTATAACTTTTATCTTTTTGGGATCCACATGCACACCTTCACTTGAAATAGTATGTCCTATTTATTCTAGCTTATGTTGAAAGAAGAAACTGTTTTTAGGATTAGTGTAAAGTGTGTTCTCTCGTAGAAAATGAAAAATTGTTTTAAGATGCTTCTCATGCTCACTATCATTCTTACTATAAACAAGTATATCTTCGAAAAACACAAGAAAAAAAGCTTGGTAATCAAGAAAAATGTTGTTCATCATTCGTGCAAATATAGTAGGGGCATTAGTTAGTCCAAAGGGCATTACCATAAATTCATAATGGTAGATTTGAGTTCTAAATGCAGTCTTAAAAATATCATTTTGCATCATAAGAATGTGATGGTATCCCAATTTTAGATCAATTTTATTGAGACACAAGCTCCTCATAATTTATCTAAAAGATCATCTATTCACGGAATAGGGTATCTATTCTTTATTGTGATCTTGTTAAGGGCTCTATAATCAATGCACATTTGATAAGTTTTATTCTTCTTCTCTATTAAGAGAACTAGTGCTCCAAATGGGGAAGAACTAGGCCTTATAAGTCCTTTTTGTAGTAGGTCTTTTTCTTGGTTTTCTATTTCCTTTTGGTGTAGTGGGATATGTCTAGAAGGTGCTTTATGAGGAGGAGAACTACTAGGGACTAAGTTTATGCTATGGTCAAAGGATCCTCAAGATGGTGGTAGTTTAGAGGGATACTCAGACATAAAAAAATCCATATAAGTAGTCATGAAAGGTTTATGTGCATCAGGAAGTGTATGAGTATAATCATTGATGACATTGACAAAAACAATGCATGAATCGAATCCTTTCCTAAATGCACATTTTACTTGAGTATGACTAATCAATGGAAATGGCTGGAAATCATGCCGTGCAGACAAAGTAATGATTTGACCTTTAAATTCAAAGTTGAAGGTATGTGTATGGTAGTCAATGTGTGGGTCATACTGATGATGAAAAGGCATACCTAGTATAACATCATAAGATTGCAAAGGTGCAATAAAAAATGTTCGTGAATCAACATATGGGCCTATGCTAATCGTAACATCTTGCACTTCTTGTGTTACATCATAATGATTACCTTGAAATGCAGCTTTTACTTTATACAAGGAAGGAAAAGTTTTTTAATTTAAGTTCCTGTACTAATAAATGTGAAATGAAGTCACGTGAACTACCATTGTCATGTAAAATTTTAACGAGTGTTTTGTTTATGGTAACCTGCATGCAAAGTAGAAAATGAAATGAGATATCGTTACCGAAGGTACATAAGTCCTTCTCCAATGATTCCTCTGTCCAAAGAGGAGAACTTTCTTCATTATGGGCCTCCATGTTATGTAATTGAGCTGCAGTTGGTTTCATGTTAAGAGCTCGCATCGGAACTTTATTTTTGTATGTGTAGGTTTACCACAATTCAAGCACATGATTCATAGTCACTTCTATTTGGCATCCATTGTTGAAGTTTGTAGGGTAGGTGGTTTGGTAGGTTGGAGAGATGAAGCAATAGGTGCGGCTGAGTAATTGGATTGCCGTGCATTGTTGATATATTTAGGTAGTGATGTGTGTGAACACTCTAGGACCGCCGGGGCACTTTTTTCCCTCTTTAGGAGGTTTTTTTCCCCCGGCTTGTTATACGCCGATTGCCCTAATGGGCTACTTATCTTTGTACATTCTCTAGTAATACATACAGTCTTGTGTGTTGTGCTCCAAGCTTCCTCCTCTTCCTTGTGCTATTCGCGTGCTTCAGCAGACGTCTAACTCCAACAATTGGTATCAGAGCAGGTCGTTGCTTCTTCTAGGGCGCCGTCGACACTCCTCCGTTTGCAGGCTCAGATTCGCACAAAATTTGGTGAGCATACTCTGAGCTCGTTTCGGCCTCCGAACGCACTATCGCAGTGCTTGTGCAGGCTATTTCGTCCTTTTGTGCCAAAGGTATATACCAGTTTCTGTTCGCCAGTTTAAGCGTCTCGAAGTCTGCTACAGGTCTAGCAGAACTCGTCTGGGCAGTTCTGTTCAACTTTTTGAGATACAGTCAATTTTCTGCATCAAGGTATTTTAGTCACCGGCCATGGCTGAAAGCAGTGATGTATTCCGTATGTTGGTTGTTGAGGATAAGTTGGATGGTACCAACTACCCATTATGGGCTTATATGATGCGACATGTACTGGTTGCAAAAGGATTGTGGAACATTGTGCAGGGTGTTGAAAGACATCCTGTTACACCTGTAACGACAGGTACTGCAAATACAGGTGTTGGAGCTGATGAAGATGGTGTCGAAGATGATATTCCGCAGATTCCTGTTCGTGCTGCTGTTTCTGTTGCACCTACTGCAGAGCAGATTCGTTGGGATGGCAGAGATGCCCAGGCACATGCATTGATAGCTTTGTCTGTCAAACGTGCCATTATTCCTCATATTCGCTCTTGCAGAACAGCAAAGGATGCTTGGGATACACTTACCACTTTGTACCAGGCTAGGAATGAGGCTCGTGTTGCTTACCTCCGAAAACAGTTGGAGAGTGAGCACATGAATGAAGGTGATTCGATGGACAGTTTTCTTACAAAGATCAAAGACCTGAAGGAACAATTGATTTCTGCTGATGAGGTTATACCAGATAGCTCACTTGTGCAAACCGTTCTGAATGGCCTTCCTGATTCATATCAGAGTTTTGCCTCTACTCTTCGATTGATGATGAAAGGCAATCCGAATGCCTTGTCATTTGAGGAATTAGTCTCTGTTCTCTTGCAGGAAGATCAGTCCAGGTAGAACAGGTCCATTATGCGTGTTGCAGATCAAGCTTTCCTGGCTAGTCAGAAGGGCAAAGGAAAATGGAGCTCTTCTACTAGTAAGCAGAAATCTGCAAATGCTGCACAATCGAAGAACCAGGATAAAGATGAGAAGAAATCAGAAAAGCAGAAATTGTTCTGCAAGTACTGTAAAGGAAATGATCATATTATAAAGAACTGTCCAAAACTGGCTGCTAAAGAGGCAAAGAAGAAAGAGGCTGGAATGGTTGTTGCAGAGGCGTCTACACCAAAAACAGAGTCTGCAAATCTTGTGCAGGAAGAAGAATGGGCGTTTACTACTGTCTACAGTTTTGACCCATCTTCTCATGATCAGTGCATGTCTGCAGTAGACTCAGATGTTTGGTACTTTGACAGTGGGGCGACCAAACATATTACCTCGCAGCGCAGTTTCTTCTCTTCACTCGAGCCTGCCCCTACAGGGAATACTGTCACATGCGCCAATAACTCCTCTTATCCTGTTATGGGAGTTGGTAAGATCATTCTGACTACTGCTGATGGTAGTTCTTTCACTTTGTTAGATGCTTTATTTGTGCCAGGGATCAAAAAGAACCTGTTATCAGTTTCTGCATTAGCCAAGATTGGCTTGGTTGTGAAATTCGTTGATGACAGGTGTACAGTCCATGATCTCTCAAATGGCGATGTGATTATTGCTTCTGGCATTTTATGTCGTGGGCTGTATAAGCTCATAGACTATGAAAGATCTGTGAATGATTCGGCATGTGCAGTTCATGATTCTCAGGCTATGTCAGATGCAAAGCTTTGGCATGCACGCTTTGGTCATCTGAATTTTGCTAGTTTGTTACGCCTGCAGAAATCTGAAATGGTGTCCTCTTTGCCCAAACTTGAGGCACCTGGAAAACATGTTTGTGAAGGCTGTATTTTGGGCAAAATGCAGCGTTCTTCCTTTCCAAAAGATGGTTCAGTTCGGGCTATGCAGAAATTGCAGCTTGTACATAGTGATGTCTGTGGTCCTATGCAGACACCCTCTTTTGGAAATTACCTTTACTTCGTGACTTTCATTGATGATTTTTCCAGGCATGCATGGGTATATCCACTCAAAGCAAAGTCCGAAGTGTTCATGTGCTTCAAACAGTTTTTGGTTTTGGCTGAAAATCTGTCAGCATGTAAAATGGGCACCCTCCGTTCTGATCGAGGGGGGGAATATATGTCTTCAGATTTTAATGCATTTCTGGCTGAACGTGGGATAAAACACTAGTGTACAGTGCCGTATACACCTCAACAGAATGGAGTTGCTGAACGAAAAAACAGGTCACTCATGGAGATGGCGAGGTGCATGATCAAAAGTCAGGCTTTACCACATAGTTTCTGGCTTGAGGCTGTCATGTGTGCAGCATATGTACTGAACAGGTGTCCCACCAAAGCGTTGCAGTCCATCACTCCATATGAGGCTTGGCATGACCGCAAGCCATCTGTTGCTCATCTGTGTGTTTTTGGTTGTTTGGCATATGCATTAGTGCCTGAACAACATCGCAGAAAATTGGATGATAAGGCAGTAAAATGTATTTTTGTTGGGTACAGTTCTGAAAGTAAAGGCTATCGTCTGTATCATCCACAGACTAAACGCATTCTGGTTAGCCGTGATGTTGTCTTTGTGGAAGATGCTATTCAGCCATTGCTTTCATGTACTAAGGAGACATCTATTAGCTCCAAAGACATGTATGATACTTTGATGCCTCTTTTTACAGGTGGACAGGCTAGCGCTTGTCCTAATGAGGCAACTTCTCAGCCTTTGCAGGTTTCATATGATGATGCAGATCATTCCATTTCTGATGCAGATTTACATGATGCACTTGTTGATGAGAGAGCTGATATTGAATAGGCAAAAACTATGCCAAAATGGCTGGTGCAGACTTTGCGTGACAGCAAATTAGATGCACCTTTGTCATATCGTACTCGTTCAGGCTCTCATAGTACCTCCTTTGCATCAGATTGCTATGCTATGGCTGCATCTAGTCTCTGTGATGAGAATGAGCCTGTTTCTTTTGATGAAGCACAAAATTTAGAAAATTGGATGGCTGCTATGCAATCTGAATATGATGCTATAATGAAGAATGGTACATGGTCTTTATGTGACTTGCCTCCTGGCAAGAAGGCCATTGGCACTAAGTGGGTATACAAGTTGAAGCGTAAACCTGATGGTACAGTTGACAGGTATAAGGCTAGGCTTGTTGCAAAGGGTTATGCGCAGGAAAGAGGCATTGATTTTGATGAGACCTTTGCACCTACATGCCGTATGACTACTGTTCGGAGCATTTGTGCACTTGCAGCCCATCATGGTTGGAATGTACATCAGTTGGACATTAAAACAGCATTTCTGAATGGTGACTTGCATGAAGAAGTGTATGTTTTTCAGCCCCGTGGCTTTGTGCAGAAAGGGCATGAAAACCAAGTGTGCAGGTTAAAGAAGGCGTTATATGGTTTAAAGCAAGCACCACGTGCTTGGTATGAGAAAATACATGCCTATCTGATTGCGCAAGGTTTTGAGAACAGTCGAACTGAAAGCACCTTATATGTTAAGCGTGCTAATGATGTGCTTCTGATCATTGTTGTCTATGTAGACGACATGCTGCTCACTGGTCCTCTTGAGAAGCATATTGCTGATTTCAAGGCTAATTTGCATGCCTCATTTGAGATGTCTGATTTGGGGCATTTGCACCACTATTTGGGCATTCAGTTTATGCAAGTTGATGGTGGAATGGCTTTGTGTCAAACGAAATATATTGACACATTATTGCAGCGTTTTGGCCTTGAAGACTGTAAGCCTATTGCCACTCCTATGGAGACAGGTTTACGATTGAGTCTTCATGATGCTGGAGATGCATTTGATGCTGTTCTCTATCAGCAGGCCGTTGGATGCTTGATTTACTTATGCATTACTCGGCCAGATATTCAGTTTGCTGTCTCACAGATGAGCAGGTTTATGCATTGCCCAGGAGTCACGCATTGGAAAGCGGTTAAGCGCATATTTCGCTACTTGAGTGGTACTCGGCTACTTGGGTTGTTTTATCCCAAGGGGGGATCACTACCGCTAGATTTGCATGCTTTTCCTGACTCAGATTGGGCTGGTTGCTATGACACTCGTGTGTCCACCAGTGGTTTTTGCTTCATGCTTGGTAGCTCATGTATATCTTGGTTGAGCAAGAAGCAGCCTACTGTGGCCACTTCCAGTTGTGAGGCTGAGTATAGGGCAGCTTTCACAGCGACTATTGAGTGTGTGTGGCTCAGACGCCTTATGGCTGATTTGGGTGTTGGCCAGTCTTCTGCCACCACCATCTTCACTGACAGTCAGAGCGCATTGGCAGTTGCGAGGAACCCTATGTTCCATGCTCGCACTAAGCACATTGAGGTGCATTATCACTATGTCAGGGAGAGGTTCTCTGCTGGGGAGATCAGCTTGGCATATGTGCCCACGCAGGAGAACATTGCAGACCTTTTCACGAAGGCTCTGCCTAGGGAGAAGTTTGAAGCTTTCCGCAAAGCTTTGGGCTTACTTCCTTTTGTGGAGTGATTTCCACATAGCCTGGCACTTCCTTATACATGAGTGCCAGCTCCTTGTTCACCGCATCACTCCTAGGGGGGATTTGTTGATATATTTAGGTAGTGATGTGTGTGAACACTCTAGGACCACCGGGGCACTTTTTTCCCTCTTTAGGAGGTTTTTTTCCCCCGGCTTGTATATACGCCGATTGCCCTAATGGGCTACTTATCTTTGTACATTCTCTAGTAATACATACAGTCTTGTGTGTTGTGCTCCAATCTTCTTCTTCTTCCTTGTGCTGTTCGCGTGCTTCAGCAGACGTCTAACTCCAACATGCATGAGGAAAAATAGGGCAAGACAGGGCATTAAAATTACGTTCCATGGGAAGATTTGGTTTAACAAAAAGTGGTTATTGATGTGGTTGTCGTAGATGGAGTGACTTGGTTATGGACTAGAATTCTTTCTCTGCATCATAGGTGAAAGATATAGCCTCGTTGAGGGTTGTAGGTTGTAGGGTGTGAATCTTAGCTTGGATTCCCACCTCCAAACCATCTCGATATTTCCTCTGCAAGCTATCCTCCGGTACATCTTCAAGCATTCGAACCAATAGTAGATTTTGCCAGAGCCACTCCGTGTAGGTAGTAACTGTATCTCCCTCCTTCCATGTAAGGGTCTTCCATGCACGTCAAACATGTAAATGGTATTGACGAGGAAGAAAAGAATCCTTCACTTTATTTTGGAAAGCCTTCCACATTATTGGATGCTCTGTACTGTGTCGCATGACATTCGGTCAGAGTTGAGCTTTTCCTACTAAATAGTTAGTGGCAAATTTGATGTTTTCACTTTCAGCATATGTTTCATGAGTGTAAAAATCATCAAACTATGATGGCCATGAAAGGATTAAAGGGCCATCCTTATGACCATCAAACTGTAGAAACTACTAATTCTTAATGACAATGTTGGAATGTGTGCCATCAGATTGGGTAAAGACAATAGCTTTAACCACCCTCCTAAGGTTTTCTTCATCAATTTGCATCTTTGTGAGTACTTCGTCGCATTGTTGGATCTCATTTTGAGCGCCTCGTAGTTCGTGCCATAGGAGTTCAAGTTTTTTCTCGAGTGTTACCTCGGGTAGAGGTGACTCACCGAAATCGTCCATGTTGTTTCTAGGGTCCATGAGGATGTAGAGAACAAAACCTGCTTTCTGGATATGTAAAAACAATTTTTGAGATTTTTTGAGTTGAAATGTAAAAACAAGGGTTGTTCTTGGGAGTTGAGAAAGAGATAGAAGTTGTGTTCAATATAGGAAAAGAGAACTAGAGTGACACACAAAGCGATAGTTTAGTGGTAAAATATTTCCCTTGTGTGAATGAGGTTGTGGGTTCAAATCCTCCCACCTTGGTGAATATAAAACTCCTTATTGCCACTCATAAATTAAAATTGGTTCGCACGTAGCCAACGGTCGCCAAGGGAGCCTTGGGTGCCATAGATGCCAGAGTAATGCCTTACTTATGCCTTAGTTATGCCTAAGTTCTATGCCTTATTTGACGCCTTGGAGTAAGCCAAAGAAGCAAACATAGGAGTAAACATAGGTATAAACGTAGGTTCTGGTTCTGGAATTAGAATAGAAACTGAAACAGAAACTAGAACCAGAATCGGAAATAGAGATGAAAATGTAAACAGAAACCAGAATTGGAATTGGAAACAGAAATTGGATCGGGAACCGGAACCGGTGTCGTCGAGATTTTCTCTCCTGTCTCACTTGTGAAGGCCTACAAAAAACATAGTTGTTGAAGGTAGCCGGAATTCCCGCAGAAGTCCAGGATGCATCAAGGATGTCAAAGGAAGCTCACATACAAAGTTTCAAAGAAATCAAGAAAGTCCATGGCAGCGGTCAAAGTTGGTCAAAGTTAGGAAATTAGGGCAAAAATATCATTGTCACCAAATTAGATGAAAATTCATATACTTGTAAAGATTGTCAAAGGCAGTCTATAGCCCAAATTTCAGCAGAAAATGGATTTTGTAGCACATTGATATGCTATGTTCATTTTATAAAAATGTAATTTTTCTAGTTTGACCCTACGAATTCTTGTATAGAAATTTATGTTAGCCATATGGTTTGGCATGTATAAATACCATATGTGGCTACATATTTGTAAAAGGGTTCAAGGCTATCAGAGCTCCCTAGACACATTAATGCCACATATCTTTCGAAACATATTCCTACAAAGTTTCATCTTCATCAAAGCCTTTTTGGAGGATCAGAGAGCACAAAGTCCACTTTTCAAGGTCGCCACAGTTTTCTAGTTTAAGCAAATTGAAGGGTTGAAGGGCTGCCACATGGTGAAAGCTGACTGAGCCATGTTGTACGATCAAGATGAGCTCATATTCAAGGGTGGAGATGAACTTATGCACAAAGGAAGGAGGATCCACGAGTTTTTTCATCAAAGAAGACTTTTTTTACAGTTAAAGATCAATAATGCAAAGTTTCTCCAAAAATAGTGGCTTATCTTATCCGAATTGATGTCAGCACTGATCCGATGGTCCAGATCATCCCCAGATCCAATGGTGGAGAATGAAGGCGCCTAAATTTCACTCCTTTACACTAGATTTGATAGAAAGAACAATTCCAAGCCATTGATCTAATTAATCAAATGGTTGTAATCGAAAGTAGTGATCCTAGAGTTGAGAGTTGATTTCTCTAGATCCAAGGGCCCAAATTCATTCAAAAAACTATATAAACCTCCCTCCAAACTCCTAGAGCATCATTGTTAGGCATCCATTTTCTAGCTTATGGTTTCCTTGAGACGATCACCCTCAGTTGAGCGAGTGAGGATCCAAGGTGAGCTAGTATGAGTATAGTACCTAGATTCAAATTTAAGTTAGAACTCCAATCTAGGATAGGCTCTTGAAACCAACATCTCTATCTTGACTCACCCTCGGTGGAGCGTGTGAGTGAGTTAGAGCTGGTTTTAATGAGTCTTAGACTTCTTTAGTTAGACGTTACGAGCCTAGACATACATAAGGTCAATGAAGTGGAACTCGCCTTCTTACGTGTGACATTCGGTTGAACTGTCATGGTTTGAAGGTCGGAACTGCCTTTGATCAGTAGACTGCTTAGCTTGATGTACCATGACGATCTTATATATGTATCTTAATTCAAATCCTTTTAATTCATGTCACTTTTCACTTGTCTCTTGTCTCGTCTCTCAGTCTCTTAAGTATTTTTACATGTCTTCTATTTTCTTCTATGTGTGAGAAGGCTCTGTAGTATTGCGTTGAACAAGTATGGATGTTTCATTGAGCTTGTGAGTAAACTCTATCATTATAATTAACTTGCATGCATATAATCCATACATACCCATACATATTGATTAGTCTCTGAAAGTGTATAAGAAGCCAATATTGGACAATTCTTCCTTTCGAAACTGATTTATGTGTAAGGATTCCATCTATTCTCGTCATGCATACATATCATCCAAAGAAGACTATGCATATGGATTAGAATTAGAAAGTGTTTAAGAAGCTCCTTCAATGGACCATTCTTCCTTCCAAATTTGATTCGTGTGTATGGTTCTCTTTCATTCTTATCAGTCATGTTCATAAATCTAACTTGCACTCCTACAATCTCATTCCCATAATCATTTCAACATCTCTCTCTTCTCCATACTAAACATTAATTACACTTTCATGTCCTTAAACCTTCAAACATTCATTAGCTTCATACACCCTGTGTGTGCCACGATCGGACCCGATCCACCCGGATTCCGATCACCTCCACATTTGAACCCGACGTGAAATGCTTCGTGGCATTTGCTTCTGATCTTGTTGGGAGGTTGTGATCCATATCCTTTGTTTCATATTTTTCATCCTCATCATATCATCATCATCCGTCTTGAGTGTTGCACTAGATTTCTCGCAGTATCGTGCACATCTTCGTCGTGAAGTAAACACATTCGTGAGAGATCTAGAGCATCGTGCATCACTTGCTTATTCACATAAGATGGAGGAAGGATTCAAATCCCTTATTGTTGAGAAACAAGGCCAAAGAATAGTCTCTTCTATGTTGAGAGAGAAGGAAAAATTCAATGGCATCAAAATCACAAGCTGCTTAGATTTGTTTGAAGAGCACGCTATGATTTTTGGTCTTCCCGAAGATCTTTTGATATCATTCTTTGAACGAATTGTTGATATCTCTATCATAAACCATGTCACTCAATATGATAGTCTTCCTTGGAGTGATTTTAGAAAGGAGATACTCAAAGAATTCTATCTTGAAGATTATAGCCAACATAATGGGAATGGATTCTTACGATGGGTCAATTCACCAAAGCCTAGTAGCTCTATTACTCACTTACAAAATGAGTATATTAGACGCTATGAACAACTTCGTGATGAGGATAAGATAACTTTGGAACTTGATCTTGTGATCAATTTTCTTAAGCTTCTTCATCCTGAAACTCGTAGGGAAGTTAAGTGGCGATTAGAAGAACCAGATAAGCGCTATGGTCTTACTGACAATTGGCAAAAAGTGTGTAAAGTAGTAGAGGCTATAGCCCATAGACATCAAAGACAATCCATGCTTTATGAGCAAACTAGTCCTCCTCAAGCTAGCCTTCCACAAACTAAGGAGCAAGTTAGAGAACAATCCCATGCTCTGATTTTTTACTCTACTCCTATTCCTCAAATGATGGAGCCTACTCAAGGTTTTAAAGTAGATCCAAATAAAAGTGTAGTTGAACAATCTCAAGTGGAAATTCTCACTAAGCAAGTGGAAAGTCTTATTGCTACACAATCCAATTTGGCCAAGACTATAGATGCTTTACAATCTAATTACACCAAAACTTTCCAAAATCAAATGAGCCCAATGTCTTTTCAAGAGCCTAATCAACATGTTATAGCTACCAATCAAAATCCACAAGTAGCTCCTACTCAAGCATATCAAGTTCCTCCAATGATAATCCTTCAATGCATAATCCTTCAATGCAAAATCCTCATCCTCATGTGCAAAATCCTCAAATGTATCAAAACATGTATCCTCAAGCTTCTCAAATAGCTTTTCAAAATCCTCAAAATCAAAATTTTTTGAATCATCAACCGTATAATATGGAAGCTCCTCTTGCACCTCCAGTACCACATGTTGCTCCCCAAGCTCCTCAAATACATCAATTGCCTTTTCAAAATCCTAATTATTCTATTCAAGCAATACCTTATCAACAAAATCCTCAATTTCAAAATTTCCCACCACAAGTTAATCAAAATCCTCAAAATCAAAATGGTTTTGTGTGTGGCCCTCGTAGGTGTCCTTGGTGTGATTCGTTAGAGCACTTTTTGAGAGATTGTGAACTATTGAAGGTTGCTAAGGAGCAACGACTAGTAATAGACATAGACAAGAAAATGTGTGACTATCGATCTAGGCTACCTTTGCAAGGAAATTATGGTAAGGGTGGAATGAAAAAACACTATGAAAATATAACCATAACGAATGTAGGAACTAGAGGAGTGAAACTAGAAGCTCTTGATGAACAACAAGTGGAATCAAGTAAACCCACAAAGGAAGGTGATTTTTCCATAGAGGCTTTAGTAAGAGCACGAGATGAGATTAGGAGAATAACGGCTTGGGAATCACCAATAGAAGATCAATCTCTTATTTCTCACATATCCAATGTAGAAGAAAAACGAGAAAGAGATGAAGCTGAGCTTAGTGAAAGAAGAGTGACGTGAAAACAAACCTCAGAGGGAATAGAAACAATCGTAGAGCAGGGAGAAACATCACAATCTAAAGATAAAAATCAAGAATCACAACCCAATGAACAAAAACAAGAGGAGAAACAAAAAGGGAAGAAGACAAAGCAAAGAAAAACAGAACCAAATCCTTTAGATAAACAAGAACAATCAAAACAAACTGAAGACCAAACATGAGAACATGAACAAAAGCAAGATCCTGAGCAAAAACAAAAGAAACCAAATAGAAAACCTAAAGCCATCTTGATTTCAGAAATTGAGAGAAAAATAGATCGTATGGAGATTTTAGATGACATTTTGCTTAAGAGTCAAGTGACTATGTCTTTAGAACAAGTTTTCTCTATTGCAAAGCTTGTTTTTAAAGATAACTTTATCGGCCTAATTAAAAGGAAGAGGTTTCTGCTTAATCTAGATACTGAGATGCAAGATTCTCTAGATCAAGATCAAGCTATGAATGAAGCCTTAAACTTTGATGAATCTGATGAAGAGGACTTTGATGATGATGAAGTAAATGTTAATAAAAATTTCTTAGGACCTATTCAACCTGACCATGAAAATCATGACAACAATCCTGAAAGTCACTTTAAAAGAAAATTTTGGTCTAGAGGTACATCAGAGATGCATGTTAAAATAGGAAATGATAAGAACACTATCATTGTAAATGCATTAGTAGATTCCGGCTCCGAAATCAATGTGATTTCAAGAGAAGTCTATGATAAGTTTCGATGGCCCATAGATAAAGATTGTGGATGGCGTATGAGAACATCAGATAATGGTGTAGGTACCCTGTATGGAGCTTGTGCTAGTGTGCCCATATCCATAGGATTTTTTGCATTTGTGCATTAAATAGTTAGAACAAGGTAAATTAAGACTTGATGATCTTGTTGAAAAATTAAGAGAATCTAGAATGAAGAACAAGCATTATTTTGATAAAACTCATCGATTGCATCCTAAGCCAATTGAAGTATGAGATTGGGTGCTCATTTATGATAGTACACTTGATGCTCAATATGATGCACGTAAAAAGCTCACTCAACGGTGGTTTGGGCCATACATTGTATCAGAAGTCAACAACTATGGTACATATGCTCTTTGTGAATTAAATGGTGTTGCACTAAAAACTTTGATTGCAGGTAAAAGGATAAAGCTATTCAAGAAACGTGATAATGATGAGTACATTTTGGATGAGGACATTGAAGAAGATGACAAAAATGAGGCCGATTCATAAACAGGAGTATCCATGTTATAAAAATAAAAATAATAAAAATAAAAAAAAGGAAGAAAAAAATATATAAAAATCTCATTTCAAGTTCATGTTGCTTTGTTTTTTTTCAAGTTCATTCTAATTTTTTTCCATTCTTGTTTCATGCATGTTTGTTTTCAGTCTTTGCACTGCATTGCATATCCACATCACTTGAGTAAAAAAAAAAGGCAAATGATGATTTCTCTACTTGTGTAAAATTGTATCTTAAGTAGTAACTTACCTACTAAGAAATTGATTATAATCTAGGATTGTGGAAAGATAGGGCATGTAGATTTGGAGGTTTATTTTGGTGACATGACTTTCATATATAAACATGCATATGTATCCTGTATCGAAAGCATAGTTGTTGAAATCCTAGCTCCTGCTACTGCATGTTTCTACATCCTTAGTCCATCTCACAACACTTGTATCAGAGTTTAAACGACTGTTCTCCGTCATCAAAAATGGTTGTACCTTGTATCGGGGTTTAGTTTTTCCCCGTCATAGAAAAAAACTACATATTACCAGGAAGTTTACACTTTCTTCCACCCCAAAAAAGTGATCGTAACCATAAAGTTGTCGAATCATCATCATCATCATCATCAAAAAACAAAGCAAGCCAAAGGAGGATAAAGAGGCATAGTAGAATAAATCACGGGCTATATAGGCAAATTTATGCATTAGTGGAGTTTAGTTAGATTTCCTTGCATGTTATTAGAGAAAGAGCATATTCATATTTATGTAGGAAAGGAGTTGATCTAAAATAAGCTAAAGATGAAAGATGTCTCTTGAAAATCCTAAATCTTTATAATCGTATTTAAGGTAGATTGCTTTATGAAAAAGGTACAAATTTTTCTTCAAGATGAGAGGAACTGATGCTTAAAACGACTCAATACATCCACTTCCACTTCATATTGATGCTTGTTTGTTTTCTTTCTTGTTGTCAATGTTGCTTTTTAATTTGCATATATGTTGCCTATTTGTTCATGCATATTCATGTTGCCTGTTTCAATTCTTTTTCATGCAATCTTTGCTTCATGTCACGTTGCCTACTCATTCATAACAATGTTGCATGTTCATTTATAGAAATGTTACCTATTTATTTATGCATATTCATGTTGCCTGTTTTAATTTTTCCTTTCATACATATGTTGCTTGATATCATGTTGCCTTCTCATTCATGCATATCATCAATCTCTCCTTCCTGTTGCCTATTTTCCTTTAAAAGAATATGCTGCTTGAAACTTATGTTTTTTAGGAACACTAGAGTGATGCTTCCGAAGGAACCGCAGGTTTAGTGGGGGCGAATGTCGTCGAGATTTTATCTCCTCTCTCACTTGTGAAGGCCTACAAAGAACATATTTGGTGAAGGTAGCCGGAATTCCCCAAGAAGTCTAGGATGCATCAAGGATGTCAAAGGAAGCTCGCATACAAAGTTTCAAAGAAATCAAGAAAGTCCATGGTAGCGTTCAAAGCTGGTCAAAGTTAAGAAATTAGGGCAAAAATTTCATTGTCACCAAATCAGATGAAAATTCATATACTCATAAAGATTGTCAAAGGCAGTCTGTAGCCCAAATTTCAGCAGAAAATGGATTTTGTAGCACATTGATATGCTATGTTCATTTTGTAAATATATAATTTTTCTAGTTTGACCCTATAAATTCTTGTATAGAAATTTATGTTAGCCATATGGTTTGGCATGTATAAAGACCATATGTGGCTACATATTTGTACAAAGCTTCAAGGCTATCAGAGCTTCCTAGACACCTTAGTGCCACCTTGCAAGCTTCCAAATGTAGTCAAACTTGTACAAGGGAGATTCAGATGGGAGTTTTTTCTGCATATTCCTAAAGGAGATGTTTGGAAACATAGTCCTACAAAGATTCATCTTCATCAAAGCCTTTTTGGAGGATCAAAGAGCACAAAGTCCACTTTTCAAGGTCACCACAGTTTTCTAGTTTAAGCAAATTGAAGGGTTGAAGGGCTGCCACATGGTGAAAGCTGATTGAGCCATGTTGTACGATCAAGATGATCTCATATTCAAGGGTGGATATGGACTTATGCATAAATGAAGGAGGATCCACGATTTTTTTCATCAAAGAAGACTTTTTTGACAGTTAAAGATCAATAATGCAAAGTTTCTCCAAAAATAGTGGCTTATCTTATCCGAATTGATGTCAGCACTGATCCGACGGTCCAGATCATCCCCAGATCCAATGGTGGAGAATGAAGGCGCCTAAATTTCACTCCTTTACACTAGATTTTATAGAAAGAACAATTCCAAGCCATTGATTTGATTAATCAAATGGTTGTAATCGAAAGTAGTGATCCTAGAGTTGAGAGTTGATTTCTCTAGATCCAAGGACCCAAATTCATTCAAAAAACTATATAAACCCCCCTCCAAACTCCTAGAGCATCATTGTTAGGCATCCATAGGGCTCTTGCTAGCTTGCGGTTTCCTTGAGAGGATCACCCTTGGTTGAGCGAGTGAGGATCCAAGGTGAGCTAGTATGAGTATAGTACCTAGTTTCAAATTTAAGTTAGAACTCCAATCTAGGATAGGCTCTTGAAACCAGCATCTCTGTCTTGACTCATCCTCGGTGGAGCGTGTGAGTGAGTTAGAGCTGGTTTTAATGAGTCTTAGAATTCTTTAGTTAGACGTTACAAGCCTAGACATACATAGGGTCAATGAAGTGGAGCTCGCCTTCTTACGTGTGACATTGGGTTGAACTGTCATGGTTTGAAGGTCGAAACTGCCTTTGATCAGTAGACCGCTTAGCTTGACGTACCATGACAATCTTATACATGTATCTTAATTCAAATCCTTTTAGTTCATGTCACTTGTCACTTGTCTCTTGTCTCGTCTCTCACTCTCTTAAGTATTTTTACATGTCTTCTATTTTCTTCTATGTGTGAGAAGGCTCCGCAGTATTGCATTGAACTAGTGAGGATGTTTCATTCAGCTTGTGAGTAAACTCTATCATCATAATTCACTTGCATGCAT